>VXBJ01003863.1:389626-444154 GCA_013400055.1 Nycticryphes semicollaris
AGAAAAGTAATTTACTTGGTAGAAAATGAAAGAAACATTTTAAGTATGTTAAGAAGATTCCCCCCCCTTTCCCCCTTCCCCCCCCCAAAATGCTGTGTTGTAACAAGAGAAATAAAACATCTGTTGAAAACAGTTTGGGGTGGGTTAGAGCAGAATACTGTTGGAGCTCCAGTTTCACATTAGCTAATATTTCTATGTTTGTATTCTAGCATACTTGCATAACGAATGTAAGGTTTGTCTCTGAGGAGCATTTATAAAGAAGTGTGTAGGTGAAATGTATTATTGCAGTGGGAGTTCGTGAAGTTGCTGAGTTTTGCTGAAAATAATCACTAAATAGGAAAAAAAAAATCTTACCTGAATCTTTTAGGTAATTTTTTTTTTTTATATGACTGAGTTTTTTCCTTTNAAGAGAGTTCTTCATTTAAATACCTCCTTTAAAAACTCCCAGACAACTCCAGCAGCATCAAGTGGGACATTTTAATGACCCATGTGTTCTCTCATAATTAGTGCATTTGACAAGAAGTAAATTTTTATTTGGGGAATTTTTCCACCTGAATCTTCAAACAGACGCTAATGGGCTTGGAACTACAGAGGAAAGCATTTTTAGGTCAGTGATTTTTTCAGCAGCAGTAATAGAAGCTTTACAGTCTTGATACATCGGCTCCAACAGTGCAACTCTTGTATCCAAAGACAAGGTTTCAATAAAGTGCTATCACTTATTAATAAATTAGTTGGACTGCAACCACTGATGTATGGAATTTTGAATATGCTTCACTGGATTGGAATAGCGGCCACGTCGGCATCCATCTGATTAGTATGGGCCCGCCACAACACAGAACCCTAATGTGACAAGGCTCATTAAGTGCTTTCAGTTAAAGAGAGTCCCTTTAGGAGAGGCTTTGTCTTCGAAGTTATTTCCAAATATCATTTTGATCCTTTGCAAATTCTTTTGCTCTCTCTGTGTGATTGCTGCTTTGGGCTGGATGCAGGAGACTGAGGTCTGAGACCCACTGAGTTCTCTCCTGACTTGGTTCCCCACACCTACTTACCAAGTTCTGCTAGTACTTATTTTTTAAAATCATAGCTGTGTTGTTAACATCATTGCATTGTAATTGAGTTTTGTCCCGATTTCCTGGAGAGAAGGAAGTGCTGTAAGTGGTAACTTTTTAACATGACTGAAAAAGAGGATTTGATCATCTTAAGTTCCTGTGTGTTTTATGGAATCAAATGGCCAGGTGATTGAAAAGAAGCCAGTGATCTGAGAGAGGAGCCCCAGTGTGAGCACACCATGCAGCTGAACAGTGTATCTATCACCTATAACAGTCAGAAGAAGGAAGGCTCCTTTGCATTTTGTGAGCCATGATGCTGATAATTTCCTTACTCAAAATTTTCAGTTGAAAGTTGGTGTATCTTACCTGGAGAAGTCTTGGAAAGAGAATGTTCTTGCAATGCTTGACTTAAATCAATCTTCTTTTAAAAGAACGTTGCTTAAATCTTAGATCTTTCTGGGTTTAATACAAGCGCACACATTGTGTATTATTCAACTCGTTACTTTCAACATGAGTAAACATTTGCCCTTCATAAATCACAGATGACACTGAAGAGGAATTTCTGGATCAGCTAGTTCATCCACGGTCCCTGTTGCTGCATTATTCCTCCTGGCTATACTTGTTCTCTTTCTTTTTTTTTATTTAAAGTGGCTCTTGAGTCACTCATGCCAAGGTGTTCGGTGTTCTTGAGTGGCACGTAACAGGAACCAGTTGCTGACTTGAGATTTCTCCAGACAGCAGGAAATTCTTCCTGAGGGAACTATAACTTTGCGTTTTAGACTTCGGTAAAGATTTACTCCTTTAGTGAGAATGAACAAAATTTGTTTCATTTGTCCTGAAAATTCATGGCGAAGAGAGAAATGCAGCTTCTTAAATTATCCTTTAATTTTCTGATATTTTTTTTTTCTCCTAAATGTTTACCATTCCCTATCTGTGTTTGAGACCCTTGTCATACTGAATGCAAAGTTATTTTGACACATCAAACGGTTGCCATATGTAGTCCTATCATAAAACTGGATTGAAGAGGGACCTTTTCCATCTGAATAGGTAGCAGGCCATGCAGTTTGCATTAATTTCTTTCTTTTTGATTTTACAGCACTACAGATTAAGAGATATCTTAAACATTTTGAGTGTTTTCAAATTGCTAACTCTTTTTCTCTAGAAGGTCTCAGATAACCCCGACGTGTGAATCTATACCTAGTGGCGCTCAGTGGAATAACACTTCTGTCCCTTTAAATGTGCAGGATTTACTTTCCAGTATAAGAGAAGAGGGAATAAAGGGTTGTTGTACGTAGCTGATGGAAAACTCAGGGGGTGAAATGGAGAAAAGTAATTTACTTGGTAGAAAATGAAAGAAACATTTTAAGTATGTTAAGAAGATTCCCCCCCCTTTCCCCCTTCCCCCNTTTTCCTTTCTACACTGCTCAAACTCAAGTTTAAAGTAATTTTACCAATTTTATATTTCAGTTTCCTGCAGCCTTTGAATTCAATGAGTTGTTTTTGATCACGATTCTGGATCACCTTTACAGTTGTCTCTTTGGCACTTTCTTATGCAACTGTGAAAAAGAAAGATTAAAAGAGGTAAATAATTAGTGTAATACACATTCTTAATATGTTGATTTTGTATGAAAAGGCTTAGAATACAGGACCTAAGAACACCTGAGCTGTGCTTTTGGGTCCATTTGTCCCATAGCCTTAAAAGACAATGCGGACATGAAATTTCATAGTATGAGAAATATATACTGAATGTCCTGCTATTAAATGAGGTAACACTGATTTTTTGGTCATTATCTGTTCAGGGGTTTGAGGGTTTGAGGGTTTTAGAAAGTCCTCGTTCAGATACTTCTAGCCAACATATACAATTTTAAATAAGCATTATCAAATTAGATTAGCATTTCTTTTGCTGGTCCCAAAGGTACTCATATGGATATATGCAGGTCACTGTAGGACATAACTAGGTAGAACTTACAGTTGAAGACTGTGGAAATTTAAAATATCCAAACGAGTGAAGTTAGGACTCAGTGTAATATTTGATTTTGGGGGAAAGAAAATTAAACAGGTGTTAATATTCCAAGTACAATTTTGTTTATGTTTGACTTTATTGTTTTTAATACTTTACATTTTTGAAAACAAGTAACAATTCCTTGCCATGTTTAGCTTTGCTATTTTTTTTGTTTCTCTCTGCTGCTTCTGTAGGGAAAAACTTGCACATAAATACCACAAGATGGAGCTGAATAATGCATTCTCAGCAAATGCAGGGTGTCCAGACAGATTTCTTTCATAAATGCATAGTCAGATGCAATTCTCAATAAAGAAATGCAATTTAATACACAGCAGTATTAGAAACACAAGGTTTACAACACTGAAGGAGTGTAAAATTGCAAGACGAATCTGATGTAAATTCAGATTTCCAATCTTTGATCTAACTGTAATTATGCTGATTACATTTAGAATAATACAACTTTCAGAAGTGCAAATAAAGATAAAATAGGCATTTTAAAGCATAATATCAATTGGTAGGAATAAACAGTGTGAGTGGGAGAACCGAATAATTATTTTTCACAGATGCTTTTTAAGATCTTCCAAACTCCATCTCCCTTCACTGATTTTCTTGTCAAAGCTAATTATTTTTTTTTCAGTCGGTCAGTGTATAACCATATATTTAAGTAGCTGCTAATATTGCTGTGCCTTATGAGCAATACTGTTTTCTTTTGCTCAACTAGACCTTAGTGTCTTTGAAAATAATATGCCTTAATCTCCTTTCTCAGTTAGCCTTGGACCAGAGTGAGTGTTCAAATGTTTTGCTGAAGTTTTAAGGCTGTTTAATGATCAGTTATTGCAAGTGTTCTCAGAGTGCAATTTTCTGGTAGATAAGGTAAATTTCACAGACAAAATTATTGATATGTAGATATTAACCTCATGTTTTTAAGGTTTTACAGTCCATATAATTAATTATTTTAGTAATATTTCTTTTTCCAATCAGGAGGTAAGCACAAAGACTGTATCGCTGTGGTCCTATATAAACAGCCAGTTGGATGAATTCACAAATCCCTTCTACGTAAACTATGAAAACCACGTCCTGTATCCTGTTGCCAGTCTGAACCATTTGGAGCTGTGGGTGAACTACTACATCCGCTGGAACCCAAGGATGCGGCCTCAGGTACGAGCTTTCCTGTGCCTTGTGTAGTGAAGATCATGGAGATTTTTCAAAAATGTGTTACTTTTCATAGTGTCAAATGCAGCTTTTAATTTCAAAAGCGCTCCTCCCTTGCCCATATTTCAGCTGGTAGGGGAAAAGGTGGTTTTCTCCAAAAAGATGTGAGGTGTGTTCAAACTTGGTAAAATGATACTTTCATTACAGCCACCAGTAGAATAGGGAGTTACAGTGTCACTTGTTGGCTTGTGTAAAGTAGCAGATTAACAGTCTTTGTTGTCAGAAGATTACTTTTATCACTTCATAACACTTTTTAATGCTTTTATTGCCTTACCCTTTTTGTACAGTTTAGGGTACCTTTGTTTTTAATCACATTTTGCCCTTTACCAACAATGATAAAATAAAATAGAGCAGCAGTTTCTGAAAGAATTGGACCCCATACTGACTCGTTTTGTAGGCTCTCTAAAGTTAGCATCAAAGTTAGGTGCTTGTTTCCAGTTGACCTTTACGGATTCATGCTGGCACTCTGAAGATTAAACACTCCCTATACATGCTCCTTGGTTCATCCCGTGTTTGTGCTTCGAAGTAATTTCTGCTATTCAGATAAATCTCTAAATCTCGCCAGACAAATACTCCATATGCTCTCATGCTTAGAAGTCTGAAGAAGGAACATTCAGTTTGTGTCACAACCATAATATATCTGAGGGTGCTACACCATCTCTCCATTAAGGTAACTTTCCAAGGTACCCCCAAGCATATTATGATAAATTACCTGTATTAAGTGACTGCTCGAAAGCCGCTTTCATCTTCTAGCAGTTAGAATGTGAGTTACAAATTTATTAGACATCCAGAAGTCAGAGGCTGTTGTAAAGGATGGTGTTCGAAGGTAAGTTTCAAGGACAGGTCACTGGTAGAAGTCCAGGCATCTGAGAAATACCTGGAAAAGCCTGGATTGCTTGCTTTCTCATGGAGGTGCTTCCTCTGAGCTGCTGTGTTTCACTTACGTGGTCTATTTTGGTTGATACAGTCCGGTGACCGTTACATGCCTATTAGGTCTTAGCATGTGTTAGAACTTGAGAGACAGTGTATTTTAATCTTGATGGGTGTAAAGCAAAATTGTCAGCTGCTTTTTATCAGAATAAGATTTTTCCCTTAGTTTATTTGCTGAAAAACATTTGCGTGATTTATGCACGTTTTAGTATAGTCAACCTGCAGCAGTGTCTGTTTATTACTTGTATTTAATTGAGATCTATAGGCCCTGAAAGCGAGCAGGCTTTGCACACACAGATGAAATCTAGTCCCCGTCCAAAAGAGCTGAGGGTGGGGAAGAGATGACATCATGAGGGAAATATCAGAACTGCCGTATCCTTAGTGGCCAGCTCTGCTCACTGCTTCTCAGAGAGTGCTCTGCCTGCTTCTATTCACGTGAGTCAGTGATCTTCATTGCTCTTTGAGAACAGGTCCCTCAAATCAGCAGGTTGAAGGCAACAAGATTTGATCCTGGTAAATGCCTTAACTTTACTGCCACCTCCTTTTCCAGAAGAACTAATACAACTGTTTGGACTTTTTGTATCTACCATGGTAGCTTTGTCTTGTGGAGATACGTCTTGCCTTTCCCCTTGTCTCTGTCCTGAATTTATGTGGTATTTGTGACAAGTATTCAGAATTCTTTCACATCTACTTGGATAAATCTGCCGCAGAAATTACAGGTTTTTGTGGCAGAATTGTGTTCTCCAATCTAATTATGAAAGCACAAGCTCATGCAAACAAGTAAATAACAGTCTTTGTAATGACAGTGTACTGAGTTTGCTCTCTTCTGCGTTTGCATTGCCTAGTGTCACACCCCCTCAGCCGATTAGGTAACATTCAGACCATTTCAGTAACAGCAAAAAAGGCAATCACCATTGCAACTCCCAGCAGGTCTTCACTTACCTTCAGTGAAAAGATTTCTTAAACAATCAGTGGATTTATTGAAAGAATGGCTATCTCCACCTACTGAGAAAAGGTGTTATTTTTTTAATAACTTTAAGTGTGGTTCTTTTGTTTTTCAACTGGAATAAGAGAAGGTTAAATATTTAATGTTACTGAAGAGCTCTCTGTCGAATAGCAGTTCAAGGCAACCTCACAAACTTTATCAGCATCAAAAACTTCTCTGGGAAACTCAAAAATGTTTATTGCTTTCTAGGAGCTCACCAAAAAGCAGAAGTGCCTAATGACATGAGTTTAAGGGAAGGTGAAGAATAGTCCTTTAATATGATCAGAGTGGATGTTTGATACCCATTATCAACCATCTTTTATTGTGGGAGAAGAAACGCTCAAGAGCAAGACGGCATTTTTTGGTTGTGGCAATATTTTAGGTTTTCTAGTTTCAGCTTTATTAGTGAGTGAGGTTTGAATTTTTAAATGAACTGAGAAAAGTTAATCATTGCACTTCATTGACTGTTTTATTGGCAATGAGCATACATCACCTTTAGTTTTTTTTAATATGAAAATTACTGAATGCTAACTGGATATAAGCATTTATTTTTACTTTGTTGTATACTGTGTCTTCAAATCTCTGTTTCTTATCAGACCTCTGACAGTACAGTAAGGTCTGATCATATTCATCATTGCATGAGCACATACAGAGTTCAGAGTTATTCTTATGTTCTGGAAGGAAAAAAGTTGCTTCCAATGACCTATCTTCAGCTCTGTCCAAGTTTTATGGAAGGGTGAATTGGTGGTTTTGATGGTGGTTATTTGCATCAGGAGCCTCTATTTAGGATTACAGCTGTATTGCAATGTATGCTCCTCAGTTAGGTGACACACAGTCTCCTTCCACAGAGTCCAAAGCTCAAGCGTCTGAGAAGTGAATTATATGGAGAATTCTAGGTTAACGGTGGACATCTCTTTTAGATTCCCCTTTTGCTAAACTGTGCTTCAACAAGGTCATTCTAATTCTTAAGTGAAACAAAATGTTCCTTGGTTTCAGTTTGGAGGTGTTACATCATTATTGACTTTTTGTCCCAAGTAAATTAGATAGATTTTAGTCCTATCTTATTCGAGTTCATTGACTGAAAAGAGGTTTTTTTCAGATTTGCCCTTTCCTTGGGTTGAGAAATGTGTATTTGTATGTGACTTGTGGAAGTTAAGCTCTTTCATTCTCTCCTATGGAGGCATGTGCCCAGTGGGTACCTGGGTACCTGCCAGCAGACCTACAGGTGATCCTACTAGTCTGGAGTAGATAAGATTGTATGATGCTTTTAATTTTTTTTTCAGTTAATGTCATGTATTTCTCTTCCCTTTCTGATGTCATCATTCAGACCTCTTCTTTACACTGTTTTGAGGAGTTCTGGCTGCCAGATAGAATCATAGACTCATAGAATAGTCCAGGCCGGAAGGGACCTCCAAAGGTCATCTATTCTGACCTCCCCGCAGTCAGCAGGGACACCCCCAACTAGACCAGGTTGCCCAGGGCCTCGTCGAGCCTCACCTTGAATATCTCCAGGGAAGGGGCCTCAACCACCTCCCTGGGCAACCTGGTCCAGTGATCCACCACCCTCAGAGTAAAGAACGTGTTCCTAATATCCAAGCTAAAACTGCTCTTCTCCAAGTTGAACCCTTTGCCCCTCGTCCTGTCACTGCAGGCCTTTGGAAACAGACTCTCCCCAGCCTTCCTGTAGGCCCCCTTCAGGTACTGGAAGGCTGCTATTAGGTCTCCCCAGAGCCTCCTCTTCTCCAGGCTGAACAACCCCAGCTCCCTCAGCCTGTCCTCACAGGAGAGGTGCTCCAACCCCCTGATCATTTTCGTGGCCCTCCTCTGGACCCACTCCATTAGGTCCATGTCCTTCCTGTCTTGAGGGCTCCAGACCTGCACACAGTACTCCAGGTGAGGTCTCACCAGAGCAAAGTGGCAGAATCACCTCTCTAAATGTCAAGTTAGTTACCTGCTTGGTAAATGTCTAGATAGCAGTTAGTTACCTGCTTGGGCAACTCTAGAAGGTGGGGCGGACACAACAAATGATTTTCCTGAATACGACTTCTGCAGGAGCAGTATTTTTGAAATAATATGCTCTTATCATATGCAGAGCATGAGTAAAAGTCCTGGTCTGTTCAGTTCAAGTTGTGCCTTTCTATGTGAGAGGCAGAGAAAAGAATGTATTTTAGTCACCAAATTTACATAGTCAATTAGGATCTGTTTAGTTGTTTTTATGCCTTCTGGGAAATTCCATTTTTACCCTTGGAGTACAGGGCCTAAACTTGTTTTGTTTTAATTGTTGGGGTTTTATTTTCTTCAAGCTCTGGTTTGGAAATGTGGCCGCTATGCAAGAAATAGCATCATAAAAAACCATGTAAGTTTTTCAGATTCATTCTTTTTCTTGTGTTTGTGGACTTTCATCCAGAATATAAGGCTGGCACCACCTATAACCTAGAAATTCCATTCAGCTACTGGAGTGGGATCATCTGCTAAAGGCAGTCTTCCAAGCTTCCATGAAAAGCTAGGGGAAACCTGTTCATAGGTTAACAGTTGCCTTAAAAAAAAACAAAAGGAAAAGGCAGGAATAAATAACTATTTGTTCAGAATATGCAGAAATGATCTGGAAAGCATATAAATAGGTTACAATGATTGCTGCTTTTTTGATGCTGTGTATAGAATTGTAGAATGATTTGATGTGTTGAACAGTTGAGTGATTAGGTGTCAGCTGAATTTCAATGTCAATAAACACAAAGTGTTGCATATTTAAAAGAACAAATAAGATGCTAAGCATCTGGAAAACCTGTTGAGAATGAATTGGGCAACATAATTGCTGAGATGCTTCATCCTGCATGTAACAGGATAGGACTTACTGGCTGGCACGTGGGGTGTTCATATAAGTTATTACCTGCCTTCAGTCAGATTGCATGGCCTTTTCCTTTCTGAGCATGTTGATACTGGTTGTAATGTTTTCTAAGTTCACACGTACAATTTAAGACCATTTTGTGCAGGACAAAGCCATCATATGGCTTTGGAAATGTTTGTCATTGCTGGTCTGCAATCCGTGGTCTTGAGTCCATCTCTTTGCACGAATGAATGGTGAAGATGATGTACGGAGAAGGAATCACCTCGTGGGTTATATAGTTGAGCGTTGCCCTGGCTAAGGAGATTTCATCCCATTTACCATGGAGTTTCTTGTGAGACAAGGCAAATTTCATACAGTACCTGATAGTTTCTCTCTGTCTGAGTGCCTTAAGTCAAGATTTCCACTCTGATTTACTGCAGGAAATTTGCACCTGCAGATCGAACTCTGAGTATTCAATGATATGGAAGAAAATAAAGACTAACTGCTTATTCTGTGTGCTGAAATAACCTGAAGTTATTTAAGAAAAAAAAAAAAGAAAAAAGATTGGTATCCTGTAATGAGCACAGCATCAGATCATGAGGAGGAACTAGTACTGTACAAATAATTTTCATTTTTGTGAGCTTCTAACATATTTTGAAGAGCAATCACTCAAAGCGTTGATCTAATCTATCAGGTGTCTAAATCTAAATGGGCTGTAGGTTTTAACAAGGCAGTGGCATCAGCTTGTTGCACCTAGAGTTTCTCCAGTCTGGAAATCTGTGCAGTTGTTTGCAAAAATCTCTGTTCCAGTTCCCACATCACGGGATTCATCATTTCTGTTTGCTACTCATTGCTTTTCCAGAAAGCCAGAGGGTTTTGCTTGGTTTCCCAGGAGCATACCACTACAGGAAGTGTGGAAGTATTGATCATTATTGAAAACTGCTGTTTTCATCATTTGAGATTTCCTTTTTCTGTGAGTATACTGTTAACTAGGCTTCAAAAGCAAGTCTGTCAGAGTTCCAGCTCTTCTTGAAGAGGAACAAAAAGCTCAAGTGAGATATTGTTGTCTTTCCAATGCACAGAGTAGGTTTTTGAAAAACCGACAGTCTGAATTCAAGCAATGAATTTAAAATAACCATTTTCCTCTGTAGCCTTTCTTCCCTGTTGCTAAAATAGATAAAGTGTACTCGCTGAACAAGACAAAATGCATTCACTGTTGAACGATTTTCATGTGAATGACTGTCCTTGAGCTAGTACAGTAATACACTGTAGATATCCATCCAATTAAGACTCGGCAGTACTATAAGTGAGTAGCTATTATAATTTCTTTTATACCTATCCTCGTGTTGACAAATTTTGCTATCCAAAAGCCCTCCAGAATCCTGAAGGATTACTTGGGAATGAAAACCTGAAAATCAATACTGAAAGTGAACTGTAGCGATTCTGTGAAGAGGAAGGTTTGAATTTTTTCGGAAATGAAGCTATCTTATGTCTAGATGTTTTTTATGCATTGTAGTATGTATATTGTGTGGCATAACTGTAGTTTCTGTGTGAGAGTAATTAAAAAATCCCCAGCTTTGTCTTTCCTCAAGCCCTCACCCAGCAGGAATAATTTATTATAACTCTGGTGTGTTACAGTACACCAGGTTCTGCTTTTGATGTACATGTGGATAATTCAGTTTAAAAAATGGTTTCATATCAATGGTATTTTAAGCAATAAGGAAAATTTCTTTAGCAGTGTCCTAAGTATTTTTCAGCTTATTATAGGCAGTAGGTACCTTGTCTTTATAAGAAAAATATCTGGTTTTGAATCAAATAGGCAGCAAAGCTAGCTAATCAGGAAAATAAAACCCCATCCATTTTAAGTGATTAGTTTGCAGGAAGCTACAATCAGTTATTTCTGAGTGAAGAACTCTACTTGCCTCACTCAATTTTGCAGCATTTTTCCAGGTTTTTTTTACTGGTTGGGGGAAGGGTTTCAAATATTGCAAATATCACTGGGAGTGGGAGAATCCTATCAAGTCTTACAGGGGAAAGAGGCTGCTTGTACCAGGGAGAGGAAGCTCTCCGGAGAGGCAGGGCAGCTGGCAATATCCTGGGTAAGGAAGGAAGGGGAGAAGCAGCACGTGGCAGGGAAGAAGCGCAAGAGTAGAAGGTAGAAAATAGGTGAATTGATTGTGTGAGGAGGGGGGTCAGGTCCTAAGTTCAGTCATGGCCAGCCATGATTAAGAAAAGTTGGAAAGTTTTGCATGCAGAAAATTGGCCTCCAAATTTAAAATAATGTTGAAATGGGCAAAAATGTGAATTGTTGTCCTTCTTAATTCCTGAGTCAATATTACAGTAGCAATTAAAAGAAAAAACAAAACTCCCACACTGTAAAGTCTTCTCCAGGTGGAGGTGTTGCAGGTAAATTCTCCTCCAGCTTTTACAGGGCCAGGATTTTGGTTAATGCCTGGAGCAGGGTCAGAATTCCCAAGGATTTGGGGCCTTATTCCCAGTATTTAGTGCTGCTGGCAAACTCCTTACTTGGATTACCAAGTACTTACCAAGTACCAAGACTTACTGAGTCCCTCCTTGGATTGTATGGCTAGCTATGTTAGCTGTAAATGCCAGTTTTGTTTCGGATTGATCAGCTTCTAATCTGCTTTTAGTGAATCGTATGTAATTAGAGAAATCTAATTTTATTTCTTCTAAATAGTCAAATGACAGAGTATTTCCATGAGGTTAACCCACCATAATCTGTTAAAATGTGGTAAATTCACCTTCATGTTTCTACTTTATGTTTTTTTGGCTGGGATATTTTGTTAAATAACAGAAGTGAAGTGTATTGGTTTTTCTGCACGGCCGGGGTAATAGTTTAAATACCGCGTGAAAAACGTCCTGAGGATGTAATGAGCAACGGCCCAGCCAATTCTCCAGCCCAAGAAAAACTGCAGATGGGTTAGGTTTCATCTGTGTAAGCTTCCTTTGGGAGTGTGGACAAAAATGACGGGGCCCTGGCTGTAGTGGCCGGGTGTTGCCTAGCAGCGTTACTGCAGCAACACGCTGGGAAGCTGCCGCTGCAAAGGAAAGGATGCACCCTTGTCTGAAAATCTGCTATCAATACAGTAAAGCGGCAAAAAATAACTTGAGTGCGAGTGGGTGGTGGGTCCAGAGTCATCTTTTGAGCTTCCACTCCTAATTTGAGAGGCGGGCTGAGAGACCAGAAAACAGTATCTCTGCTGTCAGACTCCCAACGAATTCATCTCGGTCAAATCAATTATACGATTTCTTAACCAGGCTGTAATAAAAGCTTGCCATGGAGACTGCACTTGTGCTGTGCAAGTATACACTTGTAGGGTTAAGGTGGTAACAAGATCTTTTAATAAACGTTCTCCTCCAAACTTCTTGCTCCTTACAGAACCTGTCACTCTTCCACTTCTTTTATTCTAAACAGTGAAAAAGTAAAGGAGAACCTCGTTCACAGCAAACCATTACAGGAGTTATTGTGAAGGTTGTTGGACCCATTGCTTCCTGAAGGCTTTATTTGAGAGAGGGATCACATGCTGAAATATAATGGTGTGAAGTGACACAAATGAAGGTAGTTATCTGTAAGAATTTGCACAGGATGGTACGAGGAAACGCTGTCAGCAACAGGTCTGCTGAGGAACAAGTCTTTAGGAAATGTAGAAACGAACTAAACTTTATTATTATCATTATTTTAATTGTTTTTGTGAAGCTGCTTCATTCTCTTACTCTTCTTCCTCCTTCCAAAACAGAAGGAGGTTTCCAGAAAGTCACATAATCCCTGTTTTATTTGGTTCTCTTGATGGTTTCACAACCCCCCCTCACCCCCAAAACACATGACTTGAGGTTGAAGCATTCCCCCCTTTTGGGCATTTCCCCCCTTTTGCCCTCTTCTTTTGCATTTGAATTTGCTGCTTATTTGAACAAAGGGAACTTACAGTAACAAAACTGAAGATACCTGGGGGAAAACACAGCTCCTTATGCCAGGTTGCTTTTTCAAGTCTTCTTATAAGGACTTCTAGAATATCTTTTTTTAAGTCTTTCAGCTGCCTGTACGCCCTTTTTCTTACCCTCTGAGTGTGTAATTCTGACACAACCCTTTATCACTAAGTTATTGTCAGCTGCTTGAAAAGACTCCGAGATTGCTGAAGACTTCTCTAGACTGAATTTGACATGTCATTTCATGAAATTAAAGTATGTATCGGCAAGTTAAGTGTGTGAAATCTGGTTTTGGAATTTTATTGTTTTACATCAACGTGCATTTACACGATGCCGTGTTAAACGAGAATCTTCTCTTGGGAAAGACTTAACTTTAGAGGACCAGCGGTGTTTATTTACGCTGCCGTATGGGTTGTTTATGTAGAACTGTCTGGCAGTGTTTACATCTAACACGCACTTACTGAAGGATGGCTGACATTTTAAAGGTGACCCTTTATTTTTTATTTCTTATTTTCCATTATTAGATGCTACTGTGCCTTTCTTGCAGCTTTGCCGGGCTCTAATGGTACATATGGAGTCACCAATATGTGTGTCTGATGGAATTGTTTTGTAAAACTTCATCCAAGAAGGCTCAGTTGCTTATGAGAATGTGGCTAAGAAAAATGTTTTCCCATATGAAAATATTGGTATTTTAGACTTCTTTTGTTGGGGCAAGGGGTTGTTTTTCTGTAAATATTACATCTCCAGGGCAAATGTGAGATTTTTAGTAAGAGAGATTATGTTTCAGAAATGTGCCTGCTCGTATCCTGGAGGAAATTCATCCAATTTGGAGGTCTGAGGCTGGAACAATCTCAGTGAATTCTCAAGGACCGAGAATAAATGAGAGTAAAAGGACTGAGAAATGTGTTTGATAGAGAGTCTATGAGAGAGTTGTGATGAACTGGGAATAGGAACTAGGAGTGAATAATGCTCCAAGTGCTGGAGGCCTTTGCTTTCTGTTCAACACGTGGAATACAATCTGGGAAGGTAGGCAGGAGCGGGCACAGCTGCAGGCAAAGAAGAATTGTCCCGTGGGTGCGGGAGCAGGATGTTGCTCTGGAGAAATGAAGTTTCTCCCTGACTTTGCCACGGGGTTTCTCTGTTGTCAGGGAGAGATCCCTCAAGCAGAACGGTCACCGTGTGTCTGCTCCTTATTTACTGGGTGTCCTGCTTGATTCCCACAAGGCCAAATTGCGGAAGCACAAAGTTCTCTGTTAAAACAATTTGAGATCCAAGCTATGCAAAATGAGGAGGTGCTGGCTTCACATCCTTGTCTGTAACAGCCGAGTGCTAGTACTCCCATACCTCATTAGGGTACTGCAGAAATAAATTTGTTTCTTGAGATGAGATGAAAGTACAGAAAAGGAAATTTTAGCATTTTAAGTTCAGAAGAATAAATAAAGGATGGGGCCAGACACTGCAAAGAAAGCTAAATATTGAATAACTGCTCACTAATTGAGTAGCATCAAACTGTGCACTGAATAAATGAGGACTACAAGGGGGGAACCTAGTATTTTAATGTTTATTTAACCAATATTTTATAGAGATGTACAGGAAGGCTGAATTGAGTTTGGAGAAGTAATCTTCATTCTGACACACAATTTTTTGAGGGCCTAAGTTTTTCGTGTGACTTGAATGCACAGACCTTTTAAATGCCATTCTTGTCATTTAGCTAATGTCACTAAAGACAGTCCTGTTCTTTGAGGTGAACGCGTGGGGAGCAGAGCACTTATGTCAAAGTTTGAGCACACATCTTGTTGAATTAGGTTCTGGGGGAATGCAGGAGAAGGATTGAGATGTACAGCCACAATTTGTCCTCCTCGAAGCACTTCACGCACCGGGCCAAATTCTGCAGTGGCTTTTGTGTGGTGTATCCTGAAAGGATTTGTAGTGGGTTCCCCAAAAGCCAGTTGGGATGGAACTGCTTTTTATGAGTGTCTGAGCATTGTGCAGTGGAACACACCAGCTAATGCTTGTGTGAAAGGTGTCTAAGAGAAATTGGCCTGTTAGGCTGAATCGTGATTAAGCTGTGCAGAAATCAGGTGTTCAAATCTCCCGTGACCCAGGGCTTGCGTGACTAATGATGCCAATGGTAAATCACTCTGCTAGAGACCTACGTGTTTCAGGAAAATGTCTTCATAAAGAAGAAATCTGAAGTGGGAGGGTGTGAGGAAGAGATCTCTTACTTGAGGAAAGAATAAAAAAATAGAAATGGAGTGCTAATTCCAGGAAGTCTTGGTCTTGAGTGAAATCTGAATTTTCCGTAGTGTGTATTACAAACTTCATCACTCAGACTCAGTTTGCCATGGTTTTGGGCGTACACATTTTCTGTAAACCACCTCGGGGAAAAAAAATGAGATAGTCTTTCTGCGTTGTGTTTGATTAGTGAAGGAGGCTGTTGTCTGTAGACTTGGGGGCCTCACTTACTAAAGTGTTTGTATGGTAAATGCAGGGGAAGATTGCAAGGAGAGAAGGAATTCATTGCATAGTGAAGGCAGGACTGCCAGGTCGTGGGGAGCCTGATGATGTGCAGCAGTTGTTCTGCTGAAGACTCAAAAAGGTTCCGCTTTTAAAATTCCTGTAGCTGGCTTGCTGGATGAATTGATGGCTCCCAGGAAGCAGCACTTCATGAATACACTGAAGTTTCTGTTTCTGAGTTAAGTCACAATCAAGAAAAAAAAGTGTACAGCCAAAAAGATGTTGTCCTAAACCAGACTGTTTGATGCTATTTTATTACTTTAAGTTAGAACTGTAGTTAGAAATGAAATGGTGTTTTCCCGTTTCAGAAACATGAGTGTTAGATTTTGGAAAAGTCAAAATCAAATGCATGGATTGCATGGATGCTGGAGAGTTGGGCAGGGAGAAATGTAATGACATATCACAAGGGCAAGTGTAGAATCTTGCATCTGGGCAAGAACAGCTCCAGGTACCAGTATAGGTTGGAAAATGACCTGTTGGAGAACAGTGTAGGGGAAAGGGACCTGGGGGTCCTGGTGGGCAGCAGGATGACCATGAGCCAGCTCTGTGCCCTTGTGGCCAAGAAGGCCAATGGCATCCTGGGNAACTTCTTCACAGTGAGGGTGACAGAACACTGGAACTGGCTGCCCAGAGAGGTTGTGGAGTCTCCTTCTCTAGAGACATTCAAAACCTGCCTGGACGCGTTCCTGTGTGACCTGCTCTGGGTGTTGCTGCTCCGGCAGGGGGATTGGACTGGATGATCTTTCAAGGTCCCTTCCAATCCCTGAGATTCTGTGATTCTGTGATTTTTGATAAACTTTGTTTCAAAGGACTGAATTCACATAAACATAAATTGTGACCGAGGTGTGTGTTGATGGCAAGGACAGAAACTCTTTTTGATTTTTGATAGCTTCTTCACGTAGCACTGTGTGAGAATTTCATGCTCAGGTGTGCATCCCAGCCCTGTAATCACTTTTGAGCCGCGGGAAGTGATTGTGGATGAATGCAGTTCCCTGGAGCCTGGCATTCCAGAACACCAGGGTATAAATTACTTACAACATCTAGCAATCCAGAGGTTTCCCATTGCTCTGTTTCCCTGTGATTGTCTCCCCAGCCCAATTAAATTATTTTCCCATCTCGCTCTTCCCAAAAGCTGCAAGCAATTATTATGCAGGATAAAATAAACTAAAAGCAATTTGCAGTCAAACTTCTTTGGCCTTTCTGTGGTATTTGGAAGGAAGGGAGGTCTTTTTGTGCTTGTCTGAGATAACAAATCCAGCTGCCAAGCCCGGTGTGCCTTGCATCTTCCTTTGGCCATGATATAACTGAATGTTCCAGACGAGCGTGAGCAATGCCTAGAAGTCAGACACAGAGAGTTGCATCTCTGGTGTTTTTTTGGGCGCTGTCAGACGTAGAGACGGAAACCTGATCCACTTCTGTGAAAGGTCTATCAGAGTGTGACTCCGGGAGGTCCACCACAAGCACAATTCACTTGGCTGCTGCACTTTTCTCACTGACAAGCTGGAAGGGGTCAGACTCTTGGAAAGATGCCTGGTTAGAAGAGTAACGAGATGCTCCGTGTGGAGCCAGCTTTATGAACTCTACTCTCTTTTACACAATAGTTTCTGTCCCAGCAGGCAGGGGAAATAGTTCCCGGGAAAGGCATTTCAGGTTCAACTGAAAGTGTTACTGATCAAGGATAAGGGTACACTTACTGGAATATGTTTGGTAGCCCATCAAGACCATTTGCAGTCTTTTGAATAGGGGTCCTGCCAACTGTGGTGTTGGAAAGGGACAGTTGGGTGCAAGGTTTCATTTCAAATGACTAAAGACGCACTTTCCCTAATAATTGAAATTCATAGGTGTTGGACCCGTGTCACTGAAGGCAACAGCAGAAGCATTGCTTGAGAAGGTAACTCACTATGAGAGTCAAAATAAAGCCTTTTCTTTCTTCACCCGGCAGGTTCCAATCCATCAAAATCTTAAAGAGCTCCTGGCCATTCGGACGGAGCTTCAGAAGAAGGTTGAAGATTTGCAGCGGGAAGCTGCTACACGATCCATTTCTTCCTCCTCTGATAGAGGCTCATCTCCTTCCCACTCAGCCACACCGGTGCACACCTCCGTGTGATGTGAGGCAAAAGCCATGAGGAAAAAAAAAAAAAATCTGTCAGGTAACACAGCGAGGAGGGTGAACTGCTTTTCCCATCACAAAAGGATTGTGAGTGACTTGTAATTGCTATGATCTACATGCCTTACTCTGTGTCTGGTATTATCGTGATGAGGCCAAAAAGAGCTTCAATAGATGCGATGCATTTTCTTGTTGGCAGTTCCCACGTGTGTTTTGACATCTCGAGCTAAATCACCAATTGTGAAATTAAACTTTGTTTTGAACAACTAACAATTTAACCATCCTAAAAAGGAATCCATCTGCCAAGCAGACAGAAAAATGCCTCTCACACTGCCTGGGGTACCACGCCTGGTTGAGAGAATCAGATTAAATGCCACATGATGCTTACACAGAACAGAGAATGGTTTTTTTTCTGAATGGGAGCTCCTTATTTCACTCAGTAATACTATTATTATTATTTTTGTTTGCTAGAGCATTTTATTTTTTTAGATAATTAATGTACTTGGAAATTGATTGTAAAAGAAATGTTTTCCAGTTGTAGTCAGTTCTACGTTTTGACTAAACATGCCATTGACAGTGGATGAAGTTAAGCTGGATTTATCAAGTGCACCACACTGAATTGTATGATGTAATATATTTGGTAAAGCATGTATTTTAGGTTTTTCTAATGCCTTTTGTACAAGTTGAAATAAAGTCTTTTGACTGTTCAGCTTATTGTTCGGTTTCAGCCTCCTGAGCAAGGGGTGAACTTATTCACCTCCAAGTCTTGTACAAAGTGAAAGTTTGTTTTCTAGCAAATGGCAATATTTGGGGTTGGAACTACACTGAGCTGTGTAAATTGTATAGTCTGTATAGCTCCACGTTTTGTTAAGTGTGTTTGGTTTCAAAGTGTACACACAAAATGCAAAGCTGTTTATACACGTGTATGTGATGTGAAACACAGGCAAACTCCCGTGGTAAATTTTAAGCTGTTAAGTTCAGAAAATGGATCACGCCTGTCCAAACTCTTTTGAAGACCTTAACTTGTAATGACTTTGTTTGACAAAGTTTTTAAATAAGATGATCGTAATTGTTTTTTCTTGAAATAAAGCCTCTTGGCTTTTTGTTTTTTAAATTGCTGCTAGCATTTATTTTTTTCTGTGAAGTGAATAATTTAGTGGTGTTTCCATAAAAAAAATACATTTCTAACTGTCTTTCATCTCCCCCCTAAAATATTCATATCGGAGAGATTTGATTACTGTTACATCCAACCTTTTGAATAATGACTCAGTGGCTTTCTTGGAAGGCCCAGAAATAAGTGCATGCTGAAAATTTTCCCTGGATTGTTTTCCGTGCTGTGTTTCCTGAGAATCTGGTTCTTGTCCTTAGGGCACTTAAACGCTGCAGCTCTGCTTTTTGACTTGTGCTCGTGTTGTCCGAGTTCTGCTGGCAGGAATTAAGCCCCGTCCTTAAGAGCCAATTGATTCTATGCGCTGATTGTGGGTTTTACTGCCTGTGAGTACTCATTTATTACTGAGCATTCGTGCTTCCCTGCTTCTCTGCGTTCATATACGTAACCTATAGGTGATGCATAAGTTGAGCCCTGAGCGTTTCAGTCTTAGGAGTTTCCTGTGCAGCGCTGGGTATTTCCACGTGTCCTTTTTATTCTTGTGAATGCTTTTTATAACAGATCCTCACCTACAAGAGCAAAGCTTAGGAAGGCTCGCCATCTTGCATCTCTTAATCAACCTCAGGCTTTTTTTTAAATGGATGGAAGATGTTTTCTTGTAAAAATGCTTCTGCTGAACAGTATGCCAGCAGTGAATTTTGCATTGCCAAAATATGTTGAGCTGCTATTGAATTGAACTCTTCCATACTTTGGATTTCCTTGACATTTTAACTGTATATTGAAGTAAAGCACATTATCTCTAACATGCAGTGCTAAAGAAAATCTTTTGAAGTTTTCCTCTTCATTGCTGCTAACAATCACAACATTTTCTCTATAATTATTGTAAAAGTAATGACTGGATTAGCTTGGGCATTCTGAGATTTTGAAAGCTTAGATTCCTAGAGCTAAAATCTGCGAATTCGGTTTTGCATAGGAGAAGACCCGTTAATTCGACCGACCGACTGTTTATCCGCACGTTTTCAGCGTGGCTCAGTGAGTCTGCTCTGATCCCACGGGAGTGAGCTGGGGGGAGGGCTCCTGCTGCAATCCATGTAGGCACAGTGGAGGTTCTTCACTTAGGGTGGGGATCTTCAAAGCTGTGATTGAGCTTGTATGCACTAGTTGCAGCATAGTCCTGCATGCAAAAGGTGACTTGTCCTTGTATGCAGTCTGATTCCCGATAATCAGATTTTTCCCTATTGATTTAACAACTTATTCTGTCATTATTTTTTATTATTATTATTTTAATAAGGCATAGTGAACTGGTTGAGGAAAGAGCAGGACTCTGTTTCCTGTCTGATGCACCTTTGACAGAACACTTTAAGTTCTCATTCAAAAGCTCTACCATTTTTCTGCTTTGGCTTTTCATGCTGACTCTGTTGAGTATAAAGAGAATGTGCAAAGACAGTAAAGTTGCCCTGCAGGAGTTTCCTGTCGTCAGTGACCTGTGAGAGGGGGAACAGCCTGAACCTGGTGTCCCAGGATGGGCTGAAGCCTTGGTAACCAACTGAAACAGTTTTTCGATTGGAACACGAATTAAGTGAATCGTCAGCATCAGATTCTTTGCCCTTTTATCCCTGTTTCAGAGCTGAATGACACTTTTTCCTTCTTCGTAGGTAAAAGTTGGTTTTGTCGTTCCATTAAAACGGAAGAAGGCTTTTTAAAGCTGGGAAACACTCCTATCTGCCTAGTTTCATTCCCTGCATAGGCAGCCTTCCTCTCAAGGAGTTAAAGCTTTAAAGAAAACAAGAAGTGTTTGATTTTTCCTCTCGTTTCCCCAGCAAAGCTGCACTAATTCACGTGCCGTAGGTGGCAACGCCGAGAACGGCTGGTTCTCTAACGGAGAGCAGGTGTTGGGATCGACAGCTCCCATTCATTGAGGAACCCACAGCAGAGGACAAAGCAAATCGGACAGTTTTAAGAGTATTCCCCACATAGAACATTTCTGTTAAAAAGCAAACCGAAATGCCCCTTTGTGCAGAGATCACAGCTGCTGAACTAAGTGGGTATCACGTTAGAGAAACTTTTGACCGCCAGATCTTGCGCAGTTGGAAAGAAAGAAAGAAAGAATTTTCAGATCTACAAGAGGTGTGAGTCAGAAGTAGCTGGTTTGAAATACAAACCACCTTCTTGACTGTGAGACTAAGCACCGCATCGTTGCGCGAAGGTCAAAAAGCGTGGTTTGCACTGCATGGGAGAGTCATCCTCTGGATGTGAAATTCCAAAATTAAACTGGGGCAGTGAAAGGGACCAAAATCCAGCCCAGCTGAGAGCAATCAGGGACACAGGGCACCACCTGGAGGTCAGCTGCTGGGTGACGCGAGGAGAAGCGTGTGTGTGTGTGTGTGCACATGCAAATACTTTGTTTTTACCATTAAATTAAAGTTTTCATGATGATGCTTGTTTTCTCGCAAAGTCGGTTTGGTTTGAAATAAAGTCTTTAGCGTAGTTCTAGCAGATGTGATGTACAGTAAGGCTACAGTCCTGCATCTGCAGTTTACTTCCAGCATGAGAAAAAAAGAAAACCAAACCAAAAACCAAACCCACAAAAAAATCAAGTCTAAAATGTCTTACTAGACAACTTGTTTTATTTGGTGTTTTTCCAATGGTAGTCAAATTCTGATTTTTACCCCCAGGGTCCTTACATGCACGTTATCTTTTCATAGCACAACGGTCAGCTTGCGTTCGGTACAGGTGGCTTCTGCAGCAGCAAAGAGCATGCCCTGCGTGTAAAGAAGACCCTTCACTCGAAAGAAAGGATTCTCTCATTTCACAGCACCGTTGTTTCTGAGCTTCATTTTGTTCCCGAGCCTCCTTGGTTGCAGAAGCCAATTTGTAAAGCCTTGGCCTCTCGACGCGTCTTACTTTTTCAGAATCTGAAATGGTAATTACGGGCTAAGTCCATTTTTAACACGGCAAACGAGTGGTTAAGAACAACAACGTAGCACTTGTAAGGGTTCCTTGGTGGGACTGCATGGAAAGGAGGGAATTGCTCGTAGCAGAAATTCATGTCAAGAGTATTCTTGACCGAAGAATAATCTAAACCAAAGGAACTATGAGAGTATTGCCAGAATCTCAGATGAAGAAACCGGTACAGTGTCACCACAGGAAAATGCAAGTCCTTGATAAACAGCAGGAAAAAAAGCTAGTTCAACTCTTTCAATGCCCTGTCTTTTCTGTAACTGAGAAACCTTTTCTGAATAATGTTATTAAAAGTGGCTTTAATTAAGCTGAAGAAGTGAAGTGTGGTAAGAAAAAGGGCTCACAGCGCAGTTGGTGTAAACTCTCTGAGCAGGTCTGTGTGTAGGTTTTGGACTCATAAAAAAACCCATCATAATAATCCCGTTTTCGTATGGCCTTTTTTTTTATAAAGGATGAGAAGGTTCATCCCATGTACATAGAACCTAAAGTGCAGGATTATTAAAAAAATTCCACGTCCAGATTTAAAGAGAATAGACACTAATTAAGCGAAAGTAGCTTGAGGTCGGTGCTGGGTTAGTTGTTTCAGACACCTGGATCGCTACCCGGAGAACCCACAGGGAATGCTCTCAGTTGCTATAAAGCCTAAAATACCGATGATGTGTAACCTCCCTACTTCTCAGAGGCTGGTCTGAGAGTTCACACGAAGGGGACAGACTTCACTAAAAAGCCATTGGAGCCCTTACTGACATTTAGCACATGAAGGCTTTTGTCCAGTTTTGAAGAGAAGACCGAGTTCAGTTTCTTTACTGGGGTATCCGACACTATTTTCCTATTTGAAACCCTACAGAAAGAGATCTTTCATGCCGTTACTGTACATTTTTGAAAAAGCACTCCCTTTCATTCTGCATTTAGGGTTTTCCACATTCCTAGGAATTACATACACTGAGGAGACAGCGTTCACCAAAGCCATAGAAAGGGCCTTGGGGAACAGAGCAACTTCTAAGTTCTAGAAACTGCATGGGATTTTTTTTCCCTGAAATAGCTTTTTTTGGGGGGGGGGGGCTTTTTATTATTATTCTTTTTTTAACTGCGGTATTTGTGAATTAGACACTCACTTCTCCTGTGCTCTAGTGTAAGAGTTTCCCACAGGAGGGGTGGGTGCTCTGTTCTTTAAGCACTGTGCACTAGATGGAGAAATGCAATAAAACCCCATCACCTGCTCCTCCTGAAACCCCGGGCATCAGGAGAAGGAGAATTACGGAATTACAGCCACTCGGTCTAAGGCAGGAAAACTGCTCCTAGCCTTCAGCAGCGCCGCGTGGTGACGTGTCATCTACACTAACTTCTGAGAGGACAGTCTTCGTGTTACAGCTTGTCCGATGTGTTTGGCTACGAAAGAAAAACAGAGGGTGGCGTTTGGGAGCGGAGGTGGCTCCTGGGCATCCGAGCTGCTGCACGGACCACGGGGTTGGAACCTACAATCCTCCTCGGGAAGTAAGCAAACGGGGCGCATCCCACAGAATCCCAGAATGATAACGGGGTTGGAAGGGGGTCCTCTGGAGATCATCTAGTCAAACCCCCAAATCCCAGCCTGACCACTTCTGCTTCCAGTCTCTCAGCAACCAGTAATTAAATATTTTGTTTCCTCATCCTAACACCAAGCAGTGGGATGGTTCAGAGCAGTATTGGTGTAGCCTAAGGATTCTGAATATATGCAGGGCACCGTATACCTCTAGAACTCATCTTTGCTTACAAAACACTTGTTGCTGTTTGGCTAGAGCTATAAGTGTAAGGCTTTAAAAATGCAAGTGTTAAAAAAAGAGCATGAAGAATTGTGCAGCTATTGCAAAACACATCAGCTTGTTACCAGGCAATTTCCTTTCCGATGGAGCTGTTGGGCTCCTGGGCTGATTCACCTCCTGGCAAGGCTGCCCCTAAGTCCTGTCTGACCTGAAAGCTGTGAATTTCTCCATCAAACTCAAAGGTGGTTTGTTATTTGGTTTTTTTGGAGTTTGGTTTGTTTTTTTTAATACACATTCACAAAATACAGGATTTGCAAAACAGTACAAAATGCACATGTGTCAGGTTTATATATAAATAGTGAGTACCTCTTACACCAAGTGAAGTCTCCTTCACTTGAGGGCATGCTTTTTAAGCAGTCGTTGGTTTGGATGAATGGATTGGCAAGTGGCAGCATCCACATTTTTAGCAGCGATTAAAAAGGGTTGGGGAAGGATTACAAATATCAACGCAAACTCTTTGCAAGATATAGCAAAGGTCAGGTCTTGATACCGGTACCACCTCTCTGGTGGTAGTGAGTGTTAACAGGTTTTAACGGATACATACTTCGTTCTCATGTGGGTTAAATCTGGAATTCATTCTAGTGTGAGCAAGATCTGAACCTGTCCTGGAGAGCATCCAAACACAGGCAGTTTTCATTTGGGGGACGCTCTCATGTCACTATTGCTTGGCAACGCCAGCTCCAAGACGTTCTGATCTCCAGCACAACCAGGCAATCATATGGTATTACTTGTATTTATGACTTGACGTGAAAAATCAGGCCTCTTAAATGTGGTTAGAAGCCCAGTGCTTTGTTGGTGGTGATGCATCCTCAACTCCTGGCTTCCCGAGCTAGGAGTCACCTGCCCCAACCCGAGGACCCACCCGGAGGCACTTCGTTTTCAGGTGTAGCTACTTCATTTTCAGGTGTAGTTACGCCTTCAACCACAACCTGTCCTCAGGAAATGTGCAGTTTTCATTCACCGCCCTTGGAAGTGACCTGCCAGTAGCTGATGGCAGCAGTTGGCTGGAGGTGCTTGACAAAGGGCTTTGGATGGTTTGCTTTGGATTGCTATTTACAGGCACTTCTCTGTCCTCATACCTGTTAAGTTCTTCTGCTCCTTGAAAAAGATCTTGTCCCTTAAACTGAAGGGACCCATTGAAAATTGATGGCCACTGACCCACCTTCTGTTGGTTTGCAGACAGCTGGACATCAAACCCACAATATTACTTCCATGTAAACATATACCTCTTTACAAAAAATAAACACATACCATCACTCTAACCCTACAGCCTAGAGCAATAAGAAGCCAGTTCAAGCCTAAGTATACATTAAATAGCTTTGGAGTGAGTCAAATTAAATAAAAAGCTAAGTTACAAGCATGTCAGATCTCCATTTGCTGCTGACTTGATTCTTCTCTAGCCCCCGGGGGTTGTGCTTTACATCTTCGCGCTGTCTTCTTTCGGTGGTTCTGCCGACTGTGTTTCCAGTACTGAATATTTAACTAGGGAGAAAGAGACCCAAAAAATTGTGAGTATGACAGCACACGATGGAAACCAGAGCGCCAGCAACGGGTGCCCAGTACTGGTTGGCTGTATGTGACCTAGGAGCAGCCTGGATTATCTGCCACCGAAAGAAGGATCAGGCGTTTCTTGTCTGGGACACTCCCGATGCCCGAAAAAACGAAAGCTAAATACTAACTGTCACCGTTTGCAGCGTGAGCTCCTTGGTCTCTTACCACGGCTTTCCTTCCTGTGCAATAAAAGGTGGAAAAACACTGTGGTGGGCGTTTGGGCAAAAAAGCTGCAGCATCACCTAAGTGGTGTCTTCATCGGAGACAGGGCAGCTCCGTGAAGTGCCAGGGACTTTCTTCAAGTCCCCCAGTAAAGCTGCTTTGGTGGCCAGGGGCAGACAGGGTAAGGAATGCAAGGTTCTCACCTTGGGGCTCCTCGCTCACGACAGCTTCCATGTTTTCTCCTTTCACGTATTCCGCATTAAGTCCCTCTGAGAAGTAACAATAAAGAGAGTGAGATGGGAAGGGTAGGAAGTAAAACCAGTTTGCTTTGATGCCTTCAAAACGCTGGTAACGGGCCAATCTGCTCTTACAGCCAAGATGCCTTTTTGCAACCTCCCCAGCATCATCAGCATCATCAGAGTGCCATGGACCTCATCCATCCTCTACAGCTCCTCTAAAGGACGTCTTTGGAGAGAGGCAGTGATGGGATTGCTGTGCTGTTTCAGCCCATTGAGGAGGTNAAGGACGTCTTTGGAGAGAGGCAGTGATGGGATTGCTGTGCTGTTTCAGCCCATTGAGGATGGTTTGTGAAGGAAGGCTGAGGCGATCCACCCATCGGCTGTACACGACACAGTTTTTAGGGATCTGAACTTAATGTGCATCTAAATGCAGCATGAAATGTGGCAGGGACTCGCCGTGCCTCACCACCAAGTTTTGCTGGGACTCATTCCTACCTGACTGGGAAGGAGGGAGGCAGGGAACTGCATGGGGGCCACGGCAAAGCAGCACGATGTCAGCCCTCAGGCAAGCAATGGGGCAGCTTCTGTCTCCAAGGGGCGGGAAGAGAGAAAAACTTCCTGGAATTGGCTAAAAAAAACCCATAAAGCCCCCCATGCCATCAGAGACAGCCAGTCTTCAGCTGGCCAAGCCACAGAGGTAGGAGAGGAGCTGCCGGAGCAGCACCGACATCCCCTGTCCTGCCTGGGGACAGCAAGTGCTCGGGACGGAGGGACACCGAGGCCAAGCCACAGCGGAGGGCACGGCGAATGAGGGGGAGACATGGTGGAAGGAAAAAAAAGTGGGATAAAGAATATCAGGCAGCATTGTACACACCCTTCAAAAGACTCGGCGAACAAACGCTTGCCAGAAGAGACTGAAAACCGGGACGTGGAGACGCAGCCTCGCCGCCTCAGAAGGACGGCTTGGGCAAGGAAAGGAAAAAGCCCAGCCCGTTCCTCTTTGCTTTGAGCAAGTGGTCATTACACGCCGCCGCTGCCGCCCCCAAGACATGTGTTTTGCTGGGATAACACCAAATGCAATTTATGTTTTTTCAATAAAAAGCCACTTTTGCAGTGGCTGACGGCTCTTAGATTTCTGTCATGCATTGCAATGCATCTAAGGCCTGACATTAGCCCAGCATGCCATGTCTGATGGCTTAAATTAATCCTCCTTTATAATTAACTTTAATTTCCTGCCGCCTTTCTGGGGCTTTGTGTCTCTCAGCTTCCCCCTCATCAAAGCCTTTACTCTTTTTTTTTTTTAATTATTTATTCTCGCCAAAATATCATTTAAGTGGGGGGAATATACAAGGGTGTTTCATTCCATCACATTCATTTGACTTTTCCTGCTGATCTAATTTACCAAAATGCTCCTGTTTGTTTCAGGCACAACTGGGAAAATAGCACGATTCCAGCAGAAATTTCCAACCCCAAACACCCTTCCCCCAGAGCAAAGGACACTCGCAAGTGATTTCATTTGATTAATTTAAAAAGAGCTTTTTCCAGCTGGTTTCAACCACCCCTTAGCAGGCTCAGGAGCCCACGATGGCCAGGGTGGTGCCGTGGGGTGAGGTGGGAGGGACACCTCCTGCCACACTGACACTGGGAAACTTTATGGGGCAGCTCCTGCCAAAGGTGCTTTCTGGGAGTAGGAAGCTTTGCTGCTTAATTTGCACTTAATTGCGGTGATTGCTGCACACCTGCAGGAGGGTGGGGTGGGTAGGGTAGGGTAGTATCACCCATGGCTGCCACAATTGCAGATGCTCGCTGTGCTTCTGTCACCGCTGGGTGAGTTTTTACCTCTTGCTAAGGTTTGGGGGGCTTTTTGGTTTGGTTGGTTTAGAGCAGGGTGGGTTTTTTTCCATATTTACCCTGGTTGGTGTGGGTGTTTTGGTCTTTGGCTGTGACTGTCAGTGGCTATACACAGCCTTTGGGGTGGCAATGGGTCCTGGGGCTGTTGTCACTGGTGGGGTCAGGCAGGAGGGCTTGATATCCCACAGCTGAGGCTTTGCTCTGCCCGCTCCGGGTCACTGGATGCCTGACACCCGCTCCTGCCTCCAGGCTGGAAAATGGCAGTTAAGGTTAAGGGTCAAACAGGTGGGTGCTTGCTCTGTGCTCGGGGTGAGGGGATGACTTACGTTGGATGCTGAAGCAGAACTTCTTCTGCTGGTAGGAGATGTAGCTGGAGACGGCCCCAATGAGTGCCATGGCCAGGGCGCTGGCGATGCCGGCGATTGTCCCCGTTTCTGTCACTGTGGGGCACAGAGAATGGGGGGCGCTGTGTAGTGGGGGCACGTGCACCACCCATCCCACCCCAATGCTCTCCCTGTGGCCATGGTTGTACCTACCTCCACCATAGTTGCTGTCGGTGTTGCCCCCGCCACCTGCAAGAGACACAAGTCTGTCAGTGGCCCGCTGTCTGTCTGCTCCCCCTGCCTCTGTACGGGACAGCCCAGGAGGGAGCAGGCACACAGGGCAGGGGTGGCAGCATTGCCCCAGGGGCACCCCTGGGCTGGGGACAAACGTGTGCCCCCACGGGCCACAGGGTGTCTGCTGCCACTTCTGTGTGGCTGCCCAAGGTGACTCTTCACTGTTTCTCGGAGGGGTCTGAAGCTGATCTGCTCTCCCATCATGTGTGCTTGGGGACGTGCAGGGGACACCTCACTTCTGTGACAGTTAACCTCACCTCTGTGTAAGCAGCACATAAATGATGGCAGACGGTTAGACAGCACACTTGGGCCACCACAGGGAGGTGACTGGCTAAGCTCCATGATGTCAGGGAACCCTCACTTGCCTTGAAGTCTATTTTAAAATCACCTTCCCTGGAGAAACTGGGTTGGGAGGAGAAGCTGTTCTTGCTGGAAGCTGCAGCCCTTACCGAGTCACTTACATCCTGAATTTATGGAAGCAGGTCAGCATTGTATTAATGCCTCCGATGCGGTTTGTCCTTGGCACAGGGATTCATTAAATCTTGATTGGGCTTGTGGCGTTCATCTCTTTACTCGACTGCTTTTAATATTTAATGCTGTGGATGCTTGCAAACGCATCGTCTTATCCAATTGTCACTGGTTTTCCTTCTTGTTTCAACCATCAGCGGTCACATAGTAGAAGGAAACCGAAGGCTTGTGCCCTCTCCTGGCACAGGGGTGGGCATCTGCTTTCAAGGTGGATGGGGAGATGTGGGTCCCATCTGCCCCAGTGGCAGCTGGAGCTGCAGAGCCTCCACACAATTGAGAAATAAGCACCTCCAACCACTGGCACGAGATACGACCATGGAGGCCAAAACCCATCTTCTGCTGGCCCCACGGCTGAGAACCCCTTTCCCTGCATGTGTGTCCCCGTGGAGAAGGTGAGGTTGGGCGATACCATGATCATTGCCTGAGCTGTGACTGCAAAAGCAAACGAGCAAACATAGACCACCACTTACCTTTCTTCTCATCCGGGCTGTAGCCACCATCCACGATGCTGGCCAGGTCGTCATCTGAAAAGGCTTTAAAAATAACAGGAACAAACGGTTGGCACCCAAAGGGAGATGTGGGAGGTATCCTCCCCACAGAGAGCTGTTGTGGGCTTCATGTCTGCCCCGTGGCAGTGGGAGAACTCACCCTCTCGACCCGCATAAAGCCAAATTCATCCAGTGAAACACCACAACCGCCTGCCTGGGAGGGTGAATGCAGCCAGAGCTGCCCAGAAAACAACACCACAGGAAGGAAAAAGAGTGCACGGCTTGGAATGGGAGGGATCCCAAAAACCGAGTGTCTTTGCCCAGGCAGGGTCTGGACACAAGACTTTTGGGGGATTCTGGGCGGGGGTCACCCGTGAGCACCACGCACCCCGCATCAGGCATCACGCATCAGGCCCTCCTGCAAAGCCCTGCTCCGGGAGAAATGTTCCTCTCTGGGGAGATGGAGCCTGCTTTACTCATTCGAGTTATTTTTCTCTAAAACTCTATTTCTCTAAAACAGCTATTTTGAAGAGCGCGTGGCCAGCATCTGTGTGGCAGGGCCCAGAGCAGGGGTTTGCATGCCTGTTTAAACCAGCAGCTCCCAGTCAGCTGATACTCAGTCCCCAGCAAGAACAGGGACTGGCCAGTGCGCAGTTCTGTTTCTCTCACAATTGCCAGATGTTAACAAAACATTTAAGCCGAATTATTTTAAGCTCATAAAAATTGACATCCTGGGATGCATCAAGAAGAGCGTGGCCAGCAGGTCGAGGGAGGCTATCCTGCTTCTCTCCTCTGCCCTGGTGAGGTCCCATCTGGAGTACTGTGTCCGGTTTTGGGCTCCCCAGTTCAAGAAGGACAGGGAAGCGCTGGAGCGGGTACAGGAGAGGACCACCAAGATGATTAGGGGCCTGGAGCATCCTTCTTATGAGGAACAACTGAGGGACTTGGGTCTTTTTGGTCTGGAGAAGACTGAGGGGAGATCTGATCAACATGTATAAATACTTAAAGGGTGGGTGTCAAGAGGATGAGGCCAGTTGTTTGGTTTTTTTCAGTGGTGTCCAGTGAGAGGACAAGGGGAAACAGGCACAAACTTGTACATAAGAAGTTCCACTTAAACATGAGGAGGAACTTCTTCACTTTGAGGGTGATAGAGCACTGGAACAGGCTGTCCAGAGAGGTGGTGGAATCTCTGTCTCTGGAGACATTCAAAACCCAACTGGACAAGTTCCTGTGCAGGTCTGGTGTGGACCTGCTTTGGCAGGGGGGTTGGACTAGATGATCTCCAGAGGTCCCTCCCAACCCCATATCATTCTGTCATTCTATGACTTTAAGCATAGCTTGCAAGAAATATCCTTGAATGAAAGTTTAAAACACTGTATTTTATTTTTATTTTTTTTTTACTGAAATAACTGGTGTATGTATGAGTTTATAAAATGTTTTGGTTGCTGAGCATCAGCTGGCAGTAGAAGAGAAAGGAAGAAGCAGTTTGTGTGTGTGATGGCTGTGATGCTGGGGACCAACGTGCCATTGTCCTGCCTCTGGTGAACCCCTGGCAGTGCCTGGCCAAGGTTCCTGCTGGTAGGGAGCTGACTCTCCTCCCTCCCAGAGGGACAGAGCAGCTCCAGTGGAAGAACTGAGCACTGGCGCATCTCAGTACAGGTGAAAATGTTACCTCAGTTGTAGTGGGAGTGTTTACTTTGTGCAGGATAGATGCAGAGAACCACAGTCTGGGCACCAGCAGGTGAATGAGTGGAAGTGTTGAACCCTTCAGCTGTGGGCCCAGAAGGAATCTTGGGGTGCAGCGAGGCAGAGACTCAACACCAAACCCTCTGATGCTGCGCCTCGGGAAGTTTTACCTTTGCCTTAACAGCCTGAGACTGCCTTACCCGCCACCTTCCCATGAAAACCAGATCCATGGGCTTAGTAATAAGTGTAGAAAGAGGAAAGGAAACAACCCCTGACTATACCAGAACCCGGAGAGGTCCCAGGCAGGCCTGGGGGGCAGTGATGCTGGGAGAACAAAAGTGTGTGCTGGTTTGCGACTGGTGCCACGTTCCAGCTGTTTAACGCCTCAACCTTTCCTGCAGGGGTCTGAAACCCCAACAAGCCCAGAATATCAAAGTGCAGACAAGTCACCTAGTTAATACAATCTAATAAAATATCTGACTATTAATTACAAGTGTGAGCAGGGTATACGGCCATCTCGACATCAATAAACTAGCCGTGCAAAGTCTGTTTTCTAGCTCAAGTGCTCAAGGGAACAATCCTTGTAGACAAATGATTCATTCACTGGAGTATTTCAGAGATGGGGAAAAAAAAAAATCTTCCAGCCCATAGCATATGTTATGCCAGGATTTAAGCCTGCTCTAGATTTATGCCTTGGCAATGCCCGTGAACCCCAACATCACGTGCCCTCAGTTAAACACCCATCAGGTATGGGGATGATGGGGAACTTAACACAACTCCCGCAATTTAATGGGTCAGAAGAGACCCTGGGAAATACACTTGCAGGCAGGCAACAGGTCGTTTGGCAGAGCCCCTCTGCCAAGGACTGCTGAGCTGGGGGCTCCAGGAATGTCCCCTCCTGCATGGGCAGGGGCAGGAGTCTTGGACAAGGCAGTGGCTTTGTCTCTCCTTGCCCCGTCACTTAGCAGGGATGGTGTCTGGCAGCGAGAGCCTGTACCTGGCTGGTAGCAAGCAGGACAGAAGGGAAGTCAACGTACCTTCACCTGGCCTTACGTTCGGCCTCCCAGGGTCTTTCCTATCGTTCTTATCATCAAGGGCATCAGCCAAGTCAAAATCCATAGGATTCTTTGCTAAAAATAACAACACGAGCATTAGCTGTGATGGCCACAGACTGGGAAACTCCACAATTGATTAATTAACCAAGGAAATGCTCAGTTTTGCCAGGAAAATGTGTCGGTCAGAGAGATGATGTCCCCGACACAAGCATGTCCCAGTTTTGACATGCAAGTGTTGTGACAGATCTTCCAAACCCATCCCATTTTATGCCCCCATGCCGCCGTGGTGGGAAATGCCGTGTTCTTCCCACAGAAAGGGCCTCACACCACAGCTCAAGCACCAGGCAATTGGATAAATCAAGCCAGATGGAAAAGGTCGGAGCTAGACATGTACTTCCAAGGGCCCAACCAGTGGCAGTGTTGGAGGGGGACACCTGGCAGGGGATGGAGGTGGCTGTGCCCTGCTGGTGTGCTGGTTGGAGCGATCTGTGACATGATTTCTAGGTGTTATTTTCCTCCATGCACTTCCCTGAGAGAGCGGCTATTGCTAAACGACAGCTAAAAGGGCAGCACGGAGCCAACCAGCCCTTCCACCTGAGCTTATTCCGATTCAAAATTGATTATTTCTGAAGCCTGGGAGAACCTTTTGCTAAAACTTGCTCTGAACAGGCAGCAAAGTGCCACAGGGTGACCCGAGCCTGTGGGGCAGGTACGTCGGGGGAGCCCAGAGTCCCTCCCATGCCAGGGAGGACAGCAAGCCCAGAGCCTTAAATCAGGCAAAGCCAAAATGGTCCAGGAGCCGTTGAGACCCCTGAGGAAGTGCAGGGTAATGCCAAAATACCCTGTCTGCCATGTGGTTTTCTTTTTTTTTTTATTGTTATTTTTCCTAGATGTCTCGCCAACAAGGAGAGCAGGGGTGAGGGGCAGTGCCACCATCACAGAACGTCCCCAAGCCTCTGCCTGCGATGGGATGAAGCCGCGGGGGCTGGGGAGCTTGCCCTCACCTGGGTTATGCTTGGGGGGGGCCCTCGTAGTTTTTGGCTGCTTGGTTGTGGTGGTACGGATGACATCCCAAAAGCTGTTGTCTGAAGGGAGAAGAAAAAAAACATAAAATAAATAGACCAAAATGATGTTACCCTCTGTCCTGGTTTAAGCTGAATTTTATTCTTTCAGTAATTCTACTTTTCAGTGAAGTCTTTTCTAATGCTTGGGAAAACTGCACTTTCAGAAGACTCTAGTGTCTGAATTCGTGACAATATTTACTTTATAGCCAGCTATGGCATGTGGGTTTCAAGGTCTTGGTGTTTTTGAGCGCACCAGGTGCAGGGATGAGGAGGAGCAAGAGCTGGGCACTTGACCCGAGCTGCCAACAGGATTGTTTCCTACCATGAATATCATATTCAGTATAAATTAGAAAGTTTGCTGCAGAGTCCTCTCTCTTCTGTGATGGCTGTGATCCTGAGAACTTCTTGCCCCTGAGCCCTTCCCTTCCTCCTGAGAGGAAGTGATCACCTTCTTAAGTTACTTGGTGGTGGTCACCAGAACTTGCTGGACCTCATCTATCAACACCTGATCCCAACCTCCCAGGATGGCTCCTGGTTACCTGGGGAGCATTGTCCCCTGTCCAGAGCCCTGAAGGTGAACACACATGGCCCTCCTAGGGTGCGGGGAGCTCCGCAGTACCTGGCTTCCCTGGCCTGGGGAAGGGCTTCGGAGTCGGCTTGGCTGGTTTGGTGGTGGTCTCCAGGGTGTAAATGTAATCAGCCAAATCAAAGCCTGTTGCAGGAGAGATAGGATCATCAAAACTCCCCCAGGTTGTGGGGATGGTGCAAGGCTTTCGGCCTGCTTCTCCCGGCTGGCAGCTCTGCGGGTTCTTACGCGACCAACGCTGCACCGTTGCTGGAGGCCACCAGTGCCTGTATCATTGTGGGGCTCAAAAGGACATCCAGCTGCTCTGCTGCTCAGTCACAACCCTACTCCAGTCTTCAGATCAGCCTGGCCATCGCCTAACTCTCCCTACCCAAGGTATGGCTGCTGCCCACCCCCACTCTGAGAAACCCCCAAAAAATGCATTTTGGGGGGAGACCTGCCAGTGTCCTGCAGAGTCTGCAGATGAGCAGGTTCTGTAGGGATCGAGCCAGCGGCTGGGACCCGCTCTGCTCCCTGCACAGCTGCCCCCGCATGACCCTGGGCTGAGCGGAACTTGCACAGGAGATGGTGTCAGGGCATGGGGACCTGCCACAGGAGCCCCTGGGTGCCATCACTCATCCAAAAAGCACTCCCTGGGGAAGAAGAAACTCGCCAAGAGTCCATTTCCCAGGGAGAGTTTATTGGCTCAAACAACCTCTCGCAGTCGGTCGGGCTGCGATCCAAACGACAAGGCCCTGCGCGTTCTTCTGGCACTTGGCTTTTCTTGTCCCTAGCAAAGATCACAGCGGTCAAGGAGTTGGGCAGTCGGATTTACTTAAATTTGTGCCAAGGTCCTCACTTCTGAGCACACCCCCCGCTGCAGTTTATTTCTGGCTCCTCTGGCGAGGTTGAGCAACGCTCGGCTCTTGTGACCAGGCTATATTTAAGTAGGTATGTTTGGCCAGAGGAGCTGACAATGATGAAACTTGGGTGAATTTAAGAGAGCTTCCTCAACTGGGGCAGATGCTGTAGAGCTGGTCAGCCAGGGTATCTGACAGGCACAAACAGTTGGAGAGACGTGTTTTCCCTGGATGGGGAAATGTCGATAGGTTGGGGCCTTTCCATGGAACTTGGAGATATATTGGGGGGAAAAAAAAATCAGAAGGAAAATATCCTCTGGGCTAAAGCTAGCAGGTGCCACGCAGTCAGAAACAAAAGCCCTTGTGCAGCTGAGCAGTGATTTGTGTCTTTTCTATTCGGATACTGCAAAGTGTGCAAAATTCAGTCCTGGCTGTAAATGCTCCAATGCTACTCGCCTTCAGCATGGACAGAAATATCAATATTGCATTTATTTTGGCCGTATGGGAGGAGTGCACAGACACACACCGGCACCAGCTTTCTTATGGGCAAGCGACAGCTTCCACACCAAAGCCAGCATCCCAGTCCCACACACGCAGCCCAGGGGTGCTCGCACAGCAAAAACCCCTGCGTGAAACAAACCCAAACGATAGGCAAACTTAAATGATATGCACACAAGAAGGTCTCACCTGTCCCGTCTCCCGGCTTCCTGGGGCTCTTGGGAGTGGCTGTGACAAAACAGACAGGGAGGAAAATGTTAGTCATGGGCATCGCTGAAAACATGTCACCGAGAATAAACAGCAGAGATTTCACCATGAGCTTTTCCAGCTGAGCACTGTTGGTCTGTGCTTGTAAACTCAGAGCCCAGAGCCATGGAAGAACCACACACATGGTGAGCGTCTGTGGGAAATGGAACCGCCTGTGCCTGAAGGTGAGCGGTGACAACCCCATGCAGGCTTGGGCCCAGAGCTGTGCAGGGCACAGCCGTGTCCGGGGCCAAAGGTGGCCTCCTGGCCAGCATCCCAAGGAGCGGGACACAGAGCGCTGTAATGAACTGTGCTGAATTAAGACAGCAGTAAGAAGAGGAAGGGCAGATACTGTACAGAACAGTGCACAAACCAAGAGTAAGCTGCCAATGTTTTGCTGTCCCTTGCCTGGTCAGTTAGTTAAATGACAGATAATTTCCAGTGCTATGTTATACACGGGAGGTTCCACGTCAGCTGGAGGAACTTTGATGACAACCCGATGCTCAGATTCCCACTCCCCTGGCTGCTCCTGGGGTAAAACAAGCTACAGTCAGCCTTTGGGGGGTTTGATTATGCATTTTTTTTCAGCCCCTGTAAACCACTATCTATTAATAGTGGCTAACGTTACCAAGTACATGAATAAATTATGAGCAAGAGTCGTGGCTGCTCTATTCCCATTAATTTCCATTTGTGCCTGTGAATATGGGAGAGCTGCTGCTGGGCTCCATTTCCAGTGTGCTGGCACAGTTTGACCTGACCCGGCTCCAGACCCTTCACTGGCTTTTGTTCTGGGGCTGATGGTATAAAGTCCTAAGCGGGATGCAGCAGCTGGGCAGGCTGGGACTCCAGCCTGGGGAAATGCTGCTTTCCCTCTGCAGGAGGTGGCCATTAGGGGTTTCTAATCAGGTCTCCCCACATACTGTATTAAAGGGTCGGCGAAATCCTAGATGAGATCCCTCATCTAGGGACCATGACCAAGTCTGGTACTCCATGGTTTGTTCTCCTCGCCTCCTGCTACACCCAGCAGGCTGCAGGACAAGTGCATGGAGCATCCTGACTCTTTATTCCAGGTAAACTCCAACATAACACAGCACAAGTGTCTGCATCTTGTTAGACTGTAAAGTAAAGTAAGAGATTCCAAACCCTGTTACTGCTTTCACTTAAATACCTATAGGTGCATTTTGTGTATTCACAGAGGCTGGCATCACTCACATGGCGTTCCCTGCTACCACCTGGCTGGGAGCTGGCTCTGGGGATGGTCACCATGAACCACACAGGGAGGGATGGGCAGTGAGGGGTCCTGGGTGCGGGCGCTTGCAACTCCGCCGTGGCATCTCTGTGGCTGGGCAGCAAAGGGGAGCGTGGGACGTGTTTGGGTGCAGAGTGCTCTTGGGCTTAGCCCTTAGGCATGTGATGTGCCCCTGGGAGGGAGAGGAGCTGCTGCACAGGAGTTATCTTATCTCTTCTGGGTGTAAAATGAGAGCTGCTCCACTAAATCTCCAGCTGCTGTTGTGGTGTGAACCCTGTGCTGTTCCCCGGACCTCACTGCTCTTCCTGCCAGGCTCTGACTGAGCTCTGCCGGGCACCACTGTCCCCCCAGTGACACAGCCCGACCCCAGGTTGCACTAGAATTATCTATTCTATTGCACTAGAATTATCAAGGCACCCCCTTCAAAAATGAGCCTCCTTTAGCTGACAGGTTGCATTTGAAATTAAGCGAAGGAAAGCAGCAACCCAACGTGCTGTTTGCTTTCACCAGGAGCCGTGTCACAGCGGGACCAGGGAACCCAGCACTGCCCCTGCCTGGCCAAGCTCTGGGGGTTGTCCTCACCCACCGGAGAAGGAGAGTGGGTAACATGTCAGCTTCCAGGCATGTTCACTGGTAGGTGTTACTAACAAATGCAAGGAAGCCAAAAAGATGTGGTCAGTGCTGTCACAACAGCAAAGCACTGGTGTGCCCCTGGGGTTTGCTCAGAGGAATCAGAAAGCAAAGGGCACACAGTCAACAAACAGCTTCTCCAGGACTATCCCCAGTTCCACCTCTTGGCAAGTCCAGACACCCCATCTCCCCGGGCAGAGACAAGGAGACAGCCCGTATGTTCCACCACCCTCCTTTCAGCATCAGATCCCAAAGAACAAATTGCATCTGTTAATGACTACTCATTTATTCTTCTCTAGAAGAATAAATAAATAAATAAATGTGACTTACGTCGCTTGTTGCTGGGGTCATCCAGGGCATCTTCTAAGTTGAAGTCATCTGGGTCATCCCCATGACCTGGAGACAAAAAATCAGCACTGGTTGTTCTTGCTCCGCACAAAGTAAACCACCTTTAAATACAGTGTGGGTAGAGTCATATTGCTTTAGTTTTTAAAGGGCTTTCTGTTTTTTTTCCCAAGCCTGACCCATCATCGGCAATGAGGAAGACATCAGCCTTCTCCAAATGCTGTGACTGGCAAATTGCAGAGCAGTCATCTCTGGATTTTCCATTTGTCTGCCCTAATGGATGCGGGATAAAAACACATGCTATGCTTAAATTTGTCAAGGAGAGCTTACCAATTCATCTCTCGAGCTGCCACTCATCTGTGGCTCTGGTCACGATTATACATTTGCTAAACACCGTGAAAACATTGGGACAGCGCAGACAAATTCGGTGAACAACAAGAAAAGCCCTATGCACCTCTTCTTCACAAGTGCCTTCCAACATCAAAGGCTTCGTATGAAAACGCTGCTGCTGGCTGCCAAGCACAACTTAGCATTTCAGAGACCTCCTGCATCACTCTGCCTCCGTAATGCAAACTGGGACCACAGCCCCATCCCAGGGATACACCTGATGGGCACAGGCAGATTTTATTTTTTTTTTCCTTAGAGATGCCACGCCACAACCCCAGTCACTTTATAATATCCCGGGGATAACTCAGTGCTGCGCCGTGTTCTCCTGCGATAGGGCCAGCTAATCCTTCCTTCCTCTGTGCTTTTTTTTTTCTTAGCGTCGCGTTAATTACTGTTGACTTACCCTAGTTCTGAATGTATTTGTCTTGATAAATTCATGCTTTTACATCTCAGAGCATGCTGAGTAATTAATATCCTTTGGGTTTGCTAAGTACTGCAGCACTGCAAGAGAACATTAAAATGGCTTTCCTCTTTTTCCTACTGCTAAATGGATTTAGCTATTGCCACCTGAGCTCCAGCATGCTTCATGAATAAATTTAAAGCTTTACTGACAAGGACAATAACAACGGGAAGGTACCCGTCCATCAGAAAGCAGGTATCAGCATTTGGGTGAAAAACTTCTACTGAGAGTGGTCACTAAGTACTGCAACACCTCCAGCTCCGGTTCCACTTACCCACACAGCACACCTCCTTTCATTTGCCACCTATTTAAACCTGCACTCGGCAAACCCGGGGGTGATTTACAAGTGGGGGGTCTATGGCTGGAGAGGCGCTACAGGCTTCTCTCTCCCAGCAAAGCCTGAAGCTGCGACTGGGTGTGTATCTGTAAGTAAATAGATGCTGCAGCCCCAGGGCTGTGTTTCTCATAGAGGCGAAGGGAGCCAACGCTTCCCCTGCGAGCCTGGAGGAACGGCTGGCAGCGGGTGATGCCCCGTTGCAGGTAGAGCCGTTCCCATCATGTGAAATCCATGGAGCAAGGTGGGAGGACGACCCCCTTGCTCAGCACGGCAGGGTTTGCTTGACACCCTCAACCTCCCCCGCGCCCCCCTCTGCTCCCTCGCCAAAATATTTGCCTCTTGGGCCTTATTGCTGATGAAATGTTGGCATGGTCAGAAAGGTGATGCTCTCCCACTCTGACAGCCTGGGTCCAGCCACAGGGTTATCAAGGGGTCTGGTGGTGCAAAGGAGCAAAATCAGGATCATCCGTGACAATACGAAAACACTCTCCCAGCTTTAGCACTCACACAGGGTGACAAACCACCAGCATGTCCCTGCTGAGACCCCACAGGCTCGTTACTGCAGCGGCTGATCATCCCAAGCTTGCTACTCTGGCAATTTTATACAGGCATCTCTTCCCAGCATGGCTTTCCCCCCAGCCTTTACTGGATTTTTCAGGAACCGGCGGGGCTCTGTCATTCTTGTCTTTCTATTTTAAGCTGTGGCTGAAAAAGGCGGAAGGGGAAAACCGCAGCGTGTCTCCGGCGGGATGAGAAGTGGAACAAACCTGACTGGGGGAAACGCGCCGTCGCTGTGTTTCATTTCGGTTCCCCATCTCTGCGGTGGGCAGGGCGAGCCGGCAGGAGGGATGTAGAGGCAGAACCAAGACTCGCATTGGTATTCCAGGAGCCATCCCTTCCCTCTCTCCTCACTCCCTCTGCTCTCTGTGATTAAGTAAATGTTAAGGGCACTGATTTGCAGCACGCCGAGCCCTGCTGTTAGCACATCCGCCTCCTGCTTCGCCTTTGGTGTACGAGCACAAATACCCCCCGCCTGGCTTTGGGGGGGGGTTCACTGGACCCGCCAGCTGAGCAGCATTTACACCTCCTTGGGTTTGGTGACGGCTGCCCTTGGCACCTTCTCCCTGCAGGATGAGTGGAGGGTGCCGCTTCCAAAAATCACCCTCCAAAGTGCCATCTGGCACGGGTCCTGGGGGGTGAAAAGTGCTCAAGGCCCTCCATCTTCATGGAGCTAATGTGAACCAGCAACTGCTAACATGTCCTGGGCTGCAGCCATATCCTGGGGGACTCCCCCGCACCAGGAGAGGTGCGCAGGCAGCCGGCGGGAAGGCTGGGAGAAGCTTCGATGCACTGGATCACCCGGCACAACCTTCCCTGGGAGCTGCAGCGCTTGGCACAGCCCTGCTCACAGGGCTTTCCCACCGCTGCCCGCCGGCAAACACAGATCCTTTTCCAGGGGAATTTAAATCCAGGAATCCCCTAGGCATCGGCAAGGATTAGTAATAGATTGCCACTTAATTGCAGTTGACAACACCTTTATTTCATGCAAAGGGTGTTATAAAGACGTATTGCACCTTTTATGGATCAATAACCCAGCGCTGCCGTCAAAGGCACGCAAACTTGCCTGCTCCCTCCAACACATCCGAGCTGAGCACTCTCCTCCTCCTCCTCCTTTTACTCAGCTACTAAGCGGTGACAAACCCAGCACTTCACAGCCAGAGGCTTGAAACCCAACCAGCACTCGGTACGCCTCTTTCCCTTGCAAATGCACTTTTTCAGGAGTGCCCTCTGCACTGTCTCCTGCAAACCCCTTTGCTCTTGCGGTGCCAGTCCATCTCTGCCATCACCGGAGGAGTGGGGTTCCTGGGCTCTCAAAGCCCAAACTCTGATGGGAGCCCATGTGTCTTTATATTAAGGGTTTATATAGAGAGTGCCTTTATATTAATCACGGAATCAGGGAATTGTCAGAGTTGGAAGGGAGCTTTACAGATCATCTAGTCCAACTCCCCTGCTAAAGCAGGATTGCCCACAGCACATCACTCAGGACTTCATCCAGGTGGGTCTTGAAAATCTCCAGAGAAGGGGACTCTATACCCTCCCTGGGCAGCCTCTTCCAGTGCTCTTGCACCCTCACCCTAAAGAAGTTTGGCCTCATCTTTGAATGGAACTTGCTGTGTTCCAGCTTGTGCCCATTGCCCCTCATCCTGTCACTGGGAACCACTGAAAAGAGTCTGGCTCCATCCTCCTCCAACCCACCCTTTAGATACTTNCACAGGACCCTACATTTGCCCGTGTTGAACCTCATTAGGTTCCTCTCTGCCCAGCTCTCCAGCCTGTCCAGGTCACACTGGATGGCACCACAGCCCTCTGGAGTGCCAGCCAGCCCTCCCAGTTTGGTATCATCAGCAAACTTGCTGAGGGTACACTCTGTCCCCTCACCCAGGTCATTGATGAATATGTTGAACAGGACGGGGCCGCATATTGACCCTGGGGGACACCACTGCTTACAGGCCTCCAACTTGACCCTGCACCATTAATTACAACCCTCTGGGTTCTGTCACACAGCCAGGACTCAATCCACCTCACTGCCCCCCTCATCTAGCCCACACTTCCTTAATTTTCTAATCAGGGTTTATATTCTCTGGGAGAAGCTGGGGCACGTTCCTACGTAACTAGAGCTCACAAGCAGCCAGCTGCAGAGTTGCAGAGGTGTTTGTAAGGTTGTAATGCAGAGCTCAGCGGTCAGGGTGATGTTTCTCACACCCCTTGAGAAACACCCGACATTTCTATCCCCCCACCCCAGAACATACCCACTCCGCCTGCTACTTGGTACTGGACTATAAAACCACTGATGTGCAAAATCATCCTCTGCTGGTTGCTCAGTGCTGGGGAGCAGTACGGGATCTTCACCAGGGTTGATGACTAGAATAGTTAGTTTTTTTTTTTTTTCCCCACCCTTGCACTGGGTCCTCGGCAGAAATCTTTGTCTCTGGATGCTGGGAGAAAATGCACATCCCCAGAGGTGGCTGGGAGGCGATTCAAGCCCTGTGTGCCAGCTGGCTGAGGGCACTGGAGCATCCACAGGCCTGCAGGTCTATAGCAGAGGGAGGGGAGAAATGAGCTAATGAGAGAAGTTTTCCATATTTTTCTTTAATATGACAATCAAAAGAAACTGAGCTGGGTCATCTCATGGTATCTAATATGAATCCCAGGGAAGTGAGGGGACTCCAAGGTGGCAGTAGCTCCGGGTGGAGGCTGTAAAAGAGAGGTGAGAGTTATGGCCGAGCCAGAGCCTCAGGCTCCCCCTCCTCTCGCTGAGTCCCCTCGCCTTGCCGGGGGTACTTTTAATCAGAGCTGGCTGCTCTTTGAAGGTAGAAGGGGTTTTGTGCCTTAATGTATTCTCTCCTCATTATTTTCTGTAGCAGGCAGCTCAAACGCACAATTGTACTCGTCAGCTTTTTAGTTTTTACAATTATATATATATTCTAATTAAGCTCCACTGTTTGACAAAGCTTGAATTACAGTATCATAATTCACACCCAGTACATTGCTAGGCCGTCTGCAGTGCTCGGAGTGAGGTGCATTCCATTTTTAGTGCCAGCCCACGGATCTCTTTGTGCAATATATATGTGTTTAGCTTCCCTGGGAATTGAGAGCCCGCCACGGTACGAGATTGACAGCCCGGGAGATTACGGGAGAATGCAAAGCAGGCACAAGGGCAGCGGAAAGTAATTCAAACTGCCCGACTTTTAGGCATCCACCTGAGGAGTGATGCGGTGGGCGGCAGGTGGGACAGCAGGAGGAGAGCGTGACAAGGTAACCGAAAGCACCAGGGTCTCCCCAGCAACCGACCTCGTCTTTTTGGCTCTGAGTTACAGCGTCAGCACACGCAGGCAGTTCCCTGTGCAAGGCACTCACAGACACGCTGACACCTCTGCAGGGCGCTGGGGATGGAAGTGTTTTGGGTGCAGGGCTGTGTCGCGCTGCAGGTCCTGGACTGCATCCTCTTGGTGGCGTTTCCCAGTATCTCAGCAAAGACACAGTCCCAAAGGTCTGCAGGGAGGAAACGGCTGCTCCTCTGTGGGCGCAGGTCTGTCCTGCGGTAACTGGGGTGCCTCCAGGGACCCAGCGTCCCCGAGAATCTCTCCTGGAGCAGCAAAGACCAGAGCTCCAGGCTTGCTGATGCTCTCCACCACCACTGCCTGGGCACCAGCCCCAGCTGCCTGCCAAACAAGTGGCAAATTTTTTTGCAAGTGCCAAGTTGCCTGCAAATCTCCAGTTCTTGCTGACTACTAAGACCAAAGCCCAGTCCTATGCATGTAGAGAGAGCAAAGCCTTCTAGAGCCATCGTCTCTGGGAGCAGCACTGGCAGGTAAGGACAGCCTTGAAGAAGCTGCGCTTCTCTCCAGAGATGTGTCCAGGCTGTCTCCTGAACACAGACCTCTCCCTGAAATTAGCTCTGCTTCCTCCAGCTCCTCGGCCATTTCCAGGGAAGACACACTGCCCAGGGACATGCTCCTTCACAAACATCCCTACTGGCAGCCCGCTGGGTCAAGGAGAAGCCGGGCTCAGCCGGAAAGCCACATAAGGGAGAAACTCAGCCCCCTGCACCCATCATGGCAGTGGGACCGAGGGCTGAGGCCGGGGGATACATTGCCCTGGCACGGCCAGGAGAGAGCNCTGGGGACAAGGAAATAATGCCGCCCTCATTCTCCATTCCCAGTGAAACATTTTGATTTCCAGAAGTACTAATCAAAATCACTCTTGATTATGGCAAAAACAACCTCTGCTGAATTTTTTATTTTTTTTAATGCAATTAACAAGGGTATATGGTAATTCCAAGCAATCTTGCTCTTGAGATTAAAGGAAAGCCTGCCAGGAAGCACATGAATAAAGCTGTAAGATGAGAATTTGCATAATGAAGACCTTCTCTTTGTGGAGGGACTAATGGTGGTTATGTTTGAAACCTATTAACGGAAATACCTAAAAGCCTCCGCAAAAGTCAGCACGTTGTGGCTGAGCCACTGAGACCCACACAAGCTACATCACCCTCGCTGTCCCCAATAACACCAGGTCTCCCCTGCTCCACAACAGCCCCATTTCTGTCTTCTCTTCCAGCCCCAGTTCTGTCTTCTCCTCAGCTGGGGCAGGATGGGCAATGTGGCTCCATGGCAAGCACTGCTGTCTGCAGCTCTGGGCAAGGCACCTGGCGCAACTGGCAGCCCCACCACGTGCTCAGCACCCAACAAGAGTGATGGAGGACCAGGCTGCAGCTGGTGGACTCCAGGCTCCTTCTCAGCAGACACCATTAGCACTGGGATGTGCGGCCAGTCCAGGAAGGCCACCATCCCAGAGGAGAGGAGAAGGCAAGCCCTCACTGGGAGCTCCTCCAGGCATTGAACATTGAAGGGATGCCAGTGTGCATCTACCCTGTGCCACACTGATGGCTGCCAGAAGGGCCCAGTGCATCTTATTCCCACCTAGGGTGGAAGGACAGACCTCCAGGTTGCTCCTAAAGCATCTGAAGAAGCACGGCTGCCCCACGTACCCTGTGGTGTCCCACAGACCCAAACAGCCAGCAGCTCAGCCTCTGCCACCACGGCTGCACCGGGAGGTCATTCTACAGACACTGGACAAAAACATGGTAGAGAGGAGTTTCTCATCCGCTTGCATCTCACACAGCCTTCCTCACTCCTCCACAGCAAGATTTGAAGCCTCGGAGGGAGCGCCCTCATCTCCTCTTTCCAACAGCCAGATCTGGTAACCGGCTACCAGAGAGCCTGCACGGAGACTGCATGGAAACCTTGAAAGCTGAGGGCTGAGGACAGGTGCTGACCTCTTCCTCCTGAATTCTGGCATGTGAGAAGAACCCTGCCCCAGGCCTGTGTGCAGGAGGGTGAGCTTTGCCACCAGGCTGCTCTTAGCCCAGTGCTGCCCTTCTTGGACCAGCTCCCACCACCAAACCTACCAGCCCTCACCATCAAACCCATCCAGCCTCTATCACCAAACCCATCCAGCCTCCATTGCCAAACCCACCAGCCTCTAGGACCACCCAGCCAGCTCCCGAAGGGGCAGAAAGCACCCTCAAACCTAGAGACATTTCTTCACACTAAACTCTCATCCTAACTTTCTCCTTCTTCCCAGCGTTTCTCTTTCACCTGCTCTCAGTCTCACTGACTCACACCAGTGGTGATTACAGTATTTCCACATTTTATTTAAAAAATGAGACGAGAAAGGCTATTTGGTCCCTGCCAGTTGACTTTGCCTTTCAAACCAGCGCAGGGCTGCCAGCTTGGAGGCTGTGGGAGCGTGGCAAAGGGGTCTTTCTCCGCTTGCTTGGGGATCAAGACACGGGGGACCATATTTGCTGCCGGAGGGAAACAAAGCATTTCTGTGCATTTGACTGCTCTGCTGGTGTCGGTGTCAGCCCATCACTGTGTTAAATCTGCAAGCAGGAGGGGGCTGCAAGTGCCAGCTGGCCGCGAGACAGTGCAGCTCTGCTAGAGATGGGCTAATCCTGGGGGTGACGTAGCCACAGGCAGCCACACAACATCTGTGCCCAGCCCCAGGGACGCATGCAAGGTGAGGGAGGGGGGACCGAGGACCCTGCGCCACGTCGCATCAGCAGCTACCACGGGATGTGACAGAAGTCAGCGTAACAGCAGTGAGTACAGAGGAGTCCTGGTGCCCAGGGGACCACCCTGTCCCTGCAGGCTGTCAGGGCACTGGCCACAGCCCCAGTGCTTGTGGCACAGTGAAGGGCCCTTGTGTGTCCTTTAATGTGATACCCACCCCACTCTTAGGGGAAAACCCCAAGGAGGAGTATGGCTGCTCAGTGCCATGAACTACATCCCCTTCAGCAGCAAGCTCCATGCAGGAACTACTCAGGGCTTGATCTGAAAGTGTCTGACCCCCGGGAGGCTGCAAAGCCTCAGGCCATGCTGGAGCCCTCCACTCCATGGGGGACCAGCAGCTCCTAGACCAGCTTGCGCACTGCAGGATCCCCAGGATATCACACAGAATAGAGCAGTACCCCCCACCACGGACAGACAAAAACCTCTGGGTGCTGGCAGCAACCCCTTGACAGCTCGGAGTGAAAAGCAAAACCCTGTCAAGGGGCAGCACTACCGGAGCTAGCAAAGGCTTCACATCAGGGTTTCCCATGGGATGCCTTGGACCAGTGTCTGCTGCCTGGGTACACCCCATCTCTGACCCCACATAAAGCCAACATTTCACCAGGTCTTCTTCCACCCCAGCATGGTGGGAAAGTGGATAGCCCTGTTCAGGCAATACAAGATGCCAATCGAAAAGGATTTCTTCAGTATCAGCACTCAAAGCTTTCAAGGTTTCCAAGGCTCTCTGGCATCTCTGCACACAGAGCGGGTGATGTTTTCTAAGCAGCTTTAATAAGATAGCCCTTCTTTGAGGTTTGTGTCAAAGAGGTCTCTGCCACAGCATTGCCAAAACCTGCTCTCAATTAGTCCCAGATCAATTGCATCAGGAGCAGAAAGCTGGGAGGCTTTGAGCACAAGTATTTAAGGTTCCTCCCTTTTTGGGGGAGGGCCTGAGTCTAGCTGTACCCCTGGTGAGGATGGGATGATGCCCAGCTTTTCACACCTGGGACATTGTGGCCAAGGGCTAATGAAGGCAGAGGGAGCTCAGCTTGTCCCAGCCTTCCTGGGCTCTGCTGCTCAGCCTGGAGAACAAATCTCTGACTTTCCTCCCTGGGACTCTGGGAGAGTGCTCCAGGTAACCCTCAATAATTCAGAGGTGCATCTGATGGGAAAGGGAGTTGTTCCCTCTTTTTAATCTTTTACTGTTTGTTTGTTTGGTCTAGGTGTTTTTAAGGAAGAATGAGGAGGTTTATACTTAAAGGGGGAAAGGATGTGAGTTGCAATTATTTGTTTATTCCCAGGCTCCAACCACTTTGCAAGTGGCAAGAGGGAAAACTAGCATTGACCCTGCTGCATAAGTTAGGGAATGGTTAAAGGTGATTTTCTCAGATCATAGAAGAGCGAACAGTGTCATCTAGGACTTGGGTTTGTCCCCCTTCAGATGCAGTGTGCAGGGGTCTGCTGGAGAACTGGATTAACTGCTACTGCCAGCAGGGAAGGGGAGATGCAGGGGTGCTGTGACCCTGCTCCTGAGCAGGAGCCAGCCTGGTGTCCCTGTAGTGGAGGGCAAGTGGCCATGGCCCAGTGTGGCAATGCCAAGAGCCAGCCCTGCCAGGGAAGTGCAGGACAGGAGGAGGCAGAATCTGAGCTAGAACCACTTTGGAGACAGCCTTGGCACCACCTGTGTCTTGGTGCACTATCCTTCTGCCTTGCCCAGCCTCACCAGGCACAGGGTGGGAAACGCGGACCCCAGCTCAGTTTGTGATCCCTAGCGAAGGTCAGAAAACACAGGAAGGTCCTTTTCCTCCTACAACTGTGGGTGCAGGGCTGAAAATTGGGGTGCTTTTATGTTTTCCTGCATGCTGTCCACCCAGATGCGTTATAAGGTACGTTCACATTGGCCACTTGATTTCTGCTTCCAGGTTAAGTAATGACTATGAATTTGCCTAGAGCCAAAGATGCCTGTTTATCAGCCAGACAACAAATTATGGCATGAAAGCATTTTGCTCATAACTCAGCGCGGAACAACTGATGACAAAGCCAGCGATGCAGGAGCCCAAAGAAAACTGAAGCAGGAGATTAAATGCTTATCACCTGATTCCCGATGGAAAGAGATTGCTCTCGTCAGATAAAGATCAAGAGAAGATGCTGTAGTTAAAAGTAGGTAAATAGGGAATTACACAGTAAAAATGCTGGTTCATCACTTAGGATGTGCTGCTCCTGCCATACTGTGCTATTTAAAATAGGAAGCAGTGAGATAGTGGGAATGAGGACCTGGGTGATGCTGACAGATGGAGCAAGGCCCTGGGAGAGCATGGGGGTCGCAGCCCTCTCTGCTGGCTGAAGGCATTTGTCTGTCCCTGTCACTGCAGCCTGCAATGCAGGGCTCCTGCAGCACGATGCCTGCCACTGCCTGCTTGCCTGTCCACAGCACCTCACCAGGCAAATATTGGGTATTCAAATCAGGATGGGGAGCTGTTTAGGATCCAGCCTCCCCTGCCCAGCCACGTTTCTCCTCCCCAATGCTTTGGGTGAGGTGGCTCTGCTGCTCCCCAAAGCATCACAGACTCAGGAAGTGCTACCAAGGCACTGCTTCTTCCCAACATGGGAAGGGGCTTCCAGCAGGGAGAAACAATAGGGTGGGGGGCTGCACACCCCCCACACTCCCTCCCCCAAGGAAGAATCAGGGGCAGAGATCTGCTGGAGGTAATTCTTAGCAGGTGAGGCAGGAACTGGTGATGATTTTTAACCTTGGTCAGCTGGGCAAGGCTATCCCCACCCAGCCTGGGAGCTGCGAGACCACCCCTCTTGGCTCACCCATGGCAAGGGGAGCTGCTGGTCATGCCTGCGGTGGGAAGTTGTGCCACATCCCTCAGCTTTTTGTGCAGGTTCATTTTCAATAAGGTGAGTTTCATTTCCTTGCTTTCATAGGGGATTTTGGAGAAGTCCCCTGGGAAGTGTAGTTTGGGATGTGCATCCAGCCACAGTTGTTTCCCATGCCCAGCACAGGCTGCATCTGCAACTGGAGAGGTAAAGAGCCAGCTTCACACAGAGCCTGCAGATGGCTGGTGAGTACCCACTGTGTTCCCTCACCTCCCAGATGCACTACTGGGAGGTAAAAGCAGAGTCCTCTCTCATGCAGGTGGGAAAAAGTCTGCTGAAATACTTCTACCAGGGAAAAAAGTGCTTTTGTTAAGTCAACAACAACTTATCTGGACAAATTCTGAAAGTTTTTATTAAAGAATTTAATGGGATCTTTAAAAAAATTATTTTATTACTATAATTTAAAATGTCATTCTTTTAAGTCACAAAAAACAGCTGTTTAATTTGGAGATAAAAAAAAAAACAAACTTCTGTAGAAGGAGGTGCACAGCTCCCTGGTTTTGCCTTCCACCATCAGAGGAACAGTTGCCTTATAACCACAGCACCACTTGCTACTGATGCAGCACGGAATAATACGAACATAAAAATGGGAGCTCCCTGGGTGCAAGGAGAAATCCACCAACGGGTCTCTCGCTCTCCCTGACCCTACTGGTGGAGGAAATAGCACCAACATTTACAAAACAAACTGTTTGTAAAGTGTTACTTCAGTTCAAGTGTAATGGCTCTGAGATTTCCTCTGCAGAAGTATCTATACCACTCACTTGGTTAAGACCATCATTACAGAAGAGAAAAAATGAATTATTTTTTTTTCCCAAACCTATGCTTAACCTCACTTAAAAAAGCTCTATCTTTTGCATGAGGCCAAAGACATGCTGGGATCTGTAGGCATGTTGAAGAACACACACCAGCTCAAAGCTTAGTGCTGTCCTATGGATTTTCATTCTTTTTTTTTTTTTTTAAATAACAAATTCCAGTTTCCTGGCAAATAATTCCACACAAACTGCATGGCATCCGCTCGGTGTCTCTTGACAGTGTGTGAGACAGTCTGTCCCAGCAGCAGTAGCTGATGCCCAGTGAGCAGGGCCAGGCTGAAGACTCACCCCAGCTGAAGCACCTGGGTGAGAAACCAGCCTGGTTTTGGGTCAGAAGGGAGGGATAAGGGGGATGCTCAGGGCAGCCTTGCACCAGCTGGAAGCATCCCCATGGATGCTTTGGCTTTGGGGGGCTGTAATCTCTCCAGCCTGACCCTTCATTGTGGACAGGTTGCACAGGGATTTCTGTGGCCAAAAGAACTTCCAGGGTGTGAAAAGATGCTGGTCGAGAGGTAAGTTTTGCTAATTCTTGGTCTTTCTACCTCTTCAGGCTCTGTAGTAGAAACTGTGCAAGTCTGAGTGGAATGCTGTGTACTGGGATGGCAGGATAGGACCCAGGGAGGATTTTACCCCAAACAAGACAGACTGGGTCTGGTATTGGCTTCACTCAGATCATATTGTCTGGAAAGATGACCCAAGTCCTGCAGTAGCAGGGGTACCTGAATGGAAATGGCTGGTCATCATGGAGATGCCATGTTCCACCAAACTGCTTGCTTTAATCCCATATAGGTCATATAGAGATCTGATATAGGGACTTTTCCCTAAGCTAAAAGCACACATTTCTCAGCAGACAGTTCTTCATGGTCACATATTAATAGAATTGTAGAATCAATCAGGTTGGAAAAAACCCTTGGGATAACTGAGTCCCACCATCAGCCCTACTTTACAAAGTTCTCCCCACAACACATCCCCCAACCCCACATCTAAATGACTCTTAGATGTGCTGTTCAAAATCTTATCACATCTCTAATGTCCCTCTGCAGCACAAGCACCTCTTTGTCACCTGCAGCTGGGGCTAGAAACTTCTTCTGCTTGTTTAGCTTTTGCCTTCTCCCTTCCTGGAGCCCACGCTGGTTACCCCTGGACACCCAACCAGAAGCACATCCATCTGAAGCTGGATTTCAGTAAGATTCTTCAAACTTCTTTCTACCCAGATTCCTTTCTGCACGGACAAAGAGAGCATTTCAAAGGGCAAGCAAAATGCTGAGCAATTTTCTTTCCCCAGTACCTTGTTTGCCAGAGGCAACCCCATGCCCCTCACCTGAAGAGCATCCCAACAGCAGAACGATGCTGTTCACAGCATCCCTCTTCCCCGTCTGAGCTGCCACCTCCAAAAATCTTGCTAATGCCTCTGGTTTTGCTTTCTTTAGCCTTTCTACACATACATGCTATGCCAGCACCAAATCCCTAGAGCAGACCTGGCCCTCTCCTTCTCTGAAGATGCTGCTCAGGTGGTTGGGTATCTTGGTGATGAGGAGCTTGCACTCAGCATCAGCTTTGTGCCTGTGGCCCCGCTGCTCCTACCACAGTAATTGTCTGTGTTCCCCAGACAAGGTTGGAAAGCAATGAAAAAGGATTTTGGAGTTACTACCAGACAGTTTTGTAAATATGTATTAGCATTAACTTTATCCACATAGCACCAGTAGGCTGAATTTTCAGAAGATCAAAACCAAACCTGACCCTGTGCAGCTCCACTGAAATCCCTGCCAGTGCACAGAAAGCATTTGCCCACCGCTTTGCGACCACTATTGGGCTTGTACTGGGGCTCTCTGTTTTCTTCTCAAAAGCATTGTTCATTCAGCAAACACATACTTGTGCTCGCCTCCCAAATCACAGCTAGTGACTCCAGTATCTGAATCCCCAACTTTGAAGTTTCTCTTTTCAAAAAAAGTCCTTTCATGTTCTGCATTTTGATATGTGCCGTTCATCTCCTCCTATTTTCCTCTATTCAAGTTTTTCCACCAGTTGTGAATTCTATCAGTCAATCAGATTACAAAGGAATTATTGGAATGGTTTTCTCTTTGCCATCAGTGCTATGTAGTTTATTAAACGTGTTTTGATACTCGAGTGGCTTCAGAAGCACTGTCTAATAAAACCCCAGTTTTTCCTTTAGTTAATTGTAAAGTCAATGCCTTAAACCTCCAGGAGATATTTTTCCAAGGAGAAACAAATTTGTTTTTAAACTGAGCAGTCCTAAAAGTTTATTCTAGCCAACACTGGAGATCAATAGACTCTTCTGTTTTATGTGCTTTAAGGGCTGAAGCAGTTGCAACAGATGTAAGGGGAAAAATTACATTTTTGTAGAGGGGAAAAAAAAAACCCAAGAGTGAAATGGCCATTTCCAAGCATAGACATCACCAGGCTGGTAGGCTAAAAAAGTTCCAAAATACAAGCAGAAGTATGGAAAATAATTATTTCCAAAGCTCTGCATATAAGTTTCTGGGCATGGCATGTTTAATTAATGCATATTTGTTCAAAGATCAGAGATAATTTGTAAGAAAACCAATTTAGCTTCTCCCACTTTGTCATATGTGCTAAAGACAACTATCAAAGTAAAAATTATTCCTTAAATGTATTACTTTGGCTTGCTGCTGATACCTAACGATTTTAAATTTAGTAAGATAATAACGTATCATAACAAAGATTTTCAGAAAGCATTGTGTGAAGCGTTTACCTGCACAGTCTCCTTCAGCTTCGGCGGGGATGCCAAACCAAGGCTTTCACTTCTACTCCAAATAATTCCTCCCTGCAACTTTCCCGGCACAACCACGCTGAGCAACCCTGCCCTGCGATGGGCATGGAACTGGCAGGACACCTGGCACCGGCCCCCAGTTTTCTGCCAGCTGTGTCCACCGCTGCCCGTGGCAAAGCGGAACCCAGACACCTGGAGAAACATCTGGAAAAGAGCCGGCTCCTTCCTGCTTTCTCTGTGCTCTCGGTTGGGCACCGTTGTGCGGAGACTGTGCAGAGGAACCGCCTGCAGTGACTGCAGCCATCTGTGCAACAGTTATAAATAGCTAATTATACTGTCTAATATTACTTTCACATTTAAGTAATTATTGTAATTGCTGGTGGGATATTGTAGTCGCACTTGAGAGGAGAGGTGATCTGTGAGATGCTGTCTATTAAGACATGGGATAAGAACGTGAAGTGTTGCCCATCACTGCTGATACTGCCACTTTGGAGGACGTGGCCAACGATTCTCGTTGACAGTCTGTCATGAAGTTTTTCTTCAAGCTTTTCTTACACAACATGGAGCATAAATCTGGATGTGCCCCCGCTGCCTGGCCTACAAGAGGTAACATTGCCCTCCCTGCAAGAATACTGGCCTCAGGTGTCAAATTTGCCATCTTTCCATGAAAACACATCAGTGCATTTCTGTACTGGCTTACCTGGAGAGTGGGGGAAAAAAGACAGCTGTGGAAAGTTCCTTGTTTGACTGCTCTCCTTATCATTTTGCACAAACACGAGGCTAACCCTGGATGGCTCTAACATGACTACTTTCTGGAAAAAACAGGGATGTGTGCATTTAAAACATCATGCAACACACTAGCATGGGGAACGCTCGCCTCCAGAAAGGCTTTGCCAAAGAGCATTTGGTTTCCTCCACCGCCTCAAAAATACCATGATGCTTCTGCCCAAAGAGAAACCCAAAACCGACCACATTCTTTTTCTTTTTTTTTTTTTCTTTTCTTTATTTTTTTTTTCCTGTTAAAAAAGGAGGGGTTTGTTCCTGCTTCACTGGATAGCCTCAGCCAGGTTGAACATTATTCTTCTGTCAATGGTGGAGCTGGACCTCTGCTGCAGGAATTGCACTAAGTACTAATTTTGTTGTCTAGTTTGCTGTTCTTGGTAATCTGTAAACCTCCAAGCTTGCAAGAGACTGGTCTGTCTGCGACCCACCACTGGCAGTGCTGGAAAGATTGTTCCACAACAAGAAGCCAAGGGAAAAAACAACGAATAGAGGCAATGAAATTTGATTTCTATCGCTGCTGTATTGAGGGGCTGGGGTAGAAAGCCCTCCCTCAGAATCCCATGTCCTTACCACCACCTGGTATTTTCCTGTGGGCACGGGATGACATTGGGGAGGATGCCAGGGTACCCAAAAGCCAGTTCTGTGCTCAGGTAGGGAAAGGCTCTCACAGCCTCTGTCAGGCTTGGAGGGGAGTCAGAGGGAGGAGCAGGCGCCCACCCTTGGGTTGGGAGAGCTACTATGGAAATAAACAGTGGGTGAGGAACCTGAGGCCATGTGGAAAGGCTAAAGTCCACCGGTATCTTATCTCTACACATCCAGGGCTGGCAGGGCTCTGTTCGGAAACGGCTGCAAGTGCAGAACCCCCTTAACCTTTACATAGTTATTTCCACCGAAAGGCAATTCAAAGCAGCTCAGACGGGAGCTGAACTTTATGTTGTTCAACTACCTGTGAAGCCCTGCTCTGACAGGAATGATTTATAAACGCTTTGGTGAAATTCACTTTGATACAAACACAGACGAGGATATTTAAGAGCTGGACCCTGCAGCCCAGCGCTCCAAAAATGAAACAGAACAGCTTTTTTCTGTGCCCACGCTGCAAACAACACAGAATGCAAATCGCTTTACTGCTGAATAATCAGATTTTTTTTACTATTATTATTTTAACCTGAAATCAGGACTTTATGCACAGTCTCTTAGCTCAGCCTGTCAAACTGATATCCACCAATTAAGACAGCAGCTGCTAAACTGGTGAACATAAGCAACTCTATACCATGCTGTTACCCTTCCAGGTGCCTAAAGCAAACGGAGACTAATTCCAGACTGGCTCACAGTAAACCTAATCTCTTCCAGAAGCAAAAGCTGCTCACAGCCCAGTTCACTCCTCCTTTTGATGCTAATATCCTCTAACCAGTCTGTGTCTCTTGATCTGTGCCTCCCAGCTAATAGCAGATTTATTTTTTTTTAAGAAAAACTTTCCCAAGGCTTTTTACATAATTCCTGTGTGTTTTGTATGTGCAACCTTCAAGAGAACTTTCTTTTCTATTCAAGCAAACAAACAGCTTTTTAAGAATACGTGTTTTTGAAAGGAAACAAAGAGCTGTGGTAAGGTTTGCATTGATTTTCATTCCCTCTGCCCACAAAAAAAAAAGCATTTTTTTTTCCCTGTCTTCCCAGCTACTGTCCAGCTGGGACTAATCTCTGGGTTGGACTATTCTGGTCTGCAGAAATAGCAGTGGGACTCAAAAAAGAGCGAGAATACAAGCAGCAGCCCAGGAAATTTGGGTCACACAGAGGATCTGCTAATCCAACAGCTCAGTAAGCAGAGAGACAAAACCAAACTCCTTTCCGGATGACTCCGTAACTCCCTCCGTTTTGGATTATCCGAGACACAGGCTGCTACTGAGCTTTAGACCTGCAGCCCCGCACGTTTGGGTTAAACATCCTTGTGACACTTCCTCACGAAGAGGCATACGCTGCATTCTGAGATGCTTTAATCACCAGTACTGTCATCTAAGGAGGGGTTTCGAGACATCGTATCTGGCAGATACCTGTGCAGAAGCATCCCCGGCTGCCAAGCGGGGGAAGAGGTGACAGGCGCTGCCGGTGGACGGTAAAAGCCCCGGGGGGGGACACGGGACCCAGTGTGTGGGTGTGTGTGTGACTGGGGAATGGCTTTGGCCGGACCTGGCCCTGGTGCACAGGCTGGCGCCCTGCCATCTGCTGCAGCGTCGGGGTGCTCTGCGCAGGGTGGGGCCCCGGAGGGGTGCACCCCCACCCCATCCCCCCTCAAGGGCGATCCCCTCGATCGGTGCATCCTCCTGGAAGGCCCTACTAGGACCCTTTCGGGGGCGCATCTCCCCGCAATCATCCCCCGGAGAAGGCTGCATGCTACCGGTGGGATACATCCAACCCGGGGAGAGCCCC
>VXBJ01003863.1:444584-484108 GCA_013400055.1 Nycticryphes semicollaris
GGGCACCGGCGCCGCCACCGCCCCCCGCTCCCGCACTACCGCCTGGCCCCGGTCCGTAGCTTCCCGCTGGGAGTGTGCGTTGGGTTCAACCAGCTCTTTCCTCACCGAAGTGGGGAGAAGCCGCGCTGCAGATAGCGATAAGGAGGCGCGCAGGAAACCTGCGCGGGGCTTTGGGTTGTTGCTGCCTGGATGCGATGCTGGTGTGGTGGCTGGTGGGACGGGGTGGGGAAGGACCCTCCGGGGAGGGCATCCTCGGGAGTTGTGGGGATCGTGTGTGACGGTGGGCAGCACCCCCGAGGATGTGGGAGTCATGCGTGGCGGTGGGCAGCACCCCGGGGGTAGTGGGGGCCGTGCGTGGCGGTGGGCAGCACGCCGGGGGGCTGCGGGTGCCGGCTGGGGAGCAGCGGTGGTGCCGGGTGTGGGTGCTCCGCCCCGCTCCCGGGAAGGAACCAGCGACGGGATATCCTCGGGAGTTGTGGGGATCGTGTGTGACGGTGGGCAGCACCCCGGGGGCTGTGGGGATCTTGTGTACCGGCTCGGGGACAGCACCCCCGGGGGCTGTGGGGTCCGTGGGTGCCGGCTGCGGGGCGGCAGTGGTGCCGGGCGTGAGTGCTCCGCCCTGCTCCCGGGAAGGTGCTCCGCAGAAGTGTAGGGGAGGGAGCTGCTACAATTTCAGCCTTTAATGCCAAGTTTTTAATGTGGAGGTTACAGAGCCATAGAAATGTTGGCTGGAAGCGACCTCTGGAGGTCTCTAGCCCAAACGCCCCCTGGGGAGCGGGACCCACGGGCAGCAGGTCACATCCTCCTCTGGTGAGGAGTTGAAAACCTCCAGGAATGAAGGCTCCCTTGCCTCCCAGGGCGACCTGCAACAGTGCTGCCCTACTGTCCAGCAGAGGAGATTCTCCTGGGTCCAGTCTGACCCTGCTACTGACCCTGACTACTTCTTTGGCCATCACCCCCTGTTGTGTTGCCTGCCATGGCCAAGAGTTTGTCTCTGTCGTCTTAATAACTGCCCTGAAGTAGCTGTAAGCTGTGATTAGGTCTGCCCTCAGCCACATCCCTGCCAAAGCAAACAAGCTGCCCTTTGTAGTTCATGTGCACCAGGTGCTGGACCCTCTTCTCCACAAAGCTTTTAAATAGGGGGAGGGAATTGTTAATAATACAGTAAATATCTTTGTTGGTATTTATAGGTTGTTTCACTACGGAAAAGGGGGTGAGGAAGCAGCCTGCACTTAGGAGGAGTTCCTAAAGCTTTAGTGGGGACTGAAAGCCTGAAGAAGTGTCTGGATTGTCCTAGTCCAACCCCACTTTACAACAGTTTGGAGATACTGCTCTCCCCAGCTAATCCAGCTGAGTCTTGGGACTGCCTCAGGGCCAGACAGTGGTTTTGCCCTTGGTGGGGAGCATCACTTGAAAAGGTAGTGAGCAAACAGACCATGGAGGAGTTCGGGCACTTCTAAAGAGGACTGTGGCATGTGGTGGGATAGCGAGGGGGGGGGACGGGGACGGGACTGTTCTATTGCTGATTTTCATCTATGGCCACACAGCAGATTGCAGGCTCTGTGCCCCCCAGTGCTTTGCCTTCCACAAATCTGGGAGGAAGGTGTCTAAACCTGGCACCAAAGCAGGTCTCAGTAAGTTTGTGTAGTTCTGCGTGCTCGTATCGTGCCATCGGAGCTGCGGATGCTTCTGTGCCGTGCAATTCCCTCTGGTGCTGCAGCAACTAACGGGAGTAACAAGGGGTCCCAGGCTGCAGAGAGGCTAAGCTGGAGAAGATGCAGTTCAGCCGCCATACAAGGCCATCCGTGCGTTCACAATATTGCCTCTCTTCCTATTTATACAAAGGGAAAAATCAGGATTATGGTCCCGTTTGAGTCAAACTAAAGGAAACTAACAGGACAACATTTGTACCTTCCCAGCCTGGTCTCCCAATAACCTCTCCATCAGCTATTTGCATTTCAATGGCTTTCCAAGCCTCTGGTAATTGTTGGGGGAGGAGGCGGGTAAAAAAGGCTATTATATTAGAGTTAGATCAGCTTTAGCAAGCCTGAAGGCATGAGAGAGCATCGCAGCAGCTGATGCAACCCGTGACAGTACATTGTTTGCCGTTCTGTGTGAGCCTGGGGTGCGCACCAATGCTTGGGAGTTGATTCATAATTACAAAGAAATGTCTGAATGTAGCACTTAATTGGCAGGCAGCAGCAGTGCCGCGCTCCGAAGCTGTGGAGGGAAACGGAGTGGGTAGGAACTGGGAATACGTGTTGGAACCACGCAGCTGGCTAATCCTGCTGGCATCCCAGGGTGCTGTCCGTTGTGGGGAGGGTCATGTTCAGCCAGAGCTGGGGGTCAGCGAGGTGGGGCGGGCACAAGTTGTGTCTTTAAGGGAGCCGAGCCCAAGGCAGCTGGAGAGCTTGGGGACCAGCCAGCAAGTGACTCAGCATCGCCTGACCTGTGCCCAGGAGACCAGGCTATTCTTGGTTCGGGCTGTGTTTAAGGCAGGCAGCCCGGGTTTAAACGCTTCCAGTCGCTCGGCAGAGGATGTGTCTGTGCCCAGGCTGGAGCCTCGCACGCATCACGGTGAGGTGATTCTACCCCTCTACTCTGCTCCTGGGAGACCCCAGCTGGAGTACCGTGGCCAACTTTGGAGTCCTCAGCACAGGAAGGACAAGGACCCGTTGGAACGGGTCCAGCGGAGGGGCCGCGAAGATGATCAGAGGGCTGGAGCACCTCTCCTATGAAGACAGGCTGAGAGAGCTAGGGTTGTTCAGCCTGGAGAAGAAAAGGCTCCAGGGAAACGTTATTGCAGCCTTCCAATATCTGAAGGGAGCTACAGGAGTGCTGAAGAGGGACTCTTGGTCAGGGAGTGTAGCCACAGGATGAGGGGTAATGGTTTTAAATTGAAAGAGGGGAGATTTAGATTAGATACTAGAAAGAAATTCTGTCCTGTGAGGGTGGTCAGATACTGGAACAGGTTGCCTGAAGTTGTGGATGCCCCATCCCTGGGAGTGTTCAAGCCCAGGCTGGTTGGGGCTTTGAGCAACCTGCTGTAGTGGGAGGTGTCCCTGCCCATGGCATGGGGGATAGAACTTGATGATCTTTAAGGTCCCTTCCAACTCTAATCATTCTATGATTCTATGTTGTCCAGGAGTGCAGTGCCATCTTCCCGGTGGATTGCTTTCCTCTAAGACTGGGAGGGCTATGACCTTTTCATTTTCTTCTCTGGAGCTAGATTTAAGCTGTAGTCTTTAAATAGTGGAATAAACAGCTGTCTGAGAAACTTTCCGTGGGAAAATACACTTGCTTCCCGTTACGTTTTAACAGGTATCATGCTTAACTCTGCTGCTGTCTTTGAAAATCTGCTCCCTGGGTTTAGCACACTCTTGTCTCTCTGAGCAAAACGATGTATAAAGGAACGCTGATCAGGAACGGTAATGCTGGGTCAGACAAAAATCTGATTGAGAATCTTTTTCTTTCTAATTCTATTCAAATAATTTAGCAGGCTCAGAACACATAATCCGTTAGATCTCGAAGCCCCTCGCAGGCACTAATCAATTACCCTTGATAAGTGATGGACACATAAAAAGCATCAATTTAGCTGCTACTGAAGTGCTGCTGTTTTAAAAGCAGAATGAGCTGTCATGTAGCAATGCATAGCCTTGCCACACTGTTATCTGCAATGGAAAATGAAAATGCTATACACAATGTAAAATGAGCAATTTCAGAGGCTGAATTACATTTCCACCTGTGCCTGTCTCCTGCCTGGGGTATTGTTGTTTTGTGGCCCTGTTTTCAAATACAATTCTTTTTTAAGTAAAAATTTTTGCTAATATGTGGGTCTTTTAATATTCCCTTATGAAGCTGCAATGCCTCTGGTCAAATTTTCTAAATGCCTTATTTTCTAAAGACTTGGTTAAAGTTATGACCAAAGTGGATTCCTTTAAAAAGAAAGAGAAACAAAACCAAAACAACCAAGCAGTAGTATGAGATGGCAAGCCTACAAACAGCCCTTAGCCTGCGCTGCCCCAGCAGCCCTGTGGTTAAGGGACTCAGGGATGTTCCCAGTCTCTTCCGTCACAGCTGCATCACCGTGGAGAAGGAAGGAGTAGATTTCCCTGGGTGATGAGGCTGCCGGCTCTGGTCCTGTGCCAGAGCTGAGACCCAGCAGGCTTTCCTCCTCTGACACCAACAGCTGAGTTGAGGGAAGCAGCTGGGGGTCTTTGGGGGTCGATGTCCCCCCTGCACAGCTTACGGTGTGCTGTGGCTGGCTGCGGTGGCTCGCCTGGTGGAAGTCACAGCTGAGTAGAGCTCCCTGTAAACAGACTTACTCTGCTGCTCACTGCCTGCCAAGTGCCGAGTACTCCTCACTGTAACCATCTTCCCAGAGAGCTTCCAGACTGGTTCCTTACAGAACTGATGCATCAGGGGATATATGTACAAGCTAATTTTAAGTATGTCATTTCTTTGCCTAAATTAGATGTCTAGACTCCTGCTATAATCAGAGGTGAGAGGCAGGTTCCTGATTACAGTGCTCTGAATCACACCCAGAAGATCTCTTGTCCATACAGGGAATGTGGACGCCTTATGTAGGTGCTTAAAATGGATCTCAGTACTGTGTGCTGGGTCTGCTACTGCAAAGAAACACAGAGCCTCCTGGCCTTGTGTAAATCAAAAGCTTTAGCTGCACTCTTAAAGGAGATGTTAGTAGTACTCAGATGGAAATTAACTGGTGAGTGCATTTATTTTTGGCCAGTCCCCTGGGAGCACCTGCCAAGCATTACCTCTCATTTCAAGCCTGGCTGTTCCTGCTGAGAAAGTCTGATGGAGCTTTGAGTCTGGGTCAAGGTGAGTGCCTGGCTCTTCATCAGCTGTCTGTGCCGTTTGAAAGGGAGAGAGGAGGGAAAGCTTGAGCTGCCGATTGGGTGTGAGGAACGGTGTGCTCATGCGAGAGAGCGCAGCACTGAGAAGAAACCTGGCTGCCTGGGTATGGTTTATGTACGGATTAAATGCACCTGCCAGTCCCCAAGCATCAGTGTACAGTTTTAGAAGAGAATTGTTGAATCGTAAATTAAACGGAGAAAATTAATTCTGGCCTTGTCTACTCCGGGACGATAGCCAGTTGCTTAAAACAAGGCTTACGTGCACCTGCTTGAAACAGGAATAACTGACACAAGCCACGGTGCCTACGTAAAAGGTTTCCAAGAGTCATTAAAGCCATGGCGTGAAGATGCTTGGGTGTCAGCGCTGGGGATTTCGGTACTGGGTGGACCAGGCTCTCCCCTTCTGTGGGAGCGTGACTGGAGCGTGCTCAGGGATGTGCCTGGAGGTCCCCAGTGCTGAACAGGAGCTAGCACAACCAAGCTGCCTCCTCTCCAGCTTCCCAACATTGTGTCACTGGGAGCACACTGGTCCAGCACTGGGCTCACTGGAGCCAGAGTGCCAACTCTCCTGTCGGCAGGACTCACAGGCAGAGACGTTCAGGACTTTCTTAGAATAGCTGTGATCTCAAATATGGAAGGACACTAAGGTTTTGGGGTCAATTCACATCTTTTGCAAATGGGTTAGAAACTCGTGTTTGTTCTCTAGATTCCTGAAAAGCAGAAAAACCTGATGTTTTCTTTCTTTTTTTTTTTTTTTTTGTAATTTTCCACTAGGGACAGAAAATGCTGGCTGAGAATCTGAGGCCTGAACCCAAAGAAAACATGTCTCAAGAAGCAGTGTAACTGCTCTGGCCAAGGTTTTTATTTTTTCTCTCAGCCTTCTCCAGAAGTCTGCAGAATCCAAAAGGGGCTACAGAGTGTAAGGTGACGTTCAGCGGATCAATGAACAGCTGTAAAAGAGCTTTCCTACCTTTCCCAGCATTTAATAACTTTGCTGCACAGAACTGAGTTTTTCAGAAAGGCCTGATGTGTTTTTTGGCTGACTGAGGACTGGCGAGGAATGTTCATAGTTACAAATGGGGAGAATTTATTATTTATTTTTTTTAAGAGGAAAAAAAAAAAGCAAACCCAAACCCACAAACAAACAAACTTGCTTTCACCAAAATCATTGTTCCTGTTGCTGAGAGTGTGCAGTGTTACCTGCTGTAATAAAATGGTGCATAAACCAGCCTTATTCAGACTGAGAAGGGTGGAAATTTGAGTGCAGCACGGGGCAGCGTCAGGCAGTCAAGGTGTCTGCTTGGGTTTTTTTCCTCTCGCACTGGAGAGGGGTGATCTGTGGGGCTGGGTAAGTATAACAGTGGGGTGGGCACTGGCCGAGAGCAGGCATGACTCAGGGCTGATGCTGCTTGGGAGGAAAACGGTTTTGTTGCCAAATCCTGGATGCCGAGAAGAGAGCTGACTCTATCTTCTTGGCTCCTGAACCTAAAAAGAGACCGTTAGCACAGCTAAATTGTACATATCCCTTGGGAAGGGTTTTGAGGCCAAAAACCACTAAAAAACCCAGACTCTTTCATCTAAATACAGTCCTAGGAAATTACCATGGTCTCAGTCTAATATGCACTCTGTCTTCTACAATGTTATCCCTCTTTTGTAAATATGGGTTTGCTTGTTATCTCATCATTCTACCTGTAATGGAAAAGTTTTATCAAGTGTAACACAAGTGATGTGCAAAAAAAAGGAAGCTAAGGCTGATAAAATCTAAAAAGTTTGGGATTGTTCTTAAGTTATTGTGTGCGAGTTGAGGTTTTTTTAGCCGTATCACAAAATTTTGTAATTGAGCAGTGATTTTACAATCAATTTTGTTACAGGTTCAAAACCTGCTCATGTGTCTGGTACTTTCTCTGTGACTCTGGGAGTTAAAAAACCCAAGTGTTGGAGATGGACAGGTTCTTCTCGAACCAGCACACGGTTGTTCCCTTGTTGAGACTGTTCAGGTGCTTTACAGGCTGGTAATCTCTACCCCCTTACTTGGATATATATGAATTTGATGTTTTTAACTTAGTGTTATGGGGGTAATTTTCATTCTATCAGAACTTTGGGATGTATATTAAGTGCTATTAGATGTGATTTAAAAATAGGAAAAATTTATAAAATTCAGGCCCTTTTCCCATGGTTTTTGTTGTGCTCTGATCCCAGCTCTTGGGCTGGTCTCCACGGTACAGAGTATGCGACCTGACCCCTACTGGTAACACGAGTCAGTGTGGAAGGGTTCGCTCAACGTGCTGTTAACCGACGGGGAGGGGGGGGGTTGCCTACAAACCCAATTGTTTCTATTGCTGATGCCACAGAGTGGATCTCCAGGTGTAGCAAAACTCCAGGGCTAGCAAAAAGCAGAGCTGGTGGGTGTTTAACGGCTGAGCTAATTTACAGAAAAAGATGTGACGCTATTTTGACATATGCTTGTAGTGATTCTGTTTTGCGCTCATACGGCTTTGACTTATCCCCCCCCCCATCTTCATTTTAACTCGTTTCCTTTCCCTGTTTTACTATTGCTGTGATTATCACACTTTCTACTTTCTTCCCCCTCTTCCCTCCCTCCTTGCTTCCTGTGTTCTTTAACATCTTCCTGATTTGAAGGGTATGTAACAGCCTGGTACCGTGCAGTCCCGCTCTGCGTTCAAGCGGGATGCTGTGGCCGTAACGCGCCCGCTGAGACGCAAAGAGCAAACGGTACCCAGGGGCACGGGCTGATGGGTCGGGCAGACCCCCGGCTGCCGGCAGGTGATCGCAAAGTATAAACCTTGCAAAGAATGGAATCGACTCTTGGCTGGCAGAAAGCACGTGTGCGCCTGGATTGTATTCTGGTCTAACGCGGTTCAGCCAAAGTTTTACCCTCTGCTTCTCAGTCCAGGTGCTCTGGGCAGGCGTAGAGAGGACCTGCCTTTGTGTTAAAGATCTTACCATCAAAACAGACTCTTATTGCTAAACCGTAACGTAGCAGCGAACTCCTGCGCCAAGACAGAATTCCTACTGATGTCAAAGGTTTTATTTCCGCTGAGAAATTAGTAAGCGCTGCAGATTTTGGAATATTATCAACATTAAAACAACAGTCTGGACTGTATTTTCCCTGCTGTTGTCATGTGAAACACTTAGGGGTGACTATAAGTGTTAAGTCTCTGTTACTCTTTTATTTTGTTCATTTGATGGCAGAATCGCTGTTTGCTCAGTTAATTAATTTCTCCTGCTGCGCTCTGGTCTTTCACACAACACTGAGGGCAGGGGTGGGAGGGAGAAGGAAGTCTTTGGGGGTGAGACAACGTAGTGTGAACCCACAAAAGTTGTTAGGGGGACCTGGGCGAGGTGAGAGGTTCTGAAAGTTGGTTTTATTGTTTGAAAATGGTTTTCCTGTAGAACACAAGTGCATGTGCTGCTGCGGCATCAGTGGTCAGAGCAGCTGAATGGGAAGGAATTTGATTGACCCGCTTGGGAAACCCCTTATAAAATCTGTGATAATTCACTGAAGCAGGTTTGTTAAGTGATGGGGAAGCTGGTTTTTTTCCCATTCACAGCTGTCAGAACTTTTTACCATTAGGGTGAGGTTTGTGGATCCCCTCCAGCTCCGCTCTGGGAGCTCAGCCTGCTCTTTGGACCCCGCTGCCATCCCTGCCTGGTCAGGCCACGAGCTGCTCCTCGGTGAATAGCACTGATGGTAATTAAGTTTTCATTCCCCCATCCTGAGCCAGCTGCAGAAGTGTAAATATTGTTACTGCTGTTTTACAGGTGAGGGAGAAGACGGGTGGGGAGAAATGTGTTTTTCCTGGAGAGCTCAGCCCCGCAGCCGCGCTGTGAACTGAGCAGCTTGTACTGGTGGGGTGACTTGGGAGAGGCTGGAGAAAGAGATCCCGTACGTTATCCCCCAAAATGCCACCTGCTTGGCTCCGTGCGGAGCAACACCAGCTTTGGTTCACGTGTCTTTAAGCTGTTGAGCTGCTGGTGGCACGGGTGGCTGTATCTGCCTCAAGCTGAGGGGCACAGGCTGTGAGCATCTGGAGGCCAGGCTGGTGGGGCTCTCGCGCCGCTGTTGCCAGGTGTCAGAGCTCAGTGCTCACCACGGTTCTTCCCTTCTTAGCGTCTCTCCGTGGCCTGGGACGGCGCTTGGCCCCTCGCTGTGGGCTGCATAAAGACGATAAAATGGTCCATGTCATCTGGTGTGTTTCTGCGTGTTGTGACTCCTTGGGAAAGCTCAGCGCTGTGAGCCTACTGTTTTCCAGATGCAACGTCTACCATCCCTACTCCTCCCGGCGGAGCCAGTGCTGTCCCTGGTGGGAGTGTTTGCTACATCAAAGCCCTGGTTTGTGCTGTGAGCGGATGATTTCTCTGGTATATTTACACTTGTAAGGGAAGATTTTTTTTTTTCCCTTGTAAATATCACGGCACTTCTGTTGCTTCTGTGCTGGCCCATCTGTGCACCATTTTCACTTGTACTGACTCATGTTCACAGAGTAGTAAGAACTGTCTCTAAGTGTTTTAATTTCTGCACTAGAATGGGCCCATTTTGCTTTTCCAGTTAGCTCCTAGGCAGCTGGGCACTGGGTTTTGTTTTTTCTTAATGACATCTCTGGATTCTGTTGGGCTGGCGTAGGTTTAAATGAAATAGTTTGTATTTTTTCATTCGGATTTTTCAAGACTTCCCGTGTTTCTGGGGCTTGTTCTCTGTAAGTGGGATATGCTTTCTGCCTTTTTCACGCGTGACCAGAAGTCACTGGGTTTGTACTCCCTCCAAAAGTGGGTACAACATCTTTGGTCTGTCATAAGGTTTCAAAGTTCAGATATTCCAGAAGAAGGAAACGTTAGGTTAAGGTTGTGCGTGAAGATTGCATTCAGGCCTATAGAGTTGGGCTGTGCTCTTTTTAACGAGTGATCACGTACTGATTTTCTCCACCTCTGTCTCTTTGGGTAACCAGTGTAGACAGCAGCTGTTTGCTGAGCAGCTCTTTAATATTTTGCTTCCTCTTCAGTGCTTCTCATACACCCAGGGTTGTCTTCATTGTCCGTAGGTCAGACTTTGCTCTGGAGATAGGCTGATCACTCCTTCTAGTAGCTACTTCCCCAGTGTTCTCTGAGACATAGCATCTGTACCCTCACCCAGCTTGAACCATCTCCCAGCTCTCTTCTGGCCTGGTACCTCAGAGGCCCTGAAACTGAAGGGCACATTTGCAAATTTGATAGGGCAAAAAGCCCTACCAAACCCTGCAGCTGTAGGAGCATCCTTGGTCACGGTGGGATGCTGCGTGTGCTGCCTCACCAGTGTGGCTGGCACAGTGGGGCACCAAGCTTTACTCAGTGCTGAGGATTGTCAAAGTAACTGCTGGATCTGTGCTGCACATATGTAAACAGCAAATATATATAAATTAGCTCTGAGGCTGAAAACAGCCAAATTATGATCCCTTTCTCCCCTGAGAATACGAAAAGACATGTATTTCACAGCAGTTGAGTCTGCCATTACTTCAGGGTACTGCTTTTAGAAGCAAGGAGGTATGAGAGCATTTCAGTAAATGACAAAAAGAGCCTTTTGACAGGGGCAAAAGAGAGTCTTTTTCCTTAAACATATTCTTGGGAAAGACTTGAGCCATTTCAGCTGAAATGAAAAAATGTAGCCTGAGGCCAACCCAGCTGGAGAAATTTTCAGCCCAAACAATTAATTATAGATGGAGTTATGAGCAACCAAAACTGGAGTTATACAATAGTCAACTGTAATTACAGTGGTGCTTTCAACTCTGCCTATAACACTGGCACATGTGTCAATGTGAGTTCTTGGGTGGCTCTCTCAGGAGGAGCCTTCTTGCAGAGCTGTATGGAAACCCCAGCTTGCTGATTTGAGGGGATGGGAGCAAGCATTTGACATCAGAAATAATCTACTTCAGAAAGACAAAATAACTGGTGACTTTCAGAGCTGTGTCTTGTCTGTGTTCGGTGTCTACCCAGGGTCAAGTTTATCTGGGCTGTTATGTTCCTGTTGCACGTGGGAGGAAGGGATGTAATGAAGAGGGAGCCTCCTGTGACGGAGAACAGCTCAGGCATGAGAAAGCTGGTTTGGCAGAGATTAATGGGGCTGCATCCCATTTGCAATATTTCCATCTGAGCAAGGCTTTCCTGGGAAACTGGAAGGTAACCTCCTGATGACGGAGGTTGTCTGTTGTGAAAGCAGTTCTTTGCTTAGCTCCCTGTTAGGGAGAGCACACCAAGGCTCCAAGCGTGTCCTGAATGAATGGTTCCTCGTGGACACGTTCATGCTACACACGGTCATGGGTGAGCATTTTAGAAGCTTGCACGTGGGGGAATATTCTCGCCTCCGCTGGCTGCTAAATTGAGCTGCATGTGAGCGCTCTCAGCAGTAGAAGTAGTGCTGACAAACAGTCATTTTCAGTGATGAAAGGAGTGCAGGTGAGAGGAAATTTTGTGGGAGGAGATCCTGCTCTGAAATTCTTGTGGAAACCGTAATTATGTGATTCAGTATAGAAAGGTATGAGGGTTTCCAGTGTAAGCTATAAAAAAAGCTTAGGGAAGCAGCCTGTGGATGAGGTTGCTCAGTCAGACCTTATCTACTCATGTGGGAGCGTGGAAATCTTAGCACTCCACCTTATCTCTTCTCCCCCGGGGAGATCAGTGTTGAGAGAGTTTGACCTCTTGCTTACTGTTTCAAATCAAACCTAGTGTAATAGTGGCTTTTGGCCATGCAGTGCCTCAATCACTTAATTAAATACTCTTGTTCCCTGCCCTTGTGGGTAGAAATATGTCTTGCCAAAATGTCACTTAAGTGATACCTGGAGGATAGTTGTTATGGAGTAGAGCAACGGCAGAAACATTCCTGCTTCCTCCAAGCTTTCCCTGCAGGTGCAGAGCTGGGGAAGTTCAAGGTAGTAGAATTTTGTCCTTCTGCTTCAGGGAGCATCTATCTGGTGTATGAAGAAGATCCCTGATTCTGTGCTTGCTCCTGGGCTTTTGCAGCTCCCTGCAGATTTAAAATGTTCCCTGCCTTTCAATCTGTTGATTCAAAGCATCCAGTGCGAGGAGATCCCAGACCTGGAATGGATGTTCTACAAAAGCAAGGCCCCCATGGTGCCAGCACAGAAGTATCTGTACAAATTGGTCTCAGCCAGAGCAAGCCCAGAATCTATTTTGTTTTCTCACACTTGGAGCTGGTATACTTTAAAAGATATCAAGCGGCAAATGTGGCAAAGGGGAAAAATTGATACAGGCTGTATTTGGCAGAAAATCAGCAAAGATAAAATACCATACGTTCTGTGCAATGAGCTCCTACATAAATGATTCATTCACTAGAACACAGCTGGGGTCAACACCTTCTATTTGAACAGCCCAAAGTTAAGCAAATATTTTTATGTGGATTTTCTCAAAAAAAAAAAAAAAAGACAATATATTCTGTTCCAGTAAAAAAGCTCTTTATCTATGTAACTTTTCAGAATCAAAATCCCACAAGAACAGTGTCACCGTGTTATACACATCTATACAGCAGCTGAATAGCTAGAAAATGACAAGATATGCCCGAGAGATGCAAACTCTGAAAAGACTGCTTGTTTTCTCTGTATTGCCAGCCAAGTCTCTTCTACAAATTGCGTGTGGTGAAGATCACACTATTTCAAAATATCAAATTGCTAATTAAAGAAACTACTCCAGGAAACTTTCCAGTAGAACAATATATGCAGTGGGATAATAGTAGTCACTAGTTCTTTAATGAGTTTCTTTCCTAACCAGAATTTCTTGCAATGCATTCAGTGCAGCCATTCAGTTAGATTATTATGAATCACATGTGTATTATTTCTGATTCGGTATTAACATAAAAACTTCTGGTGAACCATAGGATTACGAAAACAGGTCTAGTGTGTAGAATGGCAATATCATTCCTGCAGATAAAAGCTTGGAAATGAAGGTCCTTATGCAGCAATACAATTTAATATGTTAGTTACTAGGCTTAATTTGTGAAGGTGCTGAGAAACTACAGGTCCAACTGAAGCCAAGAAGAGCAGGGTGTCTCTGGATGGTCAGATGTGTTGATCCACTGAAAGACCATTGCTCTGCAGTGCAGCATTGCACTCTCTAGGATCTGAATCAGCAGAAGGTAATGGGAGGGAGAAATCTTTCTTGGTGGGCATTCTCATAGCATGGTTGGTTGAGCTGGAGATTTTCTTAAATACTTATATTTTGCTATAGAAAAGTAATTTAGCAATATCATCCAAGGGACAGTGTGTACAAGCCCTCCTGAAATGATGGAGGTAGATTAGGTCAAGAAAAAGGTAGTTTAGTTATATTGCTGAGAGAAGAGTGGAGAATGTAAGAAATCTCTGAAGTCCCTTCTTCCCCATTTTGGGAGGGGATGGCGGTGAAAATATTCCCTTCAGGTTCTGAATAGAAGTTGATATAATGAGGTGGATTTCCAAAAATATTCCAAGAAGGTTGAACAGCTTTTTCAGTGGTTTGTTGGTGGTAACTAGGTGTCTCCTTTGGTATTGTTAAAAATCCTTCATTCCTGATTAAGAGATTCTTTAGCATCTATTTAATTTTCTCTAGTGAACAAGAATGACTTCTTGATCTTGGGTTTTGCATTCCCAAATAGCCATTCTTCATATTCCCCTCAAGTAAAGTGAACAAACAACCATTTAAAGCAAAGAATGCAAGAGCTTCCCAAGTATAAGGTAAGGCTTTTCCTTCTCATATATTTGGAGTGGTTACCAGGTGTTACATCAGTAGTCCTTGATGAGTCCTTGGTTTGATTCGTATTATCTCACCACACAGTTAGCCAGAGACCTGTGGAATGACTCTTCTTCCCCTACCTTAAAAATCTGTCTTGTAACCTCTGGTGCTCTGAAGGACTTAGCCTCTTCTTTGTCATCAGAACTCAGTGATAATGGTAGTGTTGGGACTTTAGATGGTTCTTCCATAGCTAGTCCTCACCCTGGTGCTGGTTACTGTGACTCTTCTGCATTTCCTTGCACTGGTTGGCTCCCATTCCTTTGCAAATAAGAACTGAAACAAACCCCATGTGAATGAATCACTTAGAGGAGGAGAACAGCTTGTTTTGGGTGTTGTTTGAAAACAGTGGAGCCAACACACCTACAGGTGGTGGTGGGGGGTGGTGGTGTGTGTGTGTCAGCACTTCACTGTGCTATGTTCTGCACTAACTCCTAATAGAAAGACCACAGAGCTTAAATACATGAGTTAATAGGGTTCTCCATCCATTCTGGCCAGCAGAACTGGGACAGGGTGCTGTTCCCTCTGTATTGGTTGCAGATGGGCCAGTTTCTGGGGACATGAATTGGTTGCTGAACATCAGTAGGATAATACTGTGGTCAGGCTACGTGTGCCATTGTTTTCTTGGCATCTAAACTTCACTTGTGTGTTTGCCATGAGAGTTAGTAACTTGGTAAACTATTTCCAAATACGACCTGTGGCATATGACTGAGGTCAGGGAATATTGTCACGGAATTGTCAGAGTTGGAAGGGATCTCTATGGATCAGCTTAATTCCCATGTGTCCAAAGCACCCTGTCAAATATTGAGAAAAATATTGGAGTGTCTAGCAGGTCAGACTTCACACAGCAGGTCCAGACTTGACTCTTTTGTCTCTAATGCCTAACGGGCAAGACAAAATCTCAGTCCAATCACTGCTCTCCTCAGCACCTTCAAAATGTGAGTTGGATGTGGATTCTGTCTACTGGGCAAATCATTAGTCAATGTTTTAAGAAGCAAATAAATGTTGATGGTGGGACTCCCTCATCCCAGGAAGGAGTGAGGAAAGAGACTTGGGAGGATCAAAGACCAGTATACTCCTCTGCCCTCATTAGAGCTGTCTTCAGGCAGCTTCTCTCCTCTCAGTCTGGAAGGCATCCTGTTGGATCTGAAAGGTCCTGGTCTGGGAAGCTGTTGACACCTGAAAGGTGGAATGTGTAGAGAGAAGAAGTTGGTGAGGGACAACAAGTAACCAGAGTCCTTCACCATTGACTATGGACCCCTTTGTTTTTCTTTGTTTGGGGGTAAGCATTCCCGCACTGCCTCCAATGCTCTCCCCTTTCCTGCCTTGCAGAGCGTTGCTCTTTGCATCTCAGTGGATTTATTCTCCTCCTTATCTAATTTTAATTAAAGCTTCTTTCTCTCCTCCCCTCTCTCCCCCCCAGTGTAATCAACTGAAGAAAAATGAGCTGGTAAGTCATTGTTTTTACCACTTTGGCAGCAAACGAATGTTATGTCTGGCACGCTCGGCACCAAGTCAGAAAATGAATCAGCAGCTGTTGTGACAGAAGCTTTTTCCTGAATGGGGAAACAGAGACAAAAAGAAAACAGGCCAAGGAGAGGTTTCTGCAGTGGGCATTGCCAGCCCCCCACTGCCATGAGGAACTTCTCTGCCCCTCGCCACAGGCAGCGAAGGCAGCCTGGCCACCAGTGGGGTCTCTCTTCTTGCCCCCCGCACGGCAACGGAGCTGGGATGTGCCGTTTTGTGCCTGGTCCCTGGCTGTGCCCAGGCGGGGAACAGTGGGATGAGGTGCCCTGGCACCTTGGAGGGGAGCTGGTGGCTTAGGGAAAGCAAGAGTGACCCAAATCCTGGTTGATTTACCTGAAAGCCCCATTTCAGACAGGAGGGGTGTGGGGGTGTGTGTGTGTGTGTGCAGGTGCATCCATCAAGAAACACTTGTTGGTCCCAGGACGGCAGGATGGTGTGGTTTGCTTTGTGTCCATCTGTGGGAAAAAGATGAATGGTGTCTTTGTGTCTTGATGGACTTGGACCCGTATTTAGTTGTTTTAAGCGGCAACCTTGCACTTATTATACACAACACACTGTGAGCTGCAAGGTCCTGGAGGAAAGAGGGGTTTATGGTACCCCCAGGTCATCCTCATCCTTTTTCTTTATCTAATGGTTAACTTCTTGTAAGGACTCAATTTGCTTTGTGACCTTTGGCGTCGGCTGCTTCTTTCACACCAGACATTTGAGGGCACATGAGAAATGCTTTTGAGTAATATTATGGCCTTGCTAATATATTGCAAACTATTTTTACAGGAGCAGCATCAAAGTTTTATCTGCTAAATAAATATTGCTGGGCTAACCTAATACACGGAGTAGATCTGGAGGCATTACCGCACTGGGGCAGACACAGGGTCCAGCTGGAGAACAGCACTGTACAACTGAGTGATGAATGAAACCGGAGCTTCAGCGGGTTTATCTGAGACAGAGAGCCAGGGGATATCTGGAAGGGGCTGATTTTGCTATGGTATTTTTAATGGGAATAACAGACCATTGAGCCAGCTGAGCTGGTGGCTTGCAGCCTGAGTGGCTTCAGTAAAGTCCAAAGGGACAGTGTGTGGTTGCGAGTCAGGGCAGAGGTTGTCCTGTGTTCCTGGAGACAATTATCACAATATTTATAGCTCCTTTCATGCCAAATGGACAAGCAATGTGTTTGTCTGTTCCCTGTCCCTATAAATTCCCTCCTCACCTCTGCAAAACAGTATGTGCTTTAAGGCCTGCCCTTTCACGTGCTACCAGTGACACAGGCCAGAGCAGGAGTTTCTTCTCTGGCACAACTGGAGAGACTCTCTCCACCCCTAGTTTTTTTCCTCCTGAGCCTACAGCGGTGTTCACAGTCCAGCCCACGGCCTCACCATGCCAGAAATCCCTCCTGGTTTTGGCTGTGTTTTGTGCAGGGTGGGATGGGTTGTTTTATGTTAATAGGACAGAGAAGGACAATTACAGGAGAATAAAGCTGGGGGGTCAGGTCCTTTTGACATTTTGTGTATTGACTGACAAGATTTTCAGTGAAGTTGCGTGTTCCACATTTCCCTTTCAGGTCCCTTCACTCCAGTGCCAGCTCCCTCACTCCGATCCAATAAAACGCTGGTTTGTCTCTGCCATAAAAAGCTGCAGCCCCGTGGAAATGCTGGGCACAAAGCACCTGCAACTCCTCAAGGTTACCCATCCCGAGGAGGAGGAGGATGTGGTACCGCCTAGCCCACAACAGCCAGAGAAAAGTGTTTTGGTAGGGATTTGTTATTCACTGACCAAAGCACTGATGTGACAAACACACAGACATACCAGTCCTTTGAGTCCTCAATTAACAGGATGATATAAGAAAAAAGCTAGAGGAAGAGCAAGCTTGCCCTAGTAGGTTTGTGGTGAATTTTTCTTTACCTTTCTTTACCTTTCGTTACCTTTCGTTAATGAGAGGACCAGAGGAAATGATCTGATGTTGCAGCAGGGGAGGTTTAGATCAGATATTAGGAAGAATTACTTCACTGAGAGGGTGGTCAGGCACTGGAACCACCTGCTTAGGGAGGTGGTGGAGGTATTTAAGAAACATGTAGACATGGCATTTCAGGGCATGCTTCTAGTGCCCGAGATTGTTGGGTTGGGTGGTGGGGGTCTGGTTTGTTTTGGGGGGGGGGTTGTTATTGTTTTTGTGTGTGTATGGTTGGACTTGATGATGTCAAAGGTCCCTTCCAACCATTAAGATTCTGCGATTCTGTTTTGTTTTATGACTAGTGGAGTTACAATCCATCAAGAGGAACCCTTCAGACATCACTTTCTAGGAACACTGCTTTTTATTTTATTGTGTCGTAGGTTTTCTCCTCTTGATCCTTACCCTGCATGATCACATGTAGATGCACTGGGACTCTTGTCGCTCATGTAGTGGCAGCTCAAGGGACCTCACCCCTGCTGGAGCTGGGACAGGAACCAGCAAACTGCCCAACATTTCCCCACAGGCTTCATCAGCTCCTGAGTAGCTTCATTGTGAGCTGGGCTAGTCCTTCAAAGTAACTCCACATGAATCCTTCCTCAGTGGACTTTAGGTTAATCGATTCTGTTTGCAAACATGGGAAGGAGGAAATGATGTGCTGTTGGGGAGCACATGTCATCTCATTTAGCTGGCGTGGAGGGGCCTTTTCCAACCAGCCTCATGTGTGTAAAAAGTATTGGGCCTGATTTTTAAGGTGTACATGCATCTTGCTCTGCAGGCTTTAGTAAACTTGCTCCTGATTTGCTCTGGGCTGTGATTATGTGAGAGGAAAATGCGTCTTCCGTCTGAAGAATCAAAATCAAAGCTGGAGGAGGGAAAGGTGCAGTGACATTTCAGGACTGACCAGCCATCTGGTCAAGATGTGCAAGCACCCAGCTATCTCCTAACCAACAGGTTGCTGTTGAGCTTGTTGGCCATGCTGACAGCACCAGCTTCTCTCGCAGCAGCACCTGCAAGCTCAGCTCTGCTGTTTTTGGGGCTCTCGGGATTAGGCCAGGGCTCCTGCACAGCTGTCATGCCTTGCCCCTATTTTACATCCACTGCAAGATTTTTGAATGGACTTCAGAAGCCATTAGGAACCCAAATGTCGACCTGCGCTTGCAAAATGTCTCTGGTTAATGTTTTCCTACTGACGCTCTGTTTTGCTCCCCGCCTGCCAGAGTTTCCTGTGACCTATTTGAAATATCACTCTCCTAAGTGAAAATGTGCCTCTCTTTTTCAAACTTGCAAAACTCACAAAAATAAATAGCCTAATTTGGCCAGTTAATAGCCCTCTCCTGGGGCTCCTCTCAGCAACTAAGAGGCCTTTTAAATACAACATTTGTGACTGCGTCATTAAAGCTCTGCATGATCCAAGCAGACTAAACCAAAAAGAAAGAAATTCCTTATTTGATCTAAGTTTTCTTTTTTTTTTAGATAGTGACACTAGAGACCCATTTATTTTTAATTACACAATTGCTTTATTAAAAGCCTAAATCCTGCAGTCCCTAGTCATTGCTCAGGCAAAACTGCTATCATTGAAGGAAAGACCTGTAGGAGTCAATCCTGAAAATAGGGCAGCTGACAAAGTCTGCCTTTCAAAACGGGTTTGCTTTATTTTTGAAGGATTTCCCAAGTCAAAGAGAACTTGCCTCTCCTTTGCTTTTCAGTTCTGCAGCAATCTGAAAGCTGAAGGTAGGAAAACAGTTGCTCCAGAAAGCAAAATCAACCTCAGTTTTCCTTTCAGATGAGCTGTGCTGCCCTTTCCACCCTCAGACACCACCCTCTACACAGCCTTGTTAGTACTTACTGGCACAGCAAGGTATGCATGAGAGTTAGCTCTGGCTCTGGCCAAATGTATCTTTAGCCCTGAGCCAGCTCTACCCTGGTGGGTCCTGAGCAGAGATCTCCCTCTCACCTACCTGTGGGATGACTTGCACTGTGCACAGTGGGAAGCCCCCAAGCTATCAGCCAGGTTGCCAGCCCCTAAACACTTTCCCTGTGCTCCTACCAAACCTAGAGTCTCTTGCAAACTCTCCCTGGGCTGGAATTTGTTGACCTGTGTGAAGTGATAGGTATGGCTGTAGCATCAGGCAGGGCCGCCTCGAGTCCTGCAGCACCTCTCTGCAGCCCTGTCTCACATGTGGGGAACAAAACCAGCTGCTGAGAGATTGATGGAGGGCAGGACTGACCCAGTGCCATCCATCCTGTGCCGGTACCTGTACTAGCCAAATGCATTTTTCTCTTTAGACTCCACGTGAAGGGCAGATCTCCCTGCTAGGCTAAGACAGTGCTAGCAGTAGGAGAGGCAGCAGGCTAGCCAGCCACATATACTGGATTATATTCCTGGGCTAAACTCCAAAGCCTTCAATTTTATTATCTAATTACCCAACCAAACTCATTCATCTTTATTTTTCAGTCTAAGCCACAGACCCCAGTTTAAATGCAGCTCTGCTATATGAAGTGTTGCCCATGCACTCTCCAGTTGGAAAAAATCACGGTTTCTCAGCTTTATTCACTGAAACTGTGTTTTCTTAGTGTAAAGGATGCATGGCAGAAATCCCAGCCCTGGTCAGTGGCAGAGGTCTACATTAGGCTGGGCTGATATGGAGATAACTGCCTTATCATGGGCAACTGTACCAGGGGGAGCAGAAGAAAGAAAATAAACCTCTAGTTTTATATTGAGGATGTGTACCTAGACGTAGTCTTCATCACTGGTGTGACAAAGCATCATTAGATCACAGGGCTTTGTGGTGTGGCTCACTGCAATATATGGCTCTATTACCAAGTATAAACACCAAGGGTTAGTAAATAAAAACAACAGGGGGAAAAAAAACTCCCCCCAGAAGTTAATGAAGCATCAGGAATATATAACTGCAAACTGGAGCCCAAGGGGGGCACCAGCCCTGGTGTCCCACCCTTTTCATCTTCAGGTCGAAGCAGGAGCTTGGCCTAGCTCCTCTGTCCTTGAGTGCCTGTGGCTAACACATGGCATGAAGCCCTCCAGCCACGTGTGCTGAACATAAGACCTCCTCTCCATATGCTCCTATGGTGTATATGTAATCCATGTACCATGCTGGGACAGAAGCTCCCTGATTAGCATAACCCTACCCCTGGGAGGGGCTTAGCTTTAAAATACGATGCTTTTTCTGTGCTCCTTGCCTTATTTCCTAAGGGAATGCAGACACTAGCAGGTTCAGTGAGCATCCAGAGCAGGTGAATGGCTAAAAAGGGGTAAAGTATAAAACTTTCCTCCAGATCTGGCAGTATTCATGTTTGCTCTCCACTTTGTCGGGGCTGGGAGGGGGAGGAGGGAATGGAGAGGTGGCAGATGCTGTAGAGCATGAGGCTGCTGTCTCGGCAGCTTGCTCTCATCTTAGAGAGGAGAGACATGGGAGAGAAGCCCTCATGCAGTCTTTTTCCCTTAGAGGCCTCTTGCAGAAGGAGCCCTTCTGGTGCTGTTTTCCCAGCCCCAGCGTGCAGCCTGCTGGAGTTGAGGGGCTCTGTCTCGTAGGAGGCTGCAGCAGAAACACAGATGCTTTATAGAGTATAGTCATACCCTCTGGGCAATCAACTGGTCCCACTTCTCAGCAGACAGTGGGGCTGGGACAAGCACACAGCCTGGGAGGTGTTGTGAGCTGTGCTTAGGAAGTTAGGAACTGCTGAGCAGGGCAATGAAGTTGTGTTGCAACACAGGTAGGTATGTGACAGGGAGGGTGTTCAGCCCTGGCCTGCTTTCTGGTGGAGGAAATGCTCTGCAGAGAGGTGATGGCACCTTCTGCAGGTCAGGCCTCCAAATGCACATTGAATAGCACATGGAAAGGAGCCTCCTGGAGCATGGCACCTGGAAACTCCAGGAAACGTAGCAGAAGGGGAAACGGAAATGGGTCTGGTCAGGAGGAGGGAATGAACAGTGGCAGGAAAAGCTGCTACATCTGGTGGTGGAGCTGCTGAACTCTGAGGATACCTGGTGAAAACCTGTCAGGCTCCCAGAAGCACGTCGTGCTCTCTCAGAGGCTTCTCTCAGGGGTGCTTTCACACACAGCCACAATTCAGTTCATCCTGCTCCTCACCTTGCCTCTCTACTTGCCATTGTCTACACTTTCTCCAAGCAGAGACCAGCTGACTTTATCTTCCCAGATGTTTCTCATGATCTCTCTCGTTCTAGCTTTTATCTCTGACCACAAGCAGCACTTGGAACAATTAACACCTTGTGCTCCTAACATCTTATGGTTTACAAGGCAGCTGGTTACTAGGGCAACAACTGTACTTTTTTCTTTCAGTGTATTGACTGAAAATCAACATTTTATATTAAAGGAAAAGAAAAATAATATTCTCTCTAGCCAGAGTGAGTTACAACACCATCTCTCCTGTAATCAAGATATTGCTGAATTATGGTGCTATAAACAAACACTTCTGATATAACCACAAACACTGTGGGACATGTAACACATTGGCAGTATATTTCAAGTGACAAACTCATTTATTGTGGGGAGTGGAGGGAGAAAAACACCTTTCCAGAAGCTGCTGCAAGGAATTACAGCAAAGAATGACCAGAGCTTAAGGATGCAGAAGCAAAGTAATTCTACCAACCTGACCGGAATGAAGCACTTCAAAGTATGAAGAAGATTAGAGCAGCACCAGTAGCTCAGAAAGAGAGGACAGAGGACTTGATCATGCTCTCCCTCCCACTGGCATAAATCAAGATTAATTCCATAGCACTTAATAGAATCACCACGCTGTGAGACTGGTGTAACGAAGTAGCTCCCAGGAGGTTGGGGAAGCAAGCCCACAGCTATCCCATAGTGTCAGCAGGCTGGCATGGAGGCTTCCTTGCTTGCAGGTGGGACTTGGGTAACAATCATGAATCATTAAGGTACATAACTATCTGAGAGATCAAAGTGCTCAGGAGCTCTAGATGTGAAACTGGCTGGTGCCAGATGTTGTGGAGGCAGAGAACAGGCTGGGAGTTGCTTGCCAAAGAGGTTTCATCTCTTGCTGTGTTCCAGGTGGCGGTTACGGGTCACTTTGGTCAGTGGGATTGGAAGAGAGCCATCATCTGCTTCCTCAATGGTCTGCCAGCCCTTGTGTTTGGTAAGTTTCAGGTCATGAGACTTTCTTGCCCAAACAGGCTGATTTTGTATGCTCTTTTATTATGCCATGTTGTGCTTGTCTGTGTTGGTAGTGATCTGCTGCCCGAGTTAAACACATGCAAGCTGTCAGCAGTGACTCTCTTGTCCATAAACAGGACCACGGGTGGAGATGGACTAGGCAGCTGTTCAGGAACCCCCCCCAGACACATATGAAAGGACATCCCTGCCACGCAGTGGCAATGGGAGAAGGGACGGAGGGATATTGCCTCCCTACATCCCCTTAAGTAAACCCACCCCTGGAAAAGATAATGTATATAACCATCTCTGTGCATACAGGAATTTGATAATGACTGAGCACACTTGTGATCGGGAAGTACCTGTGGTTAAAGTTAAGTGACTGTGTCTTATAAGTTACATATTTATACCAACGTGTAGTGTAGGAATGGGTTATGCAAAGCTTGTGTGGGGTTTGCAGGGCTGACTTCGAAGTAAAGAAAACTCAACTGGGTGATGTTATACGTGACCTAGCTGACATTGTGGGTGAGGATGACTAGGGTGCCAGTGCTTCTGGAAAGCTGGGTTTCCAGACATGCCATTACAAGAACACTGGGGCTCTTTGCCTTTAGCTTTAAGTGAGTTTGGGGTTGAGGGGAATAAAGCTCACCGTAGAGTTTGCAAATGAGCATGAAAATGCATTGAATAAGAGCTGTTCAGATTACAGACTTCTGATGGTTTTGACAGCGGAGCTCAAAAGTTCCTTGAATAATAGGTCTGTGATTTCTGGCAGCCTTTAAGCGCTGAACTTTTTTGGATTTCAAAGCAAATAGATACATCTTAACAAAGACCACCTTGTGTCAGCGATCCTTAAAATTATAGCACATAGATTAAAATAAAACATGTGTACTTGTCCCTCCTGGGACACCAAGGAAGGGAAAAGCATCATCAGAATCCTTTAAACTCATCTTAACAGTACTGAACCAATTATTTTGGTAAATCTGGGTTTGTTTTCTACCTCTCAATGAGAACATTTGAAGTCTATCATCTCTACCATTTACGAGTTACCAGTATGCAAGTGTAAAATTTCCAATTGGAACATATGGTATCAGAGGGAACAAGGGGGAAATATCTGATTGCTCGTGCTCCCCAAACTCCAGATCTACTGCATTTAGTATTTTGCTCACAGTTCCTGCAGGGGGAAATAAAAGAAATCATCTCTGAGCTGAGACCAAGCACTGAACATTTCACCCTGAATAGGAATCTGTTTGAGAAACTTATAAGCAGCTGAAAAGGGAATAGAATAGAACCTACATTTCAGTTTCTTCTCTGGAGTTGCAGCTATGGGCAGAACTTACCATCAGCAACAAAAACCCTCTGAACATTCTTCTCTAAGTCCTGAAACCTGGTCTGGGGATGTGCCTGAAGCTCATGAAGGACTGATTTTTCCTAGGAAAGGAGGGACTGTCAGTAACTGCACAATGAGAGAAACCAACTGCTTCACCTGCGTTAACTCACATGGTCCGTGACCAGCTGCACCATTTGTTCAGAGGCTTTCCAGGGATATGGAGCAGCTTTGGGCCCTTGAACATGGTGTGCCTGGTGAATGAGAACATGCTGGGAACTGGTACACAGCCTGCCGGGATGGCTGAGCTGAGGTGTCGAGGAGCCGCTGCTGGTATGTCGGTGGATGTATAACATGGGTCACAGTCCTCCCTCTGCCTAGAAGCAGAGGATCACTAGGTGAAGAGACCAAAGACCCCCCACATCTCCAGTTGCTGAGTTGACACCAAATGCTTTGGAGAAAGACAGAAAGACCCAAGGGCTGGAATGTTGTTTTCTGCCCTGAGGTTTTACGCAGAACTAGATTTTGGGTTTCTGTCTGTCCAGGCACAGTGTTAAAGTAACGCTGCTGAGGCATGCTTCTCCTGCATGGTGGCCTTGCCTCCAGCCAGTGCAAGGAGGAGACTGAAGACCAGTTGTTCTTCCCACCATGATGGCTTGCCCCCTGCCCATGGTGTCAGTGAGGCTGGGAAGTTCAAGGGCATCTAGCAGAGCTGGATGTGCAGGCAACGGGGCTGCTGTGGCCAGCTGCAGAAACCTGGAACTATGCTCCACTGCTGAGCCCTGAGATGCTCCCAGACCATGCAGGAAAACTTGCTGGGTGTATGGCCTAGTCTAACCCCTACATCTGTGTTCAGCACTGGCCTGAGTCTTGCCATGCAATGGAACAAGCCCTTTGAGACCACTGGGCAACACTACTAGGCACTGAATAGTCACATTATTCTTGTAAAGGAAAGGCTGAGAGATCTGGGTCTGTTTAGCCTGGAGAACAGAAGATTGAGAGGAAACCTCTTCAATGCTTATAAATATCTAAAGGGCAGGTGTCAAGAGGATGGGGCGAGACTCTTCTCAGTGGAGCCTGGAGACAGGACAAGGGGCAATGGGCACAAGCTGGAACACAGAAAATTCCATCTCAATATGAGGAAAAACTTCTTTACTTTAAAGGTGACAGAGCACTGGAACAGGTTGCTCCGAGAGGTTGTGGAGTCTGCTTCAAGATAGATATCCAATAAATAGTCCATATAGATAGTCAAGACATTCAAAACCTGCCTGGATGCATCCCTGTCAAACCTGCTCTAGGTGACCCTGCTTTGGCAGAAGGTGGTGGACTATAGATGGCCTCCAAAGGTCCCTTCCAACCTCTATGATTTTGTGGAAGGGCCAACCCCTTGCTGGCACTGTGAAACACGTGGCCCCCCTGTACCACCACTGACTGAGTTGAGTCATTCTTGCAGGGGTATCTGTTTACCCCATTGCAGAAAATGATCGTGCTCATGCAGACCTTCCTTCTGTGGTGGTAGCGAGTATCCCTCTCCTTTTCTTCCCTGCAGAGGAGAGGGTTTTAACCCTAAGCAATGAGGCTGTGCAATGCAAGAAATGGGTTTCTTGCTCTTTAGGCTGGCAGAATAAGAAGGGATTGAGCCTGCAGCCCTGGGAATTGGTGTGACCAACTCACAGAAGGGGAGCCTTCAGCTCGGCAGCACGGATGGTTGTGTGGTGCCATGTGTACAACCAAATCATCCTTCCTGCCGTTCAGACAGAAAGCAGCATGTTTTGGAGTAACTTCCCTGGGAGGGGGAGGAACAGATGTTTGAACCAGAAGCGTATGTGACAGTTGGGAGAGACAGCGTGGAAATGCACAGTTGAAAGGAGAAGTCTGATGGGAGTGTGATGACAGCAGCAGCAGCAGAACTCCAGTGACAAGGAGTGGGAAGGAGAACAAGCGGGAGGAGTGTTACTTCGAAAGCTGAGCAAAGTGCACAAGAAGATGTGTCAGGAAAGCGTCAGGGAAAGGAAGAGAAGAAATGTGAGAGTAGGGACTGGTTTCGGGATCCGTCTGCAAGCATGTATGACCTGTTGCCTGACAAACAGAGAAAGGAAGACCTTTTATTCCTCTGCCTTCTTTCACCGAGTCAACTCTTCTTGCAGCCAAACTAGCTGTCCACCTCTGCTGGAGTTCTTCAAGAGCCCAGTTAGCACTTGGGAAAGGTAGAGCTGCCCATGCTGCTCCAAAGCACTGAGGTTCAGGGGCACCAAGTGGTGGGCACTGTGGCAGGAATGCCTGGGCCTTTCTTCCGCCCAGTGCCTTTGCAGGGTAGCACAGTAGCCACATGGGATATGTGGGTGCTGCACAAGCAGGAGGAGCGGTGACAATATCATAACAAGCTTCTTCTCTGCAACTGTGCAGCGATGGCAAGGGCAGGATACGTGAGGGGAGAAAGAGGAGTGAGCATGTATTCCTCCTGCGGCAGGGAGGGACCTCTCCAGCAGCGCCTTTCCCCGGTGATATAAATCACAGCTCTGCAGTGTCCGGTTTTACCTTAGTTCAGCAGAAGTGCAAGGCACACTGGGAGCGTGCCACTGGAGTGTAAAGCCCCTGATGCGAGAGATCCTGTCAGCAGGGGGAGGGGGACAAGAACTTCTTCCACTGAGGGATTTACAAGTGCAGCTTTGCAGACCCCTTCCTGTGCTCTGTTTTACCAGTGACTCCCCCAGTAGGCCTTCAGAGATGCAAACTGGCCGGTTCTGCTTTATGTCCTCTTGCAGGGAGGGGAAAACTACTCTAAGTATGGGATGAGTCTTGAAATGCATTAATGAAGTGATTGTCAGGTAGATGCCAACCACGGCTGGCTACACCAGGAGCTGGGATCCATCACTGGATGTTGCATGGCTGGTGATTCTCTCCCCCTTCATAGAAATAGTGGCATTCGTTTCTTGATGTGAAATCCCAGCAAATCAGGGGGCAGGCAGTATCCCCTAAATGAGTGTGAAATGCTGCACCAGGGCTATGGAGGTTGCACTGTTTCAGTGGTGTGGTGAAAGGAGGAAGAAGGTGGTCTCCTCTGACCTGCCACAGTCAGGAGCAGCTTCAGACAAAAACAAGGGGGTTGGGACATACTACAGTTGCTAAACTAGTGGAAAGACTAACCTTCCTGGGGTCAGACACACTGGTTTTCTCTCCCAACTGATACTTATGGACTCCTCAACTCACCTCTGGCTCCTTGTTACTGAGCGAGTTCTTCTTGGCCCATGTTCCACACTGCAACAGCACAGAAATTCTTGGGGGAAAAGAGAGTCAGCTTCTGTGACGACAATGAGCAAGTTCCTCTTGGTTGATTCCACCATCTTCTGACTAGCTCCTGAGCTCGCATGTGGGCCAGGGGCTCTGCCAAGCGGGTCCTGATGGCCAGGCTTCATGTAGGGACAGTTTCTGAGACATCCCATCCAGCAGCTGCAGACAGTCTGGGTGGTGGAGCTTGTTGAGAAGTGCCCTTGATCAAGAGACCGTGCTAATGCAAAGGTTTTGAGTGCCGTTGAAGAAACAGCTTGATGAAGGTGTGAAAAACTGAAGCATCTGCCTTCCCTTCCTCCTCAGCAGGAGCAGGGATGGCAGGCCCATGACAAGGGTGGAAGTTCTGAGCAGCACAAAGGCAATGTAAGTTGATGTAGGGAGTGTAAAGATGATGTAGACCTCTCTGGTGCCTGTACTGATTGACTCAGCTGCAGGACCTGGTCTGGGGAGAGCAGCTATGGACAGTTCTCACTGATCATTACTTCCATATATGCAATGAACTGGGGATAGTGTGGCTTGTACTGTTTGTTCTTTCCCCCTCAGACCGTGGCATGGTGTCTCTTGGTCAGGGGTAAAAGGGGATCTGCAGGCTGCCAGGGTGGCTTCAGTATGGAGAAATAGGCACCTAGGTGTCTTCACCAGGAGTGATGAGCTTTGCAGCAGGTTAGTGCTGATTGTCCTCCACGCACTTGGCTTTGTGTAGCAGAATCATACCTTCCTTCTCATTAGCTTGATCACAGGATCTCAGTAAGAGTCAGGATCAGACCCAAGGTGTATTTTCTAAAGTTACTCGTACAGATACTGAAATTAAAATCTCATGAGTGAAGACCTGTCTTCCCTGCAGTCTAAATTCAGAACAACAGAGCGGCCTTTAGTCCCTGGAGATAGTTTAAAAACCTTCTCAAGGTCTGTGCTCCTTGTGGAAAAAATAATTCAGATGATACTGGCCACGTCTGACAGTTGCCGGCCTTTGTTCAATACGGTAAGGGCACTCTGTACCGCATTAATCAGGGATTCAACTCCACACTGCCAAACCCTCCAAATCCTGGAGTGTCACTGGGAAAACAGGCTTTAGGAGAGCGTGGGTGATTTCTGCTTCGGCCCTTCCAGCCCGGGCCTGCGGAGAAGGTTTCCTTAGGACCAGCAGCCTGAGTTCCTCTAGCTTTCACTGCAGCAGCCGCGCTCCTCGCGGAGCAGAGCCGTATATCACCCGGCATTTTATGTGTGCCTAGGAAAGGGAGCCTGAATCCCCTTCCCGCGCAGAGAGCCGACAGAATGGGGGCCAACACGCAGCCCTCGGCATTTTTTTTTTTATTATTTTTTATTTATTTACTATAAACCTCTTAAATGAAAGCTGGGGGATTTTTTCATTTACCATCTTACTGTATGGAACCAATCACTATAAATTTAAATGGAGAGCTGGTAGGAGCACACTTACCTTTTATACAATAATTGTGCGAGCGCCGCTGCCGAACTGCTATTAGGATTATTCAGACCTTCTCAGATTTCATTGTAAAACATTAGGCTGCGAGAGGTACTGTAAGGGTGTGATTATCCAATGTGGGTAAGTAGTAGTGAGCGTTGTCGGCCAGAATTAGTACAACAGGGGAGAAATGCCGAGTCGCTGGGAGGGGAGGAAGCCGAGGAGCATAATCGGCCATTCAGAAATACAGTGGTTTGTGCATGGAGAACTCCAATCCTATTTCTATTTGGATCTGCATGGGCTTGGCCAGTTTTGTCTTAAGTTGTCATCAAATGCAATTCCTGTGATGGGATCAACTGGTAAGGACCTGACATAGATCTGTCTGGGCTGGCAGAGGAGGTCTTCTGTGAGCTTGGGGCTGGAAGTGGCCATCGGCTGCTGCCCTGGTGGAAGGGATGACCTCTCCTACTCGCTGTCCCTGCTGCAGATGTCAGCCAAGCTCCTCAAAGTGGTGACAAACAGCTGGTCAGATGGGCGATAGCTGGTCTAGAGTTGCAGACCTGACAGGACCAGGGACACAGGCTGGTGGAGAACAAGCAGGTCTTGGTGCAGTGAAGCTGCCCAGTGGCTGGAGAGTCACTGCTCTCCTGCTCTAAACAGAACCCAAGGCTACACCATGCTGGGGAAGGACTTGGTGCTGGGAGGGCGCTCAGCGACCCTGCTTCAGGCATTGGCCACTTTACAGTATCACCTAGGTAAGGACAAGGATTTTGCAACTTTTTCTGGAGGGAAGGGAGAAAAGGGTAACGCTGCATATACACTCCTCTGCTGCCTTGATTTTTCACCTGTGATTGAGATTTTAATTTTGCATCCCATATGATTTTCCTGTTGTAACACACGCCTCTTGGCTGTCACAGTAACAATGCCTTTTCTTGGCAGGGAAGGCAAATCTGAATGGAAGCTCTTGAGCACTCTACTGTGTGAGTTCCTCAAATGATGACTGTGTTTCTCCCCCTCACTCCACCCGTTTTCAAATAATTTTCATGCTGGGAATAAATCTGAGCGCGTAACAATCACATTCAGCGTATGATAACCAGAGACAATTGTATATATACAAGCAGCCAGATGGAAAACAAATGAGCTGATGGAAAGACAGAAAGGGCACAAGACGACCCAGAGCCCACAGTTACCATGTTCACAGTAAGACCAAATAACGTCAACATTTCTATATAATGACACTTCAGGATTTTTTTGTGGGCTTTTTGGTTTTTTTCCCCATGAAAACTGGATTCTGGAAAGCATTTTGAGATACTAAATTTTTATCTCATCAGTTTATTCAGTGGTGGGGAAAAAAAAATAATCTCCCACCAACTAATATACTATGGACCGATTATATTTAAGCAATGCAAAATTGAATTCTGTCCTGAATTTCATCTATAAAATTCCAGTGAATTCAGTGGGGTTTTGTAACTTGATGTCAGGATTTGGACACTTTTTAAATTTTAAATTAAAGAACAGCAGGGACTGTACAGGGTCTAAACTACTTGGATATTTTAAAATGCCAGATACACTGGGCTGCTGCTGATATCCTTAAAATGTGCTGTCTCTGGTGATACAAGGAAGGAAGTTTGGCAGATTTTTGATTTTTATTTTGTTTTAATCTTTTCAGTATGTTTGTTTTTCTTTTGTGAGTGAAGCCGTTTTTCTCTGAAACGCTTCTACTTTTAGTTGGGAAAAGCACAAAGCTGAGACATTTGGGGAGAATTTTATCAAACACCTTTGTCTTGATATGAGAAGTAATTAAAAGCAATGTTAATTGACACCAGTGGAATCCTTGATGATAGGTATTACAATACACACCGCGATCTCAATAGACAATGTCTTTTAAGCCTGAAATGAGTTTAACAAATGTAAAAGAAAATTAAAGTAGTTGCAAATTTTGGGGGGGAAGTTCACCTTCTTTTAACTGTACAGCAATTCTTAGTGTACATATGTATACATATGTGTGTCTCTAAAGAATGTGCACCCATAAATTAGACAATTTTAAAAACAATTTCATTGTAAATATATTTGCTATTCACTTACTGTATTGTTCCTACACTCCTATGCAAAGCAGGGATTAAATATGTTAACACAGCAGTTGTTCAACAAACGCAAAGCAAGAAGAGGGATTCAGGAGCACTTGGCAGAAATATACGCCCTTTATTATTAAATTTTCCCCAAAAGAAAGTTGTTCCTTCTACATCATCGAGGGTAGATGTAAGCACCTGGTGGGAGCAACCTGAGCTGGACACGTTGTCACAGTCTATGACTCTCCTATTCTTTTCAGTAACATAAAGATGTTTGTGTCAGTCCCAACCGTTTGTTCTAACACTCCCCTTCCTCTCCTTCGTTGCTTCATCATCCTCTGGACTTCTTTATCTCCCTGCTGTCCTGCTAAATGTACCACCTCCATGGTTTAGCAGTAGCATTGAGCCTCATCTGCCTCAGCTCGTGCTCTGGCATCTTAGCTCAGATCCATCCTCACTGCTGGGCATTGCTTGGGAACGACCTGGACTTCTGGTCTTTCATTAAATCTCCTCTGCAGGCTCTGGTAGCTCGGGCACTGCTGGCAGTTTGGCCTGTGCCAGCAGAGATGTAGGCAGGGGAACCAGGATGAACCCAGCTGTCCCGGTGGGGTTTGTGGTCCACATCTGTCTCCAGGACTTGAGGTAGTTACTTTAAAAGTAGCTTGGTGTGCCTACAGGAGCTGCTGTCCTATCTCGATTACAGTGTAGCTACATACAAAGTGCCGTGGCTGAAAATATTCCTGCCTTCTTGATAGCTTAATTGGTGGCGTTTAGTTAATTGTGTATATTCTCTTTTAGTGGAATTAAATCTAGAATTATACAACCGATATTTTTTTCCAAAAGCAGTGAGGCTCACTCGAGGCTGCTGCTGCAGGAGAGCCTACCTGAGTCAGCCAACAACTTCCAGTTGTTTGAGCTGCTGTTTGCTGTCTGTTGCTATGGTGAAGTGATAGCACCAAACTGATACCAAAAAGGAAACAATGTTTTCTGAACAGATTTATGAGAGCAAAAAAACGTATAGGGGACAGAGGGGTCATGCGGGAAGGTTGAGGGACTTTGAGGGCTTTCCTGAGACAGTGTTTCTCATTCCCTTTTTAACTGAAGGTCCCCTTTGAAGACAATCCAAGAATCATCTTTATGCAGTATCACCTTGATGGAATTTCTTTACAGCCAATTAAATGTTCTCCTAAGCTGTAAATACTTCTAACTTCAGTTTGCATTTTTTCCCTTGCTTTTTGGGAGTCTACATGCATACGGGCAATGTATTCATTTGCCAGATTTACAGCCAGTTTTGGAGATCTTACATCCCAGCAATGTAGTACAGGTCACAGATCAAGAAAACCTGCTTTAGTCTCCACCTTTGCAGGACATGTATCATTTATGGGGTTTTTTTTTCTGATAATTAGATTTTTAACCCCGCTTAAAGCCCTGCTGTTCTAGCAGTGTGTTTCCCCACCCAGCTGGAATCACCCAATGCTCTCCTTGTTTTCGTACACCCAGACCTTCAACCACCTTCAGATGCCAGCTGGAGCAGCTGATCCCTGCTCCAGCAACTGATTGTCTGGGCAGCACAACCAGGCAAGGAAGAGACTGAGCACTTGGTTCACAGTTCCTGCCGGGAAAACTTGTTCCTCCTTCTCTTTAGCCAAGGACTCAGTGTGTCACTCCCTGCCTCAGCAGTGACAACGGCGTCTGGTGACAGGCAGCCTGTCTCTGTGTGCTGCCCGAGTCCTGTTTTGACACGTGGACAGGGGCAGGATGGCCAAAGAGAAAAGGAGACACACTTGTGTTCGGATACTGCTTAGTGCAGGTGGGTATTCATGGCTTTGGAAAGAGTTATTTGATGACCTGAAAGCAACTCTGACTACAGCAACATATCAGGACTGTGAAATAACTACCCAGTGGCAGTTTTCTTGTCCCAGCACCAGCCCTTTTTGATTGCTTCCGTTAGTGTCACTACAGTGGTGTCTGAACTACACCTCAGCCGTATCATCACCAGCTTCTTTCTAATGTGGGGTCATGCCTCCCTTTATATCTCGTCCTTTGCTGGGCTGCTGTTGGGTTGTAATTGCATTGGATTCCTAATAGAGTTTCTTGGTCCGCTGTCACAGCGTGATTGCAAGAACTTGTGTTGCATTGAATGTGGTCTTGATTACTTGCCAATTAAAGTGCAAGGAAAACACTTACAATCTTCTCCTTTAAAATTACGTCTAGATTTCATCTCTTCTAAAGGCTACAGGAAACTTGCAGAGATTGTTTCCAGTTGTCCTATCTTCCTACTGTTAGTATTTGGCTTGGTGAGGTAGGTAGATAAATATTGTGGATTTTTTTTTTTTCCTAAGGGCCTTTAATTTTTTTAGTGTGGTTCTTTGCATGCAAAATAAAAGCAGAAACACCCTTCTGAAGACAAATTTTGCTCATTGCTCATATGCCAGGTCACTTGGGGTTTACAAGGTTTGGGATAGTGCCTCTTTAAAAAGAAGATAAGTGGAAGCAGATGGTCCTGTGGTAGCTGAGCGTGGAAGGGGATGCCTGAAGAAGGTGTGTGGTGGCAGGAAGGATGTGTTAGATGAGGGAGCAGAGACGAGCCGGGAATGTAAGGAGGCAGTATGTGGGGGCCACGCGATTCCCGGGAGCCTGGTAGCGTAGGAGGTGCTATACTGGGGTGGCAAATCTCTTGGAGCAGGTGTGCAGGGGCAAACTGCCCGCCTGCCACCCCCTGGGCAGCTCGGCCGTATGTGCTGGGAAAGAGCCAGGGTGAGGTGTGAAGGGAAGCAAAAACGGGATGGGGAGAAGGGAGAGGAAGGAAGAAAAAAAACAAGCGGAGTAGGGACAACGTGACAAGGAGCCAGGGGAGCCCACCTGTGAAGGTAGCTATGAGTTTCTGTTTATCTCGCCTGTGGTTTTACTGCAAGGAGGTTTTGAACTGCTGCCTAATGTGACTGTCAATTATTTTAACCTGTATTTCTCACCTCAATCCCCATGAAGTGCATTTGACAATAATTAATTTTGTGTGTGCAACCAGGAGTGTATCCTACTCCTGCAGAAGGTGTCAGCTTAATGGGATATGGCTACAGGGGATAACAGGCTGTGCCACCCCGTGAGGGCATTTGGGGGGCTGACGTGCTCATCTGGGATAATATTTTAATTGCTGGAACATTAGGTTTCCCATAGTTGAATTGGGATCAGATTAACCTCTGTCTCTCTGAACTTGCGTGTTGGCAAGCTCCTTAAACACCATTGCTAATTTTATTTTCTACTTTCAGCATGCATTTAAGATAACTCTTTTTGTTTCATAGGTTAGAGAGGAAATATTCTCATTGGCTGACATCCCAGTGAGCAATTACAAATATTTTACTGTAGTTACAGGACTTGGAATTCAGCCTCAGGCCGTGGGCATCAGAAAATCCATGCATGGAAATCCCATGTGTTGTAAAACGGAGAGGGTTTCATATGGAGGGTTTCCTCTTCATCTTTACTGAACTCAAAGTCTTGATTAAAACAAACAAACAAACAATAATAAAAAAAACCCAAACAAACCCAACTCTTGTAAATCAAACTTCTGCTTTTGACAGCTTTGGATTGTACCAGTTAGATAAGGGTTAATGGAGCCTCTTCGTCTCTATTGCATGTTAACACTGAAGGTCAGGGATGGGAGAAGCTAGGTCCAAACTGAAGGCTTTTGAAACAGCCCCCTAACTAGCCTAATGAATATGCTGTTGAGATGAACAGGTCATTTAACACTTTTCATGTCACTATTGTCCAGCCAACCTTAAATGTCACCTCTGTCACTCTGATAGGCTGGTTCTGCTTAAAAAGGTTTCCTGGCTTTGTTAGATTCCTAGGAGGGATTTCCCCCCCGTCCTTATTCCTAATTGCTGGCAGAACCTTACGGATGTATTTATATCAGCTTTTTCATTCGGGTCAAGTCTTCACGAGAGAATTTTGCCAGTGGGTAAGGGTTGGGAAGAGCTGCGATCCAGGCGGAAGTGGAAGCGCCAAATGAAGTTGTAATTATACTGCTTAAACTGCAGCTTACCCACCACAATGGAATAACTGGCTTTGCTAAGGGCGGGATGGTTGGATTCACCGCTGTGAGGAACATGCACTGATGTGCTGGGATTGGTGTATCTCCGTTAGGGCTGGTTTCACGGAGCTGGTCTGCTGAAGTCCGGCTGCCTGTGAACTGTCGGAGCCCGGTGTGGTCCCAGCCTCAGGGAAGGGCTGGTGGAAAGGACCCTTCTGTAGATACCTGCCCCCACCCTGCTGTTTCTACCAGGGCCACATCTTTAGCATGCTGACATTGGATGGTTGCTTGAAAAAACATTTCATGGGAACCGAGTTGCATACCTCTTAGAACTGAATATTTATCAGAAATGTTTTCCTGAACTTCCTCACCTTGTGAACAGCAAGCATGTTTCTTCTCAGGAGACTTCTATTTTTTCCCATTACCCATGGCATTCTGTGGCCAAGAAGGCCTCAGAAAATTACTTCTTAGCTCAGGAGGACAGCAGGCAGATGGCCCCAGGCTTTCCAGTGAGATTTCTTAATGCCTCCTGTACTCCTTGCCTCATATAGACTCCCCAGGGCAGTGGTCAGGAGCACAACAACGTGGCTGCTCCTAATTTAACCACACCATCATAGGCTCAACGTATTCCAAAGCTGGGTAGAGGGCAAAAGGTGTGATGATGTATTGGTATCCAATACCTCACTGCAGTTACTTGCCCCCCACAGACTTTCTTGGCTTTCTGATACCTGCATCAGCTGGTGGACAGAAGGGTGGAAACTCGGGCATCACCACTGGAAAGTAAAGGCTGATGGGGTGAAATAGCATATCTCCAAGTGTGTATACTGCAGACCAGAACAACTATGGCTATACCCAGTGATGCTGCCAAATTTGAGCCCAAGAAACTCCTCATATGAATGAAGCTGCTTTGGCAATGCACTGTGTAGTTCAGCTGCTCCTCCAAGAAAGGGAGCCAGGTAACTGTTTTATTCAGCCTGGAAATGATCATGTATGTTTGGGAAGCTTTTCAGACACAGTAGCGCATTTTGAGGATATCATTGCATCAAGGGCCCTAGTCATTTTTCTGTGACTGATGTGTTTCTAATTCTCTGAGATACTTGGATATTTCAAAGTGTGAATCCGTATCAGCCTCTTCCTAGTTATTAGTAGGTGATGCTACCCATGATCAAGATAGCCAACACGAGAAGCACAATGTGCTCTGACCAATACTGGACAAACCCAGTAAGGACACGACATGAGTTCAAATCCACTGTTTGGCTGAAATAGTGCCAAGTGCAGAACTAGTGACACTAGCAAGAGGTCCAGTATGAGTAGGCTAACTTCCTACATCAAGACAATCTGAGTTCAGACTGGGAAGTTTGTTAAAGTTCCTGAGGACTAACCTTTTACACAAACTTCTTGTCCTCCAGGATCTCTCTGAGACATTCATGGTCTCACCAACGAGAACAAGATGGTTGAGATACATTGTGAGAATGGCTGGATGAGCTTAGAGCTGATCAGTGGTGGTGAGGATGCGGTTTTCTTACTACACCCATTGTATTGTGTTCCATATTGCTCTGGTTCCTTCTCAGCACTTCTGATTTCTGAACATCTTAAATACATGGTGAGCCTTATTTTGCTAGCCATCTGGCACAACTGGAGCAGGACAAAGCTGTAAGAAGGCTGAGTCCACCAAGCTGTCAACAGCGTTCAGATGAGGTCTGCCTGTTGGCTGAAGAATAGGTGAACTTTAAACTTCAGGCAGTTCTAGGGAGCAGAACTTGTAACTGCAGATAACTTCCCTGAATTTAAAGTGCATTTATGCAAGATGTTGATTTGTTGGAGGACTCCTTGGTGACTCCAGATTTTTTTCACAGCAGCCTCCCTGTTCTGTCATCTCTAGCTGAAAAGGAGATGTCATTCTATCTTGGCAGGTAATGGTGCAGCCTCAGCTGTTTGTGTGTCTGCTGTTTCCACATACAATATGATGTATGTGGCCAGAAGCCTTCGGTGTTTGGCCACTCCAGTTGGGACAGGATTTCGTGGTCAATCTTCTTAGCAACAAGCTACTGCCAGTATTGGAAGTTTTCTGCTTCATATGGGACCTTGAACTGAATTTTATCCTTCGGTTCTTATATTTAAGATATCTCCTAGCCTGGGTCCCTGTGGTGGGATGCAGGATATGGCTGACAGTTGCTTAAACACGTAGTGTGTGTCTGCACAATAAATCCTGCCTGTAGCAATCATGGTGAGGATCAGGGCAGAACTTTCTGAAGGGAAGGTATAAGACTATACATTATGCTCTCCTAGCATCGTTGCAAACATTGTGCCTTCTCTGCCAGGAGCCAGGCACCCTGAATTTTCTTTAAGTTTGGGTTTTCTTCTCATGCTTCCTACAGCATAAATACACTTTAATCTGTAATATTAAAACCAACCAACCAACCTCTAAAATTTGCCAAACGCACACTTTTTATGAGGGTGTCCTTGCTCTTGGCTGTACCCTTCTGCACTCTCCTTTGCCTCGGCTCTGGTACTCACTTGACTCCTTGGTACGCTGGCTCAGTCCGCTAACCCAGCAGAAAACTAACCCAGCAGAAAACTAACCCAGCAAAAAAGGAGGTTGAATTCTGGGCTTTGTTTGTTTATTTTGTGTTAGGTTAGTGAACTGCCTTGGCTCCCAAAGGGGTCAGGTGAAGGCCAGAGCTGAGGAGTGGGAGGAAGTGGGACTGCATGGCCTGGAAGAGGTTGCAGCGAACGGTTAGATTTGCTCAGCCAGCTTTGTAGACTGTTTTCTTGGCGCAGCGCAGGAAAGTGCTCAGACACAGGGACCAGGTGGAATGTGCAGTGCAGAGGGCTTTCAGCAGTGAGGAGGTGAGTAGAAGCTTTCCCTATGGGGGTTATGTTCACCCATTTGCTACTCCAGCCCTCCGTTGCTTTCAAAATCATGCTGCGAGTGGTAGGACAAAACCAACGCAGCTGTCTCTCAGCTACCAAAATATCTCCTTTACCCCTTGACCAGCTGTCAAAACTTCCCTGGCCTTCCTAGAACAAGAGTCTTATGACCCATGAGAAATGGGAGGGATGCTCTGGAGATGATGAGCAGGACTGTGCAGTTGATACCAGGTGCCTCTCCGAAGCAAGCTCCTGAGCAAGCATGACCATCGGGGCTGCCACCTCTTGCCTTTGTAATGCCTCCCGGCTTGGTGTGTTCTGTTGGATGAGAATGTGGTTCAAGGAAGAAAGTGCTTCAGATCAAAAAATTGTGCAACTCCAGAGCCAAGAAAAAAAAAAAAAAAGCCTTAATTACTCAACGAGTTTGAAACACTTTAAAGTATCCCTAAAAATAGGTGAGAGGGATGTTCGTCAGCTACAAAGAGATTTTCCTGCAGTAGTATTGCTTGTCTTATTTTATGATGATGCTACAGAATACAGTCCCTCAGGTAGGCTCATTAATGTTTGTGAATGAACCCCTTGTTTTATGGTTTTGGTTTTAGAAGGCAGAAATAGGGCGAGAAGCTAGTAAGACTGGTTTCATCATATATGCCTTGGAAAGCTCAAGGATGTGGGTGTGAGGTCTGTATAAGCCTCACCGGTTCTGCCTATGGATTCGGGCGCTTGCTGGACCAGCCGAGGTGGTGTACCCATTGGGAGAAATCCCGGCAGGACTCTGGCAAAAAATCCTGGGTGAAATTCTACACACTTCCCAGCGGATCTGTCAGCAGGAGGCTGGCACTCCTCTTATGTCTCATCCGTCGTTTTGTTTTGATCTCTTCCGGCAAAGGCAACCTGTGACCATATGTTGTTACAGCCATAAGCGCTTCCACGGGGCAATATCGGGTAAACCCCGCTGCCTGTCGGCGTCTCGGCCCAGGGTGGAGGCTTCTTTTTGCTATCTATTCCTTAAAGAGGGCAACTGTTTCTTCTGGCTATCATAGAAGAAGGGTGGCAGTTACGCCCAGCCCATAACAGTACACGGTGGTTTCTGAGTCTTACCGCTTCAGCCTTAAAATAACAACTTTTTTTTGTTTTTTCTTTCCCCCGAGCCAACCAACAATTGTGGTCAGCCACTAATATCAGTTTAACCATTTGGCAGCTGCCTTATAGGAAACAGCTCTTCCAAGAGAGCCCAAGGAACCCTTGTCCCCTTGGCCCCAGAGCGTTTCAGTCAGAAGGACATGTTTACAGATTTCCTTGTGTACCACCAGCTTCTATAATAACAACCAAATCCTGGAAAGTTAATACCAAACAAACTGAGGAAGTAGGTTAGAAGCAGTAATTCAAGTTAATAGTTTTGGTGTTTTATTTGACAAATGAGTGGGCAAAACTCTCTGATTCCCACCCCAACCAACACTCGGTCCCCTCGCTCTGTAGTTCCTTTTCCAGCCATCGTGAGTGAGTTGGGACTGTCAGTGGAGTTTATTTTGGGCTCGGTTCCCTCCCTATTGTGCACAGTAGTAACCAGCTCTGCGAACAGTGCCGTTGAAATTGGAATCGGGCCCTGACGGCTTTAGGGCAGAAATTAGCAATAAATGGCTATTGTAGGCCGGGGGTTCCCACCCTCTCTCCCGGGATGCTGCCGTCGCTGCCCCTTGCCCCTTCCCGTGGCTCTGCATCTCCCCGAGGCTCCGGTCCCCCTACTCTCGCAGCAGATCTCATCTTCAACGGGGCATCCAGGCGGGTAGAACCCGGACCCCGCGTTGCTCAGCACCGCGGGGTCGTGCGGAGGGGGTGTGTGTGTATGTGTCTGTGCCCGTGTCCTGAGCCCCGCACGCCTCCGATCCGTTCCGCGGTGAATGGGGGCAACCGGCTCGCCACGGGCAGCGGCAACCACGTGGCGAGGAGAGCTTCCCGGCCAGTGGAGTGGCCGGGGCTACTGGGGGGGCTCCGCGGGGCGCGCAGCGGGGCGGAGGGAAAGGGAGGGAGGAAGGGGGAGAAAGTTGGCGCGCTCCGCCGCGCTCCCCTTTCCCCGGCGGGCGCTCGTTTTGAATGAATGACCTCACCCGCGCCGGCCAACCGCCGGGCGGCCTCTCTTAATATTCATGAGGCGGGGGCCCAATGAGCGGGCGAGGAGGTTGTTTTAAACGGCGGAGCCCCGCAGCCAATCAGGCCGCTCTCGTAGGCAGCCAACGCGAGGCTGAGCCGCGCC
>VXBJ01003863.1:485180-515135 GCA_013400055.1 Nycticryphes semicollaris
AGAAGATGGCGGGAGCGGAGCGGAGGGCAGACCGGCCGCCGCGGGCCGCTCGCCCCCAACTTCGGGAGCAGGAGCCGGCCCCGGCACCGCTCCGCGCTCTGGCCTGGCCGCCGGTCCCTCTGTTCAGGCGGGTTCTGCTCCCCGCTGTCCCGACGGGAGCGGGGACCCCGTCGAGTCCCGGTAGCGGCCGGAGAGGGTGGCTTAAAGCTGCACTTGGGGGGGCTAATGGGTGCAATTAAATATTAACGTTGCGCCAATAAAAAAATTAAACTGTCAAACACTCGAGAACCTGTAAATAAGAAATATTGCTGCGGTTTTGGTTTGGTTTGCTTGGGTTTCTTTCTTTTTTATTCTTTTTTTTTTTCTTTTTTTGGAGGATGGGGGGTGAAAAACATAGGGAAGAAAGGGAAGAGAAATACATCCCAAAAGTTAGCATCGTCCTCTCGGTGACTTGCTAATCACATCTCTGCACTGACCACTACGTCTCCGAACATGTGTCACTTGGTGGAGCACGAGCAAGTGCTGCTCACCTCACAGAGCTCCACCGGTCCCATTGTGTGTAAAAGTAGCCTTTATTTGCACACCTTCTCGTACGTAAATAAAAATTAAAAGGTTGCTGTACTTTTACAGGGGAAAATAGTCTGTCCTGGACCACAGCTGCTAACATGTGAACTCCAGCTTCTACAGGGATAAGTCATAGCCTGGCGCTGTGTGTGCCACTCAAGCCCCAGTGTGGTAGCCAACTAAAACAAATATTTTACATTAGTTCATATATAACTCTTAATGGGCAGGAGCGTGTGTATTTAATAGCCTGCCTCTAGTCTTTGGATGTGATGTAAAGATGTATCGATGTAAAACTTGGAATCCCCTGACCGGTTTTGCTTGGCTCAAGTCTGCAGCCCAAGTGTCAAGGAAGAATTAACTTACAGTGTTGGGGGTGGTAAGAGGTGTTTTTGGGGAAAAGAAAGGAATGTACTGTATGGGACATCACTTCAGGGGTTGGTGGTGTGCACCACATACATGTGTGTACATGTTAATAAAACTATATGCACACCATGTATGTGTACACATCCATCTGTGTTTGCTTATTATCTTTTCCCCTTTTTTCCCCCCCTCTTCCCTACAGAGTCAAGATGGCTAAAGGTGATCCGAAGAAGCCCAAAGGCAAGATGTCTGCCTATGCCTTCTTTGTGCAGACGTGCCGTGAGGAACATAAGAAAAAGAACCCAGAGGTTCCAGTCAACTTTGCAGAGTTTTCCAAGAAGTGCTCGGAGAGGTGGAAGGTACCTTAATTTGTGACTTCCTGATGGGATAACTTGTGGTATCTGCTCGGATGATGTGTGTGTACCTGGACATAAAGGGAGACGGTGCTGTTTTGAGCTGTGTTCCTGTTCTTGGCCAGATGTTCTGGTCATTGATGTGTTGCTGCTGGTTCCTGTAACGGTTATGAAGGCTTCAGCCCAGTGTTTCTCCCTGTTTTGGTGCTTGTGTGGCAGCCTGGCCTTTTCTCCTGTTTCCCAAGCAATGCCCTTCAGCAGCCACCTCCCTCCAGGCCTGTGTCCTCAAGGAGGACTTGGGCTCTGCTTGTCCAGTTCCCATTGCTTCCCTCTGGCTGGCTACGCCAGCGGTGGCTGTAGTCCCCAATACAGGACCTTCGTCCCCAAGGTGGTCCAGTTAGAAAACAAACAAATACTGAAATTCCCCTATCGAGTTGGTATGTGTTGGCTTGTTTACTTAAAGTTTGCCAGCTATTGAACAGTTGAGTAATCACAGGCTTGGTGTCTTGTTTTTTGGTTTTTTAGACTATGTCAAGCAAGGAGAAGGCTAAATTTGATGAAATGGCAAAGGCTGATAAGGTACGATATGATAGAGAAATGAAGGACTATGGACCAGCTAAGGGTGGCAAGAAGAAGAAGGACCCTAATGCCCCAAAACGACCACCGTAAGTAACTTTAAAGCATTAAATGCACGAGTATTTGGGGTTTTTTTTTCCCTCACGTTCTGTAACAGAGCTGATAGGTTTCCATAAAGAAAGTAGATGGGGATACTGATGGTATAGCAGTGTTAGTATGCTATGAATATTATTGTCCTTTAAGTCTTCTGGACAGCTCATAATCTTGAGTGTGTAGAGCACTAACAGTTGTTGTCGGTCCTTGGTTTCCAAACTTGTAGTGATGGAAGGCATGGAAATGACTGGCTCACAGAGAGACTTTGTGTATCTAAAATGAAATTGGGTATGGGGGGGACAGACAGCACTTAATTAAAAACAACTTTGGATGAAAGCTGGAAGTCTCTTTCTTGGTAAAATCAAAATAAGTTTGGTTTTGTTGGTTGGTTGTTTTTTCTTTGGGGGGGAAAAAAAGTGCTTTTACTCAACCTGTGAGTGCATGTGTGGATGTTGTAGGTGAGGGACGGAGGAAGGGGCTGTTTCTTGGGTGTGCTGCTGAGGTGCTGACTCTCCTCTGGTGCTTCTCCCCAAGGTCTGGCTTCTTCCTCTTCTGTTCAGAATTCCGCCCCAAGATCAAGTCCACAAACCCTGGCATATCCATCGGGGATGTAGCAAAGAAACTGGGTGAAATGTGGAACAACCTCAGTGATGGTGAAAAGCAGCCTTATAACAATAAGGCAGCTAAACTGAAGGAGAAGTACGAGAAGGTAAGGCTAGTTTTCACTTGTGCCTCATCTGTACCGGCTCTTCTGTTGTTGTGTGACTGTAACCTAGACCCAGCCCAGGTGGCCCTAGTGTAGTGAGCATCTCTAGCTGACAGATCTGTTCTCACTGGGCTGCCTATGTTGGGGCAGAGCAGGTTAGTGAGCTGCTGGCGGGCTCTGGTGAGGAGGGAGAGCTTTCTCCCTGTGACAGCGGCCGCTCGTGTTGCTCCAGCAAAGGGTTTGCTGTGCCGTTAAAGGAGCTTTGTCCCGTTAGCAGGGAACTTCTAAGAGAGGCTGGGTTCTCTTCTCCTCCTCAAAGAAATAGCCATGAATGCAGGGCTGAAGGCCTCCATCATCCTTGGAGGAGGCAGCTGAGTATGCATAGGTGTCTGCATACCTGTGGGCTTTGATGCTGGCTGTCCCCTTTTTGAGGGAAGGGGGGGGGGGACGACAGCTGTGGAAGGCCAGTCCCTTTATGTTAACGCCCGCCGCTGTACAAATGCTGTGTGTGTTTGCTACTTGGAGCAAATTAAGACATCCCCTTGACTTTGCAGGATGTTGCAGACTACAAGTCTAAAGGAAAGTTTGATGGCGCAAAGGGAGCAGCAACCAAAGCTGCTCGGAAAAAGGTAGAGGAAGAAGACGAAGAGGAGGAGGAGGATGAAGAAGAGGAGGATGAAGATGATGATGATGAATAAAACTGTACAATACTTGTCTCCATGTGAATACCATAGAGTAGGGGAAACACCATAAATGAAGCACCTCTTATTTGAGATGGTGTTTCTTGCCCTTATTAGGCTTAATTAAAAAAGAATTTGGATTCCGATCGCGTTGTAGTTTCTAAAAGTGCTCTAGAAATTGTAACTGGTTTACATGAAGTGGCCATGGGTGTAGTGAGCACCCTGAAACTGTATCAAAGTTGTACATATTTCCAAACATTTTTAAAATGAAAAGGCGCTCTAGTGTTCTCCTAACTCTGTGCACTTTGCTGTTGGTGTAACAAAGCATTTAAAAATGTTTCAAGCATTTTTTTAATTTGTAAGGTGGTGTTACTATATGGTTATTGGCTAGAAAATCCTGGGTTATAAACTGTACATATCTATAGTTTGTAAAAACTAGACAGATTCTTGTGGTACATGCTTAGAGTTATGATGCCTTAGAGGAGCAGTGATTACTTGGAAAGGCTGTACGTTCCCCGGGGTGCCATGGCCCAAAGCATGCACTGTGAGGGTAGATCTATTTACACTACAGTGGGCGTCCATTTAGCTTAAAGTTGTCTTTCTGTATATAGTGAAATAGCATTCTGCTGCCATTCTTAGTTGTGGAAGGGGGTTCAGCTGGCATGAGAAGTGTATGGATTTTTTTAGTTAAGTGCGGTAGTTTTTAAACTGAAACTGTAGACCTCTCTTCATCATCAACCAAGTGAAGAGCCAGTGCAGCAACTGAAGTTCAAAAACACTCTGTACTTAAACGAATTTGCAACGTTCTGTTTTTTTTGTATGTTTAGAATGCTGAAATGTTTTTGAAGCAAAATAAACAGTATTACATTTTTAAAACTGTTCTTGACAACACTCTAAATTTCTGGTTTAAAAGGATCTTAACAACAGCAAGAGGTTCATTTTGAAGTCTGTGGCATCCCTCAGGGCTGGTGACTTAGGAAACATTCTGACTCAAGGATTTAAAAAAATAAAAATAATAATAAAAAAAATAAATGGTGGCCAGCCAAAACTGGCTGAATTGAAAGAGATGGCTGCTCCAGCTAATATGCAATCGTAACTGTTTATGGCTGAGTGGCATAAGATGCTATGCAAGTTTGAACTTTATTACTTGAACTTGGGAGCCTAAATGAACATTCATGACGTAATTGTTTGTTTGTGTGTGTATATAGCAGCATTCAGAGATGCAGAGAAAGGTAGGTGGCTAGGAATGAGGCTGACACCATGAAATAAGTATAAAAGCATAGTTTGGATTTTTTTTTTCAGTTGTGTTGGGTAAATTTATAGCCCAAATGCATTGCTGTACATATTAAAATGTGCCTTTTTTGTCCTGTGTTACACTGTTTCAGACTTGTGGTTTTTTCTAGCATTTTAATTCGTGGTAGGAGCCAGGCGCCCAGTCTAACTCCCTGCTGAAGTAGGAGCGTGGCGCAGGTACTTAGTCTGTGTCCTTTCTCTAGTGACTCAAGCTTTCATACAAGTTGGGTGCTGTGAGGTGGGTTGGGGGTCTCTTGTCCCCTCTGGTGACCAGCTGGCTGTGTCACAGTTGCTTGCTGTCTCTACAGTTCCGAGCTTGGGGGTGTTTTGCAGCCCTTAGAAGGGAGAGGCAATACCTGGTCTCTGGCTGGGGGCTCTAACCTCATTTTTTCCTTAGCACAGAAATGGGGAGAACTATCACCCCCTCACTACCCATGAATTCCTTCCTGGTGCTGGCTGTAGTTAAGCGGTTGGTGTTTGCTTGGCAGTGAGGAGGAGATGGGGGTGTGAGGATACTGGCATTAACAGCAGGTCAAAGATGTGACTGCTGGGTGCAGCTGATGAAGAGAACAGGGTAGCTCCTTAATGTAAAACTGGGTACAGGCTGATGCCATCCCTTCCTTTGAGCCAGGCTTACAGGCAGTAACTACTTCTAATGTGGGTAAAACTGCTTTGTTGCCTGTTTGGGTAGCACATCTGGCTTCCTGTGACTTCTCAACAACCATGGTATCTTGGCAGAAGGGTCTGATCTCGTGTTGAGATGAACTAGGGCCTGAAAGCAAAACCAAGCAAAGCTTGGTATCGGATGAAGCAAGCTAATAAACTTTTATGAAACGCAGCAACATGTGGCAATTATTATATATTTTTTTTAAGACTAAGGTACAGTTGGATCATTTATGTTTCTATAACTGCTTAATAAGGGCAACTCTTAGTGTCTCAGATGCATGGGAAAAAAAAAAAGTGTGAAATTGGGCCCTGTTTTATGGGAACTTGCATTTTTAAAAGCCTCGAAGCTGCATCTGGAAAAGAAATACGTACCTTTGTATTCTTTATCTTTTCTGCATGTCTTCTGATGCAAGAGAGAAGATGACTGGAGATTCCGGCACGTGGCAATTTGATGGGGAAGTGGTGGAGCAGAAGAGAAAAGTGATGGCATCATTTCAGGAGCTGTAATACTGTTTCTATTGTCTAGTTGGCAAAATCTCCCCTTAGCCACATATGGGAATTAGTGTAGATCACTGCTGTGCAAATCGAGCTTGGCTTTGAATTAACTGCTAGTGAGCTGAGCCCCTATTGATAGTGTTAGCAAATAAGAACTAGAGCTGTCACCTCTTTGTCTTCGTTATATTGGAAATCTATCAAGTTGCAGGGCTTGATTAAGGTCTTGGACCTTATAGTGCACTACCTATTCCTGCTCTGCAAATTCCTAAAATATGGCATGCCTCGGGGATGCTGTTCAATACAATGCTAGTGCAGGACTCCAGGGACTCAGATTTGGATATTGCAGATGTAGTGATGATGTTTCTTCCCCCCATACTCTGCCATTGATAAATACCATAGTGTGAATGTATATAAATAACACATGATTTCCACCACTGGTTTTTGTGTTCTGAGATGTCATGTCAAATACTGGGAACTGCTTAATTTCACCCAGCTCTGTCTTTTCTGATAGAACACCCTCCAAATGCTCTTTCTGCTTTGAAATGCTTGTGCTGTTTCAGAGCAGACATTTCTGCTTTGGGCTGTGGTGCAGCTAAAACTTCTAATTTGACTTTAGTCCCAAGCCAAGCAGAGTAAATATGTCTCCTATTAACTCTCCATCATGTGTAGGGAAGGGCAATGATAAAATAGATTTGGGGAAAGGGAGGGATGAAGAAAGACTCTTCCTTGTGTGAATTGGACAGAGGTGACTGTAGGATCACTTCTATTCCCACAATGTGGTTACCTGCCTCCCCTCTGTGCCCACTGAAGTCAAGCTGAGGTGGGCTGTGAGGATGGGGGAAGAAGGGATGGTGCTAGTGCAGCTGTTAAAGCCTGCTCACTGCTCTGGGGAGCCAGAGGATGGCTCAACTTGGATGGGGTGGTCCCTTTGGGTGCCTAAAACAGTGGCTGAGGTGTGAGAGCTTTTGCTCGAGGGGAAAACATCTGCTGGTGCTGATGTGGGGCAGATGCTGGATCAGGATGGGCAGAGGCCAGCAGGGTGCTGCTTGGAAGCACCGACCCACCTCCAGTGGGTCATTCCCATGGTTTGCACTCCGGGCTATAAGTAGTCTTGAGAATGTACTTGCTACTGAAATGCCCCAGGTTTCTTGGAAATCAAACCCTCTGGGAGAGTGATGGGATAAATGGGGCTGCCCAACTGCTCTGCACAACCCAGATCCAGCCACTGCTGAAAGCGAGTCTGGTGGTCTATTAGCATGACCTGGGGAGGCAGAGGAGTGATGCTGTCCTACTGCTCTGTAGCCTATACTTTTCTAAATTCAGTTGAAACGTAGTAGATACTTGGTGTGAGACCTTAGGCCAGAGCAGGGGTCTCTGGGGCAGGGACTATGTGGGGAAAGGCCCACCACTGCTGGATTTGCTCCCCACAAACACTCATGATGAAAACCACGCGGCCGGATGGTTTCCTACCACTTGTGATGGTATCCTAATGCATCTGTGGGGAAGCAGTGCATTAATTTTTCTGTAATAAAATTAATTAAAAATCCTAGTCCAACTGCATATTGAATCAATTAGCAGCGAACGGCTGCAGCTCTAACAGAGGTCCACAGGAAGGTGGGAGTCTGCTTTGGGGATCATACTGGGGGTACAGGCAGAGTAGAAACACTTCTCTTATCTGCTCCCTCCCTTTGGACGGTTGATTTTTATGTAGTTTTATCCACTCCTAGTAAATCCTGCAGGAACAGCAACAAGGTGCAAGGGCTTCTCTTGGCCCTGGCTCAGGCGGTGGCAGGTGAATGGCTTTTCGCTTCCAGCCTCTCGCACGGTTCTGGCAGCTGCCCCGCGCTCATGTTTTCCCTCTGCTCACTCAGGCTGTTGTTCCACAGGCAGAGAAACATCCACGGAGTAAACTCTCTTCTGCTGAGGCTTTTGGGAACCAGGGCTTGGACCAGGCGAAGGGGCTGGGATGGGACCTCCCCGCTGGCTTTGCAGGGGCAAGAGCAGGATGATTGATGGCCGCGCTGCCGGTTGCTTCCTGACAAGCCCCACTCTTCCCTCTATGAGTGTGAGCCTGAGCTTGCTCTCCTCTAAGAGATAACGTGAGGAGCTGTGACAAGTGACATATTTATTTCTTTCCACTAGGGCTACACCAGATTTTAACGCAACAAACTGAATTGCAAATTGCAGCTGCTCTGCACAACAAAGTGTGCTGGAGACCCCATTACCAATCAGTTGCTTTCCAAACCTGTTTCAGCTTGCACTGGAGAAGGGAGCTATAACTGCTGTGCCTGATGAGGGTTTCATGCCTTATGAAGTGTCTTCATCCCTTCTTGGCAGGCTGGGCTCTTGTGGGAGTGTGGTGTGTGTGCCTGCCCCTGCTTGGTCAGCGTTTGGTAACCTGTGTTCAAAGCACTCTGTAAACATCACATCCTTCTGATAGGTCTGAGATGTGCATGCTAAAGTGAGATGTGGATGAGGGGGTAGTTCCTTGTCTGTGCTAACGACCTTGATTGGAGTTGTCCGCTGCTAAGAGCTTTTCCCAGAGTGTCCTCCTGCACCTGCATCCCTAAATTAGCCTGGAGGAAGCGGCCACAGCCCTGCTAGAGCTGATGGTTACATCCCCTGGGTGGTGAGTACCTCTTTCTCTTCTTCTTGGATGTGGCAGGGCCTCACAGAAATGCCTATGAAGTAGCTAAACCAGGGTTAGTCCTTCTGTTAAACCAGGGCAGAGAGAAGAAGTGTTCCCCCTGGGAGTGGGGAGCCTGCACACTGCATGGGGCAGCAATCCTGGTGTTGCGGGGTGGGATACATGAAAACAAATCCTTGTCTTGTTGATGTTGTGAGGTGGAACCTCATTGACTGTGGTAAGGGGACGCTCATCTTGTAACTGTGTCCCCCAACATGGGTGACTTTGTGCTGACTGAATCCAGCAGCCAGGAACATCATAGCTGGGAACTGAGCCTTGCAGTGGGACTGTGTGCTTTGATGGTGTTGGCTGTGTTGCTGTTGAGCCCCTGAAGCACAGGGTGCTGTGGCTTTGCCCCTATACCTGCCACTTTGCCTTTCTTCTGGCTCGTCTCTCTCCACCGAGACCCCTGAGGAGCAGGAGCACCCCTTCTGGGTGGGTGTCCCACTCCTGGGCATGCTGCCCTAGCCCAGCCTGTGTAAGGAAAGAGCCAGGTAGGGTGCTACAAGTGATAAAGTTGCTTTTTCTCCCCAGCGTCTTCCGTTGTAAAGCTCCCTCAGGTATTTAAAGTCAGAAAAAAGCTCTTTTTTAGAATATTAATCAAGCACGGCCTGCCTTTGTTGTTGTAAGAGCTTACTACTTGTAAGTGTTTTTAACTGCTGATTTGTGAAGGTTAAGATTTTCTTTATGTTTAGTTTAGCAAATTAATACATGTGGAAGAGTGAAGTGGTTTGGGGGATTGCTTGAGACAAATGTCTCTTTCCTGCTGCTAATTATTGTGTGATTGTCCTTTTGCTATGTGTTACCTGGGAAGTACCAGCAATAATTTGTGGTCTGGCAAAAGTGGCTCGAGAAAGGTGGGAGCAGGGGCAATTTGGTCTTCAGCTTTTTTTTTTTTTTAAAGAATACAGTGGTTAGGCTTTGCTCTCTTTAAATTTAGAGCTCAGGCTGGGGATCTTCCCTGGGCTTGGCTTCTGCAGTTGTTTGAGGTGTTGCTACCTGCAGCTCCTGGTGAAGGTCACTCCCTGGTAGCAGGGAGAGCGCAAGGAAGCATGTGCTGGCTCTGCTGTTGCTTCATATAGTAATGTAATTTTTACAAGCTGCTGGGAGCTTTTTCAGACCAAGCTCAAAGCTCAAGGTGTCAGTAAAAGTCTTAAAGGGAACCCTTGTTTCCAAGGACTTCTCTGGAAGCAGAATAAAATCTGAGCAAACAGCATTAAACTGTCTAATTAAAGTTCTCTTTCTCCTTACTGTTGCTCATGTTTCATTGGTTGGTGATTCCCCACTAGAGACAGAGTTGTCTAGCAGTAAGATCAGCTAGACTAGGTCTGGTATTTTGAACCTTGAGAGCAACTTGCTAAAGGCTTCCAATGGTTTTGAACACAGGAACACTGGGCTTCGTTTGTCTTCTGCTGTTCCCCATCTAGTGCTGCAGGTAGCAACACCTCAAACACCTGGGGAGAGAGTGAAGGTGTCTCCCTCACAAGCTCAGCCCTTTGCCTTTTTCATTCACATGCGACTACTCATCTGTAGAGAGCACCAAGAAATACTCCCATGGACCCAAATGGTGATGTTTTAAAAAAAAAAAAAATGACACTCCAATAGCAGTTCAGGCTGATGTTTCCAAGTGTGAAGTGGAGAGAAGCCTCCAATCCCCTTTCCTCTCTGTTCGCCTCCAAACTCTCCAAATAAATGCCCCCACAACACTTATTTCCAGGTGCTGTTTCACAGATCTCAGCTTGAAAAAAAGAAACCAACATTTTTTCACCTATTTCATTTCCTCCCTTTCCTTGCCCTTGCTGTCCTTCTGCCCAGTGAAGCAGCCATGGGCAGCAAATCCGGCCCGACGGCTTATTTGGGGTGGTGTAACTTAATCCCAAATTTCAAGAGCAGGCTGGCCTGTGCCTTCCCACTAGTTGAATATATCGGGGAAGGTCTTCAGGTGCTGTGAGCTGTTGCTCCATGCCAGCTCAGACCACCTGCTGGTGCTGTTCCCCTGAGATTTTGGGCTCATGGTGGCATCAGGACAAGGATGGAGGAGCCACTGCCAGCTGGGTGTGTGCTGGACCGGCTGGCACACGTGTAGTCAAGTGGTCATGATGGAGGTGGGAAATGTGAGTGGGAGGTGGCTGAGGGATGTGGGTCTCCTGGTCTTGAGTAGACTGCATCCAGCCTGCAGGGTCTCTCTTCGTTGGGGACCATATGGTGCTGTATTTCACAGCTGGCCCTGTGAGATAAGGTTCGGCAGCTCATATAGATGAAAGAGAACGGGTGGTCTCAAAAACTGTGTGTTGCTTGTGCTCAGGCCTGTCGTGGAGATGGTTGTGGCCAATGAAATACGTTGGGCTGTACCACGGCCGTGCTGGGTTTCTGTAGCGTGCTTGCTGGGCTGGGCTGGGGACGCCTTCTCAGGGCAGGGAACAGAAATAAGCTGCTGCAAGGTGAGATAAGGTGTTAATTAATGTGTAGATGGGAAATGCCTTCTTATATACGTTCTCATCCTGCATGAGATTCCTGCCCTTCAGAGGTGCTCTTCCCCACTTACCCCTTCCTGTGCTGTGCTGGGGTGCTGGCCCTCACAGGAGGTGACAGGGCTGTGCCAGAGCACATTGCGGAGCTGCTGGGTGACAGCCTCTCCTGAAGCAGAGCTGCAAACCTCTGAGAGCCACAGCAGGATCACCTCCAGTCCCACGCCGCAAGGGAAGCAAGAGCCTCCCTCTTGCTGCAGAGGTGGGTGCTTGGGCAGGAGGGTCCTGGGGGGCAGCCCACCCCGGCAAGGGCTTGGGATGCCTGTGGCAGGAGAGAGCATCCAGCCAGAGGAGCCGATGGTTTGCTAGAAGCAGTCTCCTAAATATGGACATGATTATTATTATTATTTATTTATTTGCTTGCTCTGGAATCTTTGCATTTTTCCCTTAATCCTGGAGGAAAATCAGTGGTGCCCTGTGTGCATGTGACATGGCTGTGCACAAACTCCCTTTGTGACTTCTTTCTTTCATGGGGGAGAAACACATTCAGGAAAAAGCAGGGCCCTGACAACAGGAATCAAGTGTTTCTAAATATGGACATCCCTTTTTGGACTAAAAAGTCTTTTTTGTACCCTGCATATTTCCCCTGTTAATCATTTCCTTTTGTTCCTCGCAAACTTTGGTCCTCCAATGTTATAGAAGGAATTATAGCTGCTCTGTTTGTAAACTTTCCTTTATGATACATGAACTGGCTTGTATGTTAGATGAATTTGCTGGGTTTTCTTTTTAATGCGGTTGGAAAGGCTGGTGCTCTGGTTACTCACCCTTGGCTTTTCCTTCTTTCATAAAAACGGTCATATTTGGCCTCAGCCCATCTTGAAATATTGGGGATTTTACAGGCCATTGAGCTTTGCCTGGTCCTATTCAGTGCTTTTGTGTTACACTAATTGGCTTGATAAAGAAGGGCCTGGGCTCAGTAAAGTGCTTCTCCTCCAAGGTGAAATGTGAGATGGGGGGGGGAGGCGAGAATATTCAGATGTTCACTAGCAGTTATGCTCCCTGGATAATCTGAATGCATCAGAAATCAGCTAGAGCTCAGACAAAGTAGGGGATTAGGAGTCTGAGATGGGCGAGCAGGGTGGACATCTGGAAGCCTGCTGTTTAGCTTGTCTGCTGGGGTGGGTTTGCATCTTCATTATATGGGTTATACACGCCGAACATGAGCAACGTGCTGGGATGGCGGTTGCTCTCTGTGGATATATCGGATATACTTTGAAAAAAACCCAACAATTTCTGTTGTTGTTTATGGGATCACCCTGCCCTCTCCGGCAGAGCTCTGGGCATCTAACATAAACCCAGTTGCCAGCGCAAGCAGAGCGGGAGCAGCTTGCTCTCTGAAGCTGGAGGGACATGCTCGGGTTTTATGGCGCTGTTTGTGCACCCCACCGCTGCCTGCTGCTTTGAGGTTTTGGGGTTTGTTTTTTTTTGCACGTGGCTGGTGTTATGCAGACGGTGGATGCTCAGGCTCTCCCTTGAACGGAGCTTCCCGTTCTTTGGGCAGTGCCTGCTAGAAAAGCAAATGCATGGGAGAGAAAGCAAACTCGGAGCTTCTGAGCCCTTCCCGTGTGGGGACCCTGGTTCTCCAGAAGTTGAGCCCATTGTTATGGCACAGGGTTGCTTCTGCCACCACCAGCATCTGCTGTGAGCAGCTTCATGCATCCAGGGTCGGCTTCACTTGCCCTGTCCTGTGGGCACAAGGATGTGGCTCAGGGTGCAAAGCCGTGAGTGGAGAGGGTACAAAGATGTGGGGTTTTCTTCATTTGATGATGAAATATGAGTTGAAAAATGCCTTTACTCTTTTGAAAACACGATACTGGAGAAGGAATTCCAAATATCTTGTGAACAGAAATAGACAAATAGTGGTTTGTTTTGCTTTTGTTTTTCCCCCAAAAGTAATTTCTTTACCAGCCTCTTGGCGTGTGCTCCATTTCTCCTCCTCTACCTCCAGTGCTTTGGTTTGCTCATATTTTCAGCCCCTTCCCAGACAACCTGCCTTGGCAGCTTCAATTCTGGGCACAATGTGGTGGCTGTGCACAGCTGGAGCCTTGCAGGGCTCCCACTGAATACCCACTGCTGTCCGAGTGACAGCACGCCTGTCCTCGGAGGGGGAACATCGCATTGAGCAAGCTGTCATCGAGATGTTTGGGATGGGTGCCTTGGTCAGCAGGGCAGTGCCATTCCCACCCTGCCCTGCCCCTGGCAAAGCTGAAGCAAAGCAGTTTGAGGGAATGTAAAGAGGGGACCTCTAGGCACAAATCTGTCATCCCAAAGCAGATGCAGGATCTTGGTGGTGCTGGTGCTTTGGGTCATTCTTTGGATGATAAAAGCAAGGGGATTTTTAATTAAATAAATAATAATTTAAAAAATGAATACTGTGGAAGAGGGGCAGGTACCAGGGCAGCAGGGACCTGGATAGGACATTAATAAAGGATGGTCTAAGGACACATGCCAGTCACTGCCGGACACGATGCCCCAGGGAATTAAAAGTGGGACTGAGCCCGATGCAGCCCAGTGGCAGTATCCACTGAACACGCTGACTTGGTGAAATGTGCCCGTGTTGTGCTGAAGACATACAAAATTCAGGGAGTGAAGGAGAGGAACCAAGATTCCATTTTTGGCATGTTGTGTGTGGGATCTTGTTTTACCTGTGATCTAAGCATATGTTGACCCGGTCCCTGGGCTCTCAGTGCAGTACTGATGGGCTGGCAGCCCCTGCTGCAGTGCCCTGTTTTACCATTTATTTTTGGCAAAACCACCTTGTCTTTTTGGGGGAGACCTGACAGGACAGTAGAGCTGAGTCCCAGCAGGTACCAGCAGCTTTTTTATATTTCGGGTGCCTTCATGCCCTACTGGGGTTGAAACATGATGGTCTTGGATTTTCCGAGTGTGCTTAGGGAGGTGCTGCTGAGAGCGATTTGTGAGCACTGGGCAGTGCATGGACACACAGGTGGCCCAGCTCCTTTGGTGGGTACCTGTGTGCCAGAGAGCCTGTGTCTTGGTCTGTATTAGCAGCAGTTTTTGGCTGTAAAGAAGGTCTGGAAAGTGGTTCAACTCCCCTGGAGTCACCCATGGCCCCCCTGCATGCCAAACCTCTGGAAGCTGGATACAAAAATCTTCCTTTCCTCCCCAGGATGGAAGGAGGGAGTGTGTTTCTCCTGAAAAGCAAGGCCAGGAGAGAATTTGTGTGTTGTGGGGAGACTCGTGTGATTCTAACACAGACTAAGTGCAGTTAAGCATTTTATGGCCCCGTTTCTCCCTCCATTTTAACATCACTTTTCAGAATTGTGGGCAGTGCAATGCATTGGAAATTCCCTGTGTGGGGGGGCTTCAGGGGACACTATGATAGGGACGGGGCACATTATGTCTCTCCGCCACCCATCTGGGCTGCCAAAGCCTTTGCTCTGAGAGGAGTCCAGGTTTTGGGAAGGCAGCCCTGAACACCAGATCAGTCCTGACAGCTTCTGCAGGAGATGCTCCTGCAAACAGGAGCTGTTGGGTATTTGCATTCCCCTTGGCCTCAACCCCGAAGAAAGCCTAAAGACTCAGTCAATAATAAGCTTATAAGACAGTAAATCTTGGTAATGAGAAAAACAGAAGATGGCATCTGCTCAACATGATGGTACTGTGTATGGTCTGGTAAACAGCTACTGAAATGAGTTGCCCATTATTGCAGGGGCTACAGCTGAAAAGCCCAATTTGCCTGCAGGATTGTTGCTGGAATCCTGTTGAGGCTGAGTATGGGCAGAGATGCTTACCCCCAGGAATGGCAGCCCCTGCCACAAAACCAGTGGCAAGTTGCTATCATCCTGTGGTCGTGGAACCCTGGATGGGCAATGAGATGGGATCCCCACAGCAGTCATCTTCATCTCCTCCTGTACCCCCTGCAGTGCCTCCTTGAAACGGTGACAGTGATACACATACTTTGTACTGCAGAGCACAGGGCAAATGGGGGCTGGGGTAAAAATAGGAAAACAGTTTCTTCTCTATTAAATTTTTGGAGATGCTGAAATGAGATGAGCTGATGGGCAACAGGCACTTGGGGATAAATGACTTGTGCAGGAGGCAGCAGAGAGAGGAAGGTGCTGGGTCCTCACCTGGCATCCACTGGGACGAAGCTGGTGGCCATGGGGTAGGAGCTGGCAGTGGTCCCAATCCACTCAAACGGCATGAAGCTGGGTCTGCAAAATGGGGAGAAGGAGGAGGGGAGAGTTCAGGGGAAGGAATTTGCATATGGTGTGTAATGCTTTTATGAATTGGGTCTTTAATAATTTACATTACCAGTTTAATACTTTGAATACAAATTATCTTGCCCATATGCTGTGCTGACAAACATAAAAATGGAGTAATCAAAGCTGTAATAGCACTACAGCAAAAAGACATAAAATGCCACTAGAAGGCTTAGGATAAATTATTGCATGCACACACTAGCTCTATGGCTCCCTGGTGCCAAAGGATGCATTGCAATCTCTTCCTCAGACTTTGCATTTGGGCTTGAGGACTGGTGCAGTACCAGGAGCACCGCTCGAAATTCTGCAAGACGGGCAGTGTTTAACAAAGAGGAGGAAAGGAAAAAGGCTCAGACCTGCTTGATAAACACCGCAATTTAAATTCAGCTCTGGCATTACATGGGCTGCAAAGAAAATATAGCCCTCTTATTCATAGGGAGCCCCCTTCTTCCTCTAACGGGGTTATTTGCATGTATTATAAACTGCAGTGTTGGCTTGCCATCTTCAGGCAGCTGCCACGCACTGCACAGCATCCCTGCACATCCCTGTCCATCCATTCGCTGGTTGGAGGTGGCAGGTCCAGCCTGGGTGCCTCAAGGGATACCCAAGGGAGGATGCTCGCTGCATCCTAGCACCGGGCGACCCAGGCAATGGGCAGCATCAGTCTAGGGAAAACACGAATTTCGCTTCATGCCTGCGCTTGCTCTGCTCTAATGCCCGAGCTCCGAGGGGCTGTTGAAGGTGGGAGAGGATGGAACTGCCCCAGGCCCTTGGTGCTCCCTCTGGCTGCCCTCAGGCTCCAGTTCAGGTGTGAGGGAAGGGTATGGGTGGTCCTGGGAGCTCGTGGATGCTGCAGGTGACTTAGTGGTTTGCTTTTAGCAGCCTGGCATCTTTTGGTGTGGGTTTGCTGGTATAGCAGGCATCCCGGCAGGCATGGGGCCGTGCAGTGCAATGAGCAGATTTGCAGAGCAGGGATACAAGTTGTGCTCATAGGGAAAAGCTGCTGTTTGTAGATGTCAGTAGACCATGTATTGTGGCTTGTGGCAAAGTCCCTGCTTCTAAATACCAGCCTATTCATTGGTGCCATATCACAAAGATGTCCCCCCTACAGGCAGTCTTTCATAGAAAGAGCCATTTAAGGCTCACATTTGCATACACTGAATTTCTCAGCTATCAAGGTTACTCCATGCTGTAATCCATTCTGTGCTTCTAATATAATCAGTGAAAAATAAGTCTTCTTCCCAAATAAATCATCAGCAATAGAGGGAATGGTGCTTTACTGGAAGATGTGAGGCTCTAGTGACAGCAATGTCTTTCCCAAAAGGCAGAGAAATCGGAGCAGGCTTATTCTGCACTGCCTGAACTCACTGCCAGTCTCCTTGAGACCCAAATTCCTGGCACACCAATGAGTTTTTCCTGCCTTTGCTGCTCCCAGTATCTGCTGCCAGCTGTCTCCCCCAGATGTGCCAGTGGCTAGGGCGTAGCGCAACCCAAGGGCTAGGATCACCCATCTTCAGTTCATCCATTAATGTGTGCATTGGTGCACACACACATCTCTGTAATGGGCTAAGGAGTGGGTGACAGTGTTTGGGACCCTGTGTCCCTCTGAGGTGGGCACCCAGGGCTGCAGAACGAGAGAGCACACTCCTCTTCCTCTTGCCTGTCCCCATGTTCCACCTTGCTCTGCTCCTCATGTGCCCCAAAACCAGCTCTCAACCGAAGCCTGGTTTTGCCTGTGAACAGGAGGTTTTGGAAGAGCCCCTGGTGCTGTGGCTCCACTCCATTCCCTGGCACTGGGGAACATCCACATCACAGAGCAGCCCTATTATTACAGCCAAGCACACCATGGCTCTAAAACCTTTGATTCAAAGAATTACCCAGAGCGTCTTCTGCCAGGGGCAATGGGGGCTGCCTGGGTGGACAAAGGGACGTTTGTGAGCTAGGATGGGGAGAAACAGGTGGGCATCGAGCCCCCACTGGAAGAACTTTCCCCATTGTCAGATCTTCTGGAGAATAAGGCCCTCGCTGATCTTTTGCTCTGCAAATAAATTGAATGGATCAAGACTACAATGAGAAATATTCCCATCTTCATACAGAGAGGGATTTTCAGCATAAAAGGCTTTATATGACTCATAAACTGTAACATTTATTTCTGCACGCGAGGTAAATATTTCCTTCTCTGAATGTCTAAGCAATGCAATTTCGTTTGACGCCTCCATTTGTTTAAGTCTGGAGGTGACAATAATTCACCTGTTTTCTCTTCCCGTGATTCCCCAAGCAATGGTGTAAGCCAAAATAGAGCGAACTCAGCTCTGGCTGTTTGTCATTTGTCAGCTCCCTCCCTCAAATGTGCTCAGATGAGCTTTGTCCTGGAGTTTACACTCGGGCACCTTCTGATCTCTAGCCGTTGGTAAATGGCCCTGTGTTTTCCCTTTTAGAGGAAGAAATACAGCACACCTGTATGCAGCCACTGCCAGGGCAGGCAGAGAAGAGAGACATAACTTGATTTAACTCCCGATAAATCATGATTTCACAGCAGACTGCCTGCCACAGGCAGTTGAGAGTCCTGTCTCCTTGGCACAGTAACAATACATGTCACTCAATGTCCCAAAGAGACCCGCTCGCGGCCAGAGATCATAGATGACTGAGAAGACGCCCAAAGTTGTAAGCACCATCAATCTGGAGAAAACAAACACTCCTGGGAGTTGCTGTCGGGTGAGGATGTTCAAAGGCAGTGCTTGCCTCTGCAGAGCATGGCATGTGCCCATGGATCGCGTGGATCCCCAACTTCAGACCTCCCCTGAGTCTGTTGCCACCCAAAATGCCAGCAAAGCCAGGGAGGCAGAGTGCTGCCCTCCTGGGAGGGCTCAGATCCCTGGCTTTTGGGGGCCAATAGCCCCCCTGCAGCCTCCAGCCCCTTTCAGGAGGGAGAACCCAAGTAGGGGTTAGGTGCTGTTGGGCAGAGGTGTTGTGAGGGTGGCCTTAATGCACTGGCTGCCTTTGCTCTTCAAAGGAAATGAAAGAAGGATGCTCCTATTTTCAGGGGTAGGAGCAGCTCCTAGATGCTTTCTGCTGGAGACTTTCACCACCATGAAGCTATCTAGCTCCTGCCAGGGGGTCAGAGAGCCCTGGACATGGATTTGTCACTGCTTAAAGATGTCTTGTGGGAGGGTGATGGATGGATGTGTGCTCACAGCCTGGCCGTGTTGCTGTCTGGAGCTGGCAGGGGTGTCACCAGCATTTGTGGTGGGTGCCCCCTCACCACCCTCCAATGAACCAGGCTCCTACCAGGGAGGTGGGCTCTTCTAAGAGAATTTTTTGAATTTTAGCTTTATTTCCCTGTCTTGTAGGCCCTGTGGGCTGGAAGCCCATGCCGGCATATCAGGCTGTGGAGAAACCTCCCACCGCAGCATGAGCAGCACGTTCTCAGTGTTGGGGCCTCACTTGGCTTTCCATCCTTTTTGCTACCCCTGTGCCTTTGCTGGCTTGAGCAGAATCACTTCAGATTTACAGCTGGTGCCATGTGAAATCCGAAGCAGGCACCTCTCCTCCTGCCCCCTGCTCGCCCACTCCCACCCAGAACCACCCCGCTCCCCTGGCATCTCCCAATGCTGCTCCCTGGGCCCCTGCTGTCCTCAAAGATGTGTCCGTGTCCAAGCCTAAACTCAATGCTAATGCTCACAGACAGTTTCTTTTTCTCCTTTTCCAAAGGAAACCGAATCCACGGCTGCTGTGTAGTGATGATGATATTATTGTTAGTAGTTATTTCTAATTCCATATCTCTAGGAGGGAGAGAACAGAGTCCCACTGGGTTAAATGCAGCACGTGCTATAACAAAAAGACAGCCTAGGTGCCCAACAACTTGCAATCTTCTTAATGTAAGGGATGTAAAATTAAGATTACTATAGCAACATCTTGCTCATGTTGCATACAGATACGATTTGTTGGTCTTTATATATATGTGTGTGTGTCTATCGGATATGTATGCTACATATATAAAACTCTAAGTATCTCTGGCAACTTTTTCCATTGAAAATAAACATAAATTCAACAATCTTTCTGTGTCTCAGGCTCCATAGGATTTGCATCCAGCTGTCCTTCAGCCAGCCTTGCCTTCTCCTTTGGTCTCTTCAGTGCATGCTGTGTGCCAGGCTCAAGTCCCCTCTGCCTGGGCAGAGTGCTTGGCTCCCAGCCAGGAGAAGGGACAAACCCCGATAAGGGGGTTCATTCCATCTATCAGGGGAGTTTCTTTGGAAATGTATATACCCCTTTTAGACTTCATAACTGACTTAACATCTCCAAATCTGCTTTTTTCAGTCAGGTTGTAGGACAGTGGGGCGAACCTGAGATGTGCAAATCCCTCTTTTTCTCTTCCCATCTCTCTTCTATCAAATTATTAATTTAAATTTAAGTGAAGTTTCATGTGAATTATGAATTGTACTATGTACTACCTGCAGTGAAGATCTGAGCTCTCACTTTTCCTCCATGACTGAATAAAGCCTGGGCACCCAGAAATGTCTGCAGGAAGGGCAGAGCACTCCCAGGAGCAGGGAGTGAAAGGAAGAGGAGCAGGAGGATGGATGCACCTACAGCTCAGTGTCACTTGAATTTCTGCTGCTTTCCTGGCGAATTTAAGCACATCTTTCACCTTGTCACAGAGGTAAGTGGAGCTACTGATAAAGAGGAATTTTAACATCACCAGATCTGAGGAGCTGTCTTTGCTTACCAGCCTACAATCGGGTAGGAGGGAAAACCAGGCACCAAACTGTGCTGGAGAGATTTGAAGGGTATTGCTTCTGCCAAAGAAAGACGCGTCGGAGGGATACCCATTTCTTGTGAGGAACGTGAGGAACTTGCAGCTCGTTTGTAACAGCTTTGAGGCTGTGGAGTTGAACGTGCACAGTTGGAGGGCTGGTGGATTTGCTGTTTTGAGACAAGACTGTAACGGAGATCTGAGAACCAAAACTGAAAACGTCTGCTGGCAGGTCTGGATGGAGGAGCTGGAAAGCAGCCTGAAGCTGCCAGCTGCAGATTTCTTGTGCCTCTGACTTAGCACTGTTAAATACAAGGAAATAAATGCTAGGCAGCTCTGCCTATACGGTCTAGAAGGAAATCAAAGGGTCTGGGGTGAGGTGGGTGGGCAAATCTCACTTCCTAGTGGGTCTGTGGGGAAACAGAAGTGAAAAGGCGAAGAAGGGATCTGCACAGTTTAGAGGGGCCAGCTTTCAAAGTCCACCCAGGACTTTGAAATGCAATGGCTTTTCTTCAGACAGAACCAATCTATGAGCAAGAATCAATACCCTTCTGCAGAACCTGTGAAAATGCTGATGGGTGTGAGTGTGCAGAGCTGATGCCAAGTGGGAGATTTCTGGATAGAGCTTTTAAAGACATGGACAGGATGGGGGTGAGTGAGAGTGATGCTTCACACATGTTGGATGTTGGTGTGGACCTTACAGGGGTGGACTAGAAGTCCAGGGACAGCTGAAGATCAGATTAGGCCATGGGGAGTGGGCTGAAGACCAGTGGAAGTTCATGATCAGCAATGTAGTAGAAGGCAGAGCAAAGCAAATGTAAGGATGGGGACTCAGCTTGTTGACTGCCAGCAACAGGCAGGAAAGTGATCTATTCACTGTCCCTTCAGGCCCAAACCAGGGCTGGCCTACAGGTGGAAGAAACACCACTACCTCCTTCCCCAAAGGAAGGAGTAAAGGCAGGCTCTGGGGGTATAGCAGGGCTGTGGGGGCTGTGAACCTGGCCCGGGAGGAGCCAGCAAGGTCTGTAGGGCTGAAGAAACCAGCACAAGTTTTCTTATCTTTTTTCTCTGGAATGGACACCCATCAGGAAAAGGGTCTGCTTTTGATGCTCAGCTGAAATTTAACCACCCTGGACTTCCCCAGTTAAGGGCAGTTGCTGCTGGCAGTGCAAGCACCAGTGCTGGGTAAAGGTTTAGGGTACAACCTCAGCCCAGAGACCAGTTTGTTCACCCCTTAGAAATCCTGCAGGGCTTTGCAGGTGTGCTGGAGTGTCCAGGGAAATTGGGACTTTTGGTAGGAGTATGGTGGGTAGGGGAATCTTTTCCCTTTCCCCAAGTCAGGGCTTTTGGTAGGAGCCATGGTGAGAGAGGGAATTGTTTCCTTCTCCAAGGGGTGCCGAGTTTCCCAGCTGCTGGATGCACACTACTGACACGTACCAAAGTGATAGCCTGAGAAAAGGGAATCTCTTCACTGGGGAAAAAGCTGTGGCTTTGGGGTTGAGTTGCTGCAGCCCCTCTGTTAACCCCTGCCATGTTGCCACTGGGCATGGCTGTACTTCTGCAGGGGCAGCTGTGGTCCACGTGTCTCCCCACTGGCTCCATGGGACTGCCGTGCCAGCCATCATCACCTCTACACTTTTTATTTCTCTTGACCTCTGTGTTTCCATCAGCCCTTTTTAAGCAAGCCTGCTACCAAGACTGTAATCGGTTCCCGTGTCTCCTATTTACGCTTTCACCCAGCAATTTGCGCGGGGCTGTCGAGCTCTCTGCTCATAATTGACAGGAGAAAGCAATCTTCTTCACGAGAGGAAGCATCTCCACTGGCTGCTGGATCTGAGCAGGCTATTTCCCATAATGAGGATGAAGCAAAACAGGATCTTGCTAACAGCCGTGGATACAGCTGAGCTGAGCCCCCATTACTGCAGGCACAGAGGTGCTGCTTGGGATGTAATTAAAGAGCTCGATATTTGGAGTACAGCGTGTAGCGCTGTCCTTCCTGCGCCGCTGGCTTGTGACGAGGCAGCTAGTGCCAAGTTCTCCCGAAACTTGCTCAAGCCACAGCTCCTGAAGTCAGGCTGCAGGGCGGGCTGCTGAGGAAGGGAGGTTTTGTTTCCTTTAAGACTCTTCTTTTTCCTCTTGCAGGGGACGACCACAGCAATTTCAGCCTTGGCATTGGAAAGGAGCTGCCAATGGCAAGGGAGTGATTTTGACAAGAGAGTGGCATTGCCTGTGATGGTGTGGCTGGGTGGGTAATGCAGGTGCCAGTGAGCCAGGCTGGCTGGAGCCCAGCCAGGTTCAGCCTATGCTGTGCCAGGCTTGTGCCATCCCCAGCTGGAAAAGCAGCTTGGACATAGGGCTGGGTGGTAGAGTGAGTGTGGGAAAAATATTTGCAGGTGAGTGTGCATTCAAGCAAACTCCAGTGCCAACTGGGGATGGGGAGTGGGGGGAATGTGAGAGGGAGAGTCTCCAGAACATCTCAGTACTTTCCATCTCACACTGTTCCCCCTACAATGCCTGGCAAGTGATGCTGAACATCTGAGTTGCTGCACAAACTTTTGAGGGTATTGGAGAAAAGAGCAACCACCTCACCATGGTGCTTTCCCTCCAGGTTCTCAAGGGGGTAGCCAGTCTTTCTTCCTTGTGCAACACCAAGTAGCCCTTTTTATTGGGACTGAAGCACAGCCAGAGGATAAGTTGATGTCCTTTCTCTGCATACGTTAGTAAATTGGGTAAGTCCCTGGTATGTCCAAAAGTTTGACCTGACCCGCCAGCTGACCCCTGGGCTGGGGTTGGATCCTGGGCTTGGAGGAGAGGTGGGGAAGAAAGGAGAGAGAGAGGCGGGGGAAAGGCTGCAAGAGCTGCACTGGGGAAACTGAGTGATCCCTGCGGATGCCAAGGTGGGAGTCTGCAGGAGCAGCAGGATTCCTGTGTACAAGGTGTGTTGGGGTGAAAGGGATGGACTGGAAAGGGACCAGTGAGAGGAAACCTGTAAGGAGCAGGAGTGGGTTTGTTGGTGGTTTTTGCTGGTAGAAAAAGGGACTGGATGAGGAATCTCAATGGGAAAAATGCAGAATGCTCTTGTTTCTTTTTTTCCTGCCACACCAGGAGGTCTCAGTGTAAGGGGAGGAAGCCTTGCCCACTCTCACTTGAGCACAGGCTCCATGGGCATGGTGCAAGGAGGATGAGCAATCCTTTTTTTTGCTTGAGTTGAAGGCAGATCTTGAAGACCAATAGGGCCTCTGTCAGGGGGGACCGGTCTGTCACGAACCATGAACCTTGCTTTGCTTTTTTATTCAGATTCACTGTCGTGCTGACAAGTGCTGAGCTAGCAGCACCTCAAAAAACTTGCCCATTTTTTGGGACACATAGGACTTTTTTACTCAGGTACTAAAGCACTTAAACTACTTGAGGATACATTAGTCCTGAAATACATAATTTGAATCTTCCTGGCTTAATGGAGTAAACAGTTGCGGCCTTCCCCGTGTTGTCTGGGGTTTTTGGTCGTTTTGTTTTTGTTTTTTTCCCCCCACTGCACCACAACAGACTTGACCAGCTTGATCATTTCTGTGTATTTTCCTATCATTGCTTGGGCAGAGTCCTGTGCTACCATGCAGTGGTCATCTGAGCAGCCCACACACCAACCAGGCTGCCTTTGCTGGGAGCAGGATCTCTGTTTTGGGATTTTTTTGAGTGGGATTCAATACAATAATTGAAAAAAAATAATCCACATTTCAACCTAGTACCCCAAGACCTGTGGCCAGACCAGCTCCATCCAGGCTCAGCATGGGATGCTCCCTGATGTGGCTGGTAGAGAGGGCTATTACAACACCGCAGCACAACGTGTGTCCCCAGGGTCACAGAGCTGGGTTGAAGCCACTGAAGATGCCGCAGGGAAGAGCTTGAGCTTCTCCGCACATGTCGGAAGGGCTGGAGTTATTTGCTAGCGGAAGCTGTAAAAATCCCATGTATAATTCAGCCCCTGCCATACAAATCACCCCGCTAGTAAAAGCCTTTTCAGAAAGCACCGTTTGATCGCAACCAACTTTGACCTAAATGTGCTGCAGCCGACAGCCCCGTATGGCGGGTTTTAAACTTTTGTTATCACTTCCTTTGGAGAGGCAAAGTGAATCTAGGTCACCCCCCCTGCTTGTTTGTGATGAGGCTAATTCTGATTTCATTCATGTTGCGTCCTCAGGTTTGAGATGGGGAAGCAAAAAATTGGGAAATTTGAAACGGCAAGTTGGCCTCAAAGTCATTCTTCTTAAACCCCATCTTGGAGCAAAGGAAGTGGTTTGATGTTTCATCCCAAGGCAACACTGATGGTGTCATTTAATATTCAGGGTACGAAAGGAATACAAAGTTTTCCTTCTTTCCCTTTTTTTTTTTATTTAGATTGCAGCATGAAGCAGTGGAGCTGAATGAACAGGCCTCTATCCACGGCTTTTTGAGCGATTAACAAAAAAAAAAAGCCAATTCTGGGCCAGCGAGCTGTGTGCTCTGCGTGAGGCTGCTGCTTCAGGGACAAAGAGGGGAAGTGGCTGAACACGAGGTTATTAGCTTGTCTGGAGTTTGTATGCAAGCACGATGGCATAAATAGAGATGCTTGTTTGTTGAGCTCTCCACGATGGCGGCTCAGGGCAAGCTGCTGTATTCATCTATTTATTGCTGAAGCAACTAGTGGGGTTTTTTCTCCCCCCTTCTAAGACTGGGGTTCTCTTATGCCATGCACAGCACAGCTGTGTTGCCTTTGCAGTAAATAGCTGTGCAGTCCAAATGGGAGAGGAGATACTGCTGTATGTGTTTGGAGAGCAGTGGGCAAAAAATGATGATTTTCCCCTTTGGTAATGGTTTGGAAACAACTCTGCCTCCTGGCCACACGCTGGCTTTAAGGGCAGAATTGAGACAAGGAGGTGGAAAAAAGGTGTTGGTTCTTATTTTGAAGATAATGGCCATGATGCGCAGAGAGACTAAATGACTTATCTTAGCTGTGTTTGTCAGCTCAAGGAGTCTAAGACTGTGCCAAGGAGTGAACCTCCGTTGTCTGCGGTTTAGACCAGAATCTTAAACAAGAAAATCAGTCTGTGCTGGAAAAGCATGTGCTGAAGCTCTCCAGCAGCTGAGCACTGCATCCCAGTGGTGTTAAAGGCCCACAGGCTGCTAGTATTGATACGGAAGGCAGGAGAGACCTCAAAATCTTCACCTGGTCTGCTCAGAGGTAGAGGAAACCTCCTCTGCCCATCTCTGGGAGCAGTCCTGCAGGGTTCCTCTGCATCCCAGGCGGGGCTAAACTGTGTGGGAGCAGCCCACGTGGCAAAGGATTTATTAGCCCTGTTTCTGTGTCTGCTTACGTGTCTCTCCCAAAGGCCATTGCTTGAGTCAAAAGGCTCACTTGTCGAGGAATTACAACTTTTATTGCTTGTTGTTCTTGCTGGAAATAAATATGAGTACTCAGCCCAGCGGGTGTGGTGGGAGGGGAGGGATTCAGCTTCATTCAGCATCTTTGTGCTGGGTATGTGGAACCAGGAAACAGAGCAGGCGCTCGGTGGGACACAGGAAAGGGAGACAACTGAGTATTTCTGCTTGGGGATCTCCATGTCAGGAAAGACTTTATGTTACAAAACTGCCTTTGCAGCTCACCGGGAGTTATTTGCAGCAGGGAAACAACTAACCCAGCCCAGGGTGTCTGCTTTTGGAGGGTGGGAGTTACAGTTCAAAGAAAACTTGCCTGTGACTGAAACACTCGGTGTACAAGTTCAGGGGAAGGTTTCCTGGTGCCCCAGCCTTCTATGTTTCTCCTACTTCTTCATGTCTCTTCCCTTCTTTGAAGCCAGACGCCAATGAGCTCGCGTTGGAACTCTGAATTTCCGAGCCTGGTATTCCTCATCCAGCACTAACCTACCCGTTCCTGGGGGTGCACAGGGAGCCGTTAATTATTTTGGTAAGCATGAAGAGTTCCCCAAGTACAGCTACAGGGAATGGGTCTGTCACTGTCAGCTCAGTCAAAATGACAAGACAAATTTGCCTTAAATATGCTGAATTCAGTGTAGTAGTATTTGTGGAGAACAGCCATTATCTTGTGTATTTGACAAAAGTTAATTGTCTCTTTGACAAAATCAGTGTAGTAGTCAGCCTGTCCCTGTGTGGGGAGGGGTTGAAAATCCTTCATTTATAAGCGATTCATTAAGTAGCATTAAAGCTGTCTCTGAAGACAAAATAATCTTTTTTAAGAGGACTCAAGGTACCGAGAAGGAAGATTAATGCCTCAGCTATTTTTCAATTATGCAAGCTTTCATTTAGTATAGTATACCTGGATTAACTCTTACTAAGCTGTGTGCTTTGAGAGGTAGGGCAGGGAAGGGGGGTGTTTCTTGCCACTGGACGAGTCCTGCTCTCAGCAAGGGACAGGCCATTCTCTGTGAGTGGCTGCGAGTGGCACGGCTGGAGGGTGCCAGCCACTGACCCTCTAAGCCTCACTGCTAGCAAAGCTATAATGCTTTTTGCAAAAGGAGTGTTTGAAAAACATTTAGGGTGCTTGAATATTTTGCATGGATTGTATTCTACTTGATCTTCCTGTTTGTGTACATGTACATGCCCTCCCTGGTGCGGTTTGGGTTCCGAGGGGCTCTGGTTTCTGACCCTATTTCAGTTGCATTCTCTCATGATCACATTCATGGTCCTTGCACAATCAAATGAGCCTAAATTCTTCTAACACACTGGGGATGGTTTTTATTTCCATATGATTTAAGTCACAGGTTCTGGTAAAGCGTAATTAAAAAGGTCTTATTGGTACCTCTACCTTCATCATATTTTTTCTTTTTTCCTTGATGCTGCTGCTTCCTAGAGTGCTAGCCTTTTCTTAATTGAGGCAGCGAAGAGTCCATTTAGCAGGAAGGTAGGAGGAAACAGCCTGAAAATCATTCATCTAAATCACTCCACTGATGAAAACAATTGCTTACTACATCTCTCGTAATTTCTGCTAAGAGTCTTAGGAGAGATTAGTTGTTATAACTGTGCAGACGCCTGATAGAGCTCTGCAGACCTTCCCATCTAGGACAGTTGCACCAGGCTGTGGAAAAAATACTGCTTTTTGCAGGTATAAATTACGCACTAAAAGAAGTTACCAGATGAAAAGCCATTTTTCTGTGTTTTCCCAGTTGCAGCAGTTTCACAGAATGTGACCCCCGCTCTACCTCACACTGCCGTGCTAGCAAGTGGGGTTTTTTTTAAGTATAAGTGAGGTCAAAATCTTTGGTGGGCAGCTTTGGGGCTCCCATTGGTGCTCTTGTCCCAGATGTCACCAGCATAACCACCCTGGCCCAGCAGTTGGTGAAGGTCAGTGGGGTTCAGCAGAATTTGCATTAATAATCTTCCCGTTACTCAGTAGTTGACTCTCCTTCACTATCGCTAGGTGACACCAGTTCACTGGGTGACATTCCAGTTTGGCAGCCTCCACGGTGGAAGGGGCACAGGTGGGTTTGGTGTTAGCAGAAGACAATTGTTCTGGCTGCAGGTTTGCTGGAGCTCTTGAAAGCCTCCAGAGCTGGGGGAGAAGTGCTTGCATTGCACCCATCTTTAAGCAAAGCACTCAAAAATGCAGCTTTTTCCTTGACTTCAAACACCATCTTCATTAGTTTGAATCCACGTTTCTACTCGCAAGTCCAAGACACCTGTGTGTAAAGTTCAGGTCCTCTGAAGTGACATCCCAGTTCTCCACATCTGAGAGTGTCTTAAAAATGGTGCAATCAGCTGCCAGAGCTGAGCAGTGTGAAGGTGAAAGGTGCGGAAAGGATGTGTCCATGTGAGCTGCTCCTGTACCACAGGTAAGTCCTGGATATAGACCAGCCAAAAGTCTGTCAACAAAATTATTTGGTTTACACACAGAAAATATTTTCAGAACTACACAGAAATTCTGTGCAGTATCAACCGAGAAGCCTCAAGAAGCCAAACTTCAAGCCAAAATGCTCTTCCTGACAATTTGAAAATGCATGATTTTGATTATTTTCTTCAAAAAAACCCTACATTTTGTTTCAATATTGAGCATTCTGTGGTTGTGGGGAAAGGGTAAAAAGCTGCTAAAAGCAGCTTGGCTCAGCCAAGGCCTGAGTGCAGATGCAGGGCTGGCTTTGCCACCAGGCTGGGACAAGACCCTGTTTGCTGCTTGTTTTTGGCCGCTGCTTGTGCGCTGCTGGCAGGGAATAAGCCATCAGAGCATTTGCTTGTAGCTTTGTTATTGACTCACTCGACCAGGCAGTTGTAAAACCTCCAGGCAGGGTTGTGACACAGCCTTTACGTTTGCTCGAGCACTTTGACCTGCACACAGTGGCTTTGGCTCAAATCTCTGGGAGGCATCTCTGGCCCTCTATGCCCCCCCTGCTACAACCCAGGAACTAGCACATCCTCACAGCTGGTCTCCACAGCTTGTAAAACCCATTTTCCTTGTCTATTTTCTAAATAAAGCTGAGAATTCCTATGGTTGCTGTATTACAGCTACAATCTGAGCACAAGGGCTTGGTCTCTTCTTGTTTGGGCTGGTGTGGAGTGAAGCCCAAAAGGTGCGTGGAAGCCTCAGCCCTAAAGCTGGGCTGAAGGAGGTGATAATCCCTGTGGAGCATAGCTCTCCTCCAAGTCAAGAAGCGCGTGGAAGGGGTTTGATGAAGTTGAAATTATTGCTGGGGCTCCTACATTGCACACAGGAGAATCAGTAAAAAGCATTAAAACGAAAGCAAACGGTTTTCCTGCGACACAGAAAACACGCAGAACTTCACCTTGTGATTTCTCCTCTCCTCGTACCCCTGTCCAAAGGCAGGAGCTGAGTGAGTCTCCCTGGCAGCTGCTCAGGCTGGAGGGGCTGCAGGTGCTGCTTGGCACGGCTGTGCAGCAGCGAAGGTGCTCACTGATGCCTGCCTCCCCCAGGGCTTCTTTAAAGCACCGCTTCACGCTGGCGGAGGCTGTATGAGCTGGAGCTGCTGCCCGTGACCTCTTCCCTGGACAAAAAATAAAATCCTTCACCTTGACTTGGTTTCACTGGCAGTGTGGTGCTGCTGGCTGCAACCAGCTGAAGGAGTGGAGGGAGGTAAAGGCTCTGTAGAGCAAGCAGGGGTGTGGGGGTGATCATGGAATGGTTTGGGTTGGAAGGAACCTTAAAGATCATTAAGTTCTAACCCCCCTGCTATGGGCAGGGACACCTCCCACTACAGCAGGTTGCTCCAAGACCCATCCAGTCTGGCCTTGAACACTTCCATGGATGGAGCATCCACAGCTTCTCTGGGCAACCTGTTCCAGTGTCTCACCATCTTCACAGTAAAGAATTTCTTCCTAGTATCTAATCTGTATCTACCCTCTTTCAGCTTAAAACTGTTATCCCTCATCCTACTGCTATGTTCCCTGGAAAAGAGTCCCTCCCCATCTTTCCTGTCGTCCCCTTTAGGTGTACTGAGGGGGCTATAATGTCTCCCCAGATAATTCTCCAGGCTGAACAACCCCAACTCTCTCAGCCTGCCCTCATAGGAGAGGTGCTCCAGTCCTGTCATCATCTTCATGGCCATACTCTAGACCTGCTCCAACAGCTCCATGTTCTTCTTCTGTTGGTGACCCCAAAGCTGGAGGCAGTACTCCAGGTGGGGGTCTCACCAGGGTGGAGTAGAGGGACAGAACCTCTCCCCTTGATCTGCTGGCCACGCTGCTGTTGATGCAGCCCAGGCTGGCTCTCCAGGCTACGGGCGCGCGTTGTCGGCTCACGCCGATGGAGGTGGCCAGGCTGTCACTGGCTCCCCGGCCTTGCTCCTCCTGGGGCTGAGCCCCTTACCCGCACCTGCAGCCCCGCTCGCCCCATGGCTACCCCCGGCTGGTGGCTGCTCCTCGCCCCGCCGCTCCCCGCCGCCGCCGCGCGGTGGCGCCATCGCACCGGAGAGCGCTGCGGGTGCCCCGCGCCACGCACCGGGCAGCCCCCCCCGCCCCGTTCCCTCCTCCTCCCCCC
>VXBJ01003863.1:515234-560010 GCA_013400055.1 Nycticryphes semicollaris
CCGGGGCGGGCGCGGGGGGCGGCGCGGCCACGCTGCCAACTTGCCGGCGGCGGGCGGAGCGGCGCGGACCCGCACAGCGCCCGCGGCTCTCCGCGGCAGCGCTGCCCGCCACGGTGGGATCCTGCGGGGGTCGGCGGGGACTGGACGGCAGCCCTTCTTCTTTGCACCGGGGTGGGAAGGGGCATCTCTGCCCCGGGTGAGGGGATGGGCGAGTTGCCGATGAGCCAGAGCAGCGTCCGCTCCTCTTTTCCCTCCGGCGACCCGAGTTACCGTCGGGTTTCCCAGCTCGCTGTCTGTCTGTCTGTCCCGTACCGGACAGTCTGGTTTCTGTCCGCCGACTTCTCGGAACTTCTCTCTGCCGGAGGCAGCTGCGGATGGAGGAGCCTGAAGTCCAGTCCCGTCCCGTCCCGTCGCGGCTCAGGTAAAGCCCGCATTCCTTCAGCCTGCGGGAAAGAGCCAGGAAAGCTCAGGAGAACTCCGGGGCCAGGCGCGGAGGAGGATTGCTCCTGTCTTTAAGACGAGCCTATTACAACGCTGAACTCTTTGCCTCTATGTCCCAAACCTTGCCCGTGTGTTAGCGTTTTCACCACCAAGCTGCTGTCCTCTAGGTTGTCACCTGACAGCAGACTGAAGATTTTCTGTGTCTTCTTCCGTGGTTATTTTGAAAGCCTGCTTTGGAGCCTTATGTATTGATCTCCCTAACAAATTAATCTAGGAAGATTGTTAACTCGATATTGGTATTACTATATTTTTTTAAAGGCTGGGGTTTTTTTTGCAGGTGTAATTTTTTTTTTTTTTTCCTTCAGAGTCCTGTTATTTTAGGAAAGAAATAGCACTGGATATAAATTTTAGCAAAGAAATATCACAGGGCATAAATTCCTCTATAAGGAGTTTCAGGTAGTCTGTGTAGTGCTGCTTAAAACGTACTGTAGAGAATGTTTTGCTGAGGACTTACACCCCTGTCTGCTTTTACAGCCAAAGACATAAAATCACCTTCGGTCTCATAGCATGTAAAATGGCTTTAAGGAAGTATCTCCAGTGTTTATGATGTATAAGACAAAGTTGTAAGCATTTGGAGATGCTGAGCTCTCTCTGTCTCTTTCAGTGTTCTCTAAGTACGGGGTAACTCTCACAGAGTTCAGTAAAAGTAGTTGATGGGACAATTTCCTCCCAGTTCTTTTAACATGTGTTTGATTTATTACTAATAGCGCACAAATGGCTATCGGCTTGGGCAGGTGCTGCATTCAGTACCCTTGACCAGTGAGTTGCTCTTTAATTGGTACACAAAATGCAGCCCCATAGCATCTACAACCCGTGAACGTGCTATACTGGCTTCGTGAGAACTTCAGTATAGTTGGGAAAGGTATTTCCCATTCTCTTCAGCTTTGCTTTAAACCGTGATTGCTGTGAGCTTGTGATCTGTAGTTCTGGGAAAGAAAAACAGGGATACCCTTCCCTTCTCCCCAAGATAACTAGTGGTTTCTGTTACCTGGCTGGTTGGGCAGCAAGCGTATTTGAAACTATTTAGCTGCTTTTATCACCGTTCAAATTGTTAATTACTGGAATGCATTTCACATCTTAAGACTGCCTCTGCTGTGAGTTAAGTTCCTGTGAAAGTGAAAAAGGACAGCTTTCTCTTGAAGCGCCCATGGAGATATTTTCCAAATCTCAACCCTTACCAGTAGCCTGTTGTCTGCCAACAGTGAAACCAACACAAGTGAAGACTTTGTTAACGTTCCTGATTTGAGGGGAGGTGGCTCTTGTTGCACACAGAACTCAGCTGTGACGAGTGGGCAATTCAGCAGTATGTGCTTTGAAGCAGTGGTAGGTGTCGAGAGACCCATCCTGCTTTGTTGACTTGAGCATCGTTCCTCTTTCCGTCAACAGCCTAAGCTGGGAATGCCTTTGTCAAGTCACTAGAGGGGTTCAGCAGCAGGAAAGCAAGGTGTTCAGACAGATGGTGATGGACTGAAGTTAAGTAAGGTAGTACATCTAAGCAGCATCTAACTGTTGTCATCTTATTTTGCTGAAAACATCACATGTGTTTAGGATGTTCAGGCAACATCCTGCATCTGGCCATGTTGGGAAATAAGCGGGATTTCTGGGTGCAGAATGAGAAATCAGGGAGCTCAGCTCTTGCTCTTCCTGACACATGAGCAGCACCATGAATGAGAGGGGCTCAGCTGGAGCGCAGCTGCTGGGCTGAAGTCCTTTGGACAAAGAGTTTCTCTGCTCGTGTTCAAGTCTACCCTAAGCCAGTTCAATAAATGAGAAGAACACGCGTTATGGATGTGTCAGCTCTTGACAAATCCTGGAAGAGCCAAGCCCTGTATTTCTGGAGCAAACTTGCAGGGAAGCTAGGAGGAGCCCGGCTGCAGCTAAAACTGTATCACCTGGATTCAGGCTGTGATGGAAAACTGTCAGTGCTTCAGTAGCTGTGGTGGGTGATCACACTTTTGGGATTGAGGGTTTTGCTCTGTCCCCCTGGACCTCTCTGCAGTATTTGGCATGCTTCAGCACAGCTGCACAGCCTGTAGCTACAATGAGCAGAGAGTAGGAGTGTGGCTGTCAAGCAGGGTCTCACAGGTGTTGCCTCACTGGTGTGGTCAGCTGCCTCAAGAACATCAGCAGTTGCCTGGAGCAGAAGGAGGTGAGTGATGCCTGTGTGCAGAGAAAATCCAGATTCACTGATTCCTCTGTGGTGGACAGTTCATATCTGTGGTTGCTTGTTCAGTCAGTCACACTGGAGAACTGCTGGTGTTAAGCTTTTCTACAGTAATGTCCAGTTACCTGAACATTTAGACCTGCCCGTATAGTCCAAGAGTTTCAAACAAAGTTTTGGTCCCGGCTTTGGTCCGTATGTCTGCAGTGCAGGACATTTAAATGGTTGAGGGTGAAGGGCACAGGGAATAACTCTGCTCCTCTGGCAGGAGAGACATCTATATGTCTTTATGGGAAGCAGGTGAGAAGGGGTGAACTTTTTTGGCAGGTGAAAACCTTCACAAACCTGGCCACGCTGCTGTCCCTGTGCTGGTGGAGCTTAAAAGCAAAAGACCTGACCGCTAAAGCTTTCCAAGAGAAATCCCTGCACTACTCTTTCCCCTTGGGGGTGGGTGGGTGTTGGTGCGTCCTGTGTTGTTACTGGAAGGTGCTCAGAGTGCTGAGCACCAAATAACACCCTTGCAGGAAATAAGCGAGCCATGTATGGCCAATGCAGAAGTGTGACCAACCGAAGGCTGCACAGCCGAGTTCACTGCTTTTCATTTGTGGGTCCTGCTAGATTTATGAGTGTGAAAACCTACGCTAAAACCAGCCAATATTTTTTCAATGACTTAGCCTGTTCTTTGGGCAGAGATTCTGCAAAGACCCATCGCTAGTTCTCCTCAGCTTGCTGCAAACTTAGGCATGCAGCCAAAATGTGCATTCCCTGAAACCCCACCTCTCCCACCAGTGCTGTCTTGAAGCTTCATGCGCAGAGAGCAATTTCTGCCACCTCGTGGACCCCTTTCCCTCATGAAAACATCGTCTGTCCGGGAAGCTGAAATCTCTGTGAGGGCAGGCGGTGCAGGTATAGCTCTAAGGGGGTCACCAGGCTCAACTGGCTTTTAATCCTCTGGATATACACTATACACTGATGTTTGCATAGCGCGGGGGAGTTTGTTCTTAGACTGTCACACCAGCCAAAGTCGAGCGTCTCACACAAGTCTGCATGTATTATGTCAGCATAGTTACCTTTGTCAGCCGAATGTGTATTCTTAGAAGAAATACTGGATCGGTTTGACAAGCCCTCCAACCAGAAAACTGTGTTGACAAGCACTAATTGTGTTTCTGTCCCCTAATACTTCTGTCCCTGCCTCTGCTGGGGACTGCAGGGTAACCAGCCTGCGCTTCCTGGGTCAGGCTGTTTGCCCTCCCAAAATATTGGCACGGCGCAAAGTTTTTGTTTGCTTGAGTGGGGTTTTTTATTTATTGTTCCAAGACCTCTGGAACTTCCTGGCTGGCCTGGGACATGTTTCTGTTTGTTGTTTTATTTAAAAGTCAGTGTTGGGGGATTTGGTGAGCTCTTTCATACTCTTTGACCTGTGGGTTTTCTAGTTAGAGATGTGAGAAACAGTTAGCAGACAGTGGTGGGTATCGTCCCAGCTCACTGCTGCAACTCAGAGATTCTTGTTATGGCAAAGACATAAGTCATCTGCAAAGAGAAAAAGAAATGCTTATACTTTCTACATCTTCTGTATCAGGGTAATTTAATCGTACTTTTTTACCATCAAGGTTATTTATTTATTGATTGTTGCCCTTTTCCTGACACACCTGTTGTCATTAGTTTTGTGGTATCTTTTAGCTTTCTTTATAAGATGTCTTGATTTCCAGCTACTAATTTTATAGTGTATTTTCTATTTGTTATGTATTTTATTTGTTTCCTAATTTGGCGCTTGTGTTAAATCTTTTTTTAAACAAAATAAACTTTTTTGAATATAGCATTGATTTTTTTTGTGAGGAAAAGAAGGGTTCTACTAAGGCATCTTTAAACATGGCCCAAGGAACAGTGTCCCATTTGCTTACATTTAGGTGTTTTCTCTCAGTTAGTTTTGTTTTGAATTGTTTCTAGTTTTGGGAAAATGACCTTTTGGAGATGTTGGGCTGGATCATGTTCTGTTTCCTTATCACAAATGCAGTTGAGAACTGTGATTTGTATTCTTCTAGCTATTGCAGAATTTCCTTGTCCTGAACAGCCATCTATTATATCTAAGTGTGTTGAGATTTTTTTAGGTTTTTTTTTTTTAGCACCACAAACCCTCCAGCACCTGCCACAAGCCTGAAATTACATCTTTCTATACATTGTGGGTAGGTGCTCTGTGATCTGCTCATCTGTTCCACTGATTCATTCGTCCGTAGCAAACTCCCACCAGTGCTTCTGATTTACCCAACCCCTGACCCTCTGAAATGTCAGGGACCCTCCAGCAGATGTCTTGCTTTTCTGGTGGGCTCCGTTGAGGGAAACATGCTGTTTTGGAGGTTACTGAGACCCTAGGGAACCCCGGATCTTTACACCTGTCCCCACTTCCTGGAGTTCTCTAACGTGGAAGGGTGGTACCCAAGTGCCCCCTTGTTCTTCAGCCGGGATGGGTGTGTGTGACATCAAATGGGTGAGCAGCTGGCAGATGGTCTCGCTGTTGCTCCTCTGCTGTTGGTGGGGAATAATCCATGACAGTGTTTGCTTTTAGCTTCGGTATCAACTCACTCAACGGGGGATTAGTGGTGAGTTTGCCATAGCGAGCTGACTGCCAGTGATGCTCCCTGTGCCGTCAACCATGGGAATGTTGGGCAGCCATCAGGCTGGGGCTTGGCGTAGTGATGGCACAGTCTGTCCAGTTGGTGCAGAGAAGCTGTTGGAAGTGGTCTGGTGCGTGAGCAGTGGGGGTGTACGTGGTGCAGCACATGTGCTGGTGCGGATGTGTTGGTCCCTCCTTGCGACCCTTGTGGAACTTCCAGCAGAAATTTCTACTGTTCTCCACTCCTACACGTTGGTTTTTGGGACAACCCCTGTTTGGAACAGGATTTGAATGCACCACCATACTTTGTGGATGTGCAGCTGGGGAACGGAGTTAAAATACTGTTAGTCACTCAGTAAGTCAGTGGTGCTCAGGATGGGCTTCAGGCGTACTGGTGGTTTGATAGCCAGGTGGTATGTGGTCAAGTGAGGCATTATAAGATAAATACATGGTTTGAGAGAAATGATCCAGGCTGACACTAGAAACAGTAATTCTGGCATTTCTGAACTGAGGAATATTTTGCTTTACAAAGTGTTCAACAAAAGTTTCGCTACATGTTGGTGCAGTTCTCTATACAGCTACTCTCAAATCTGTTGAACAAAATAATTCTCTGATTAGGAAGACCTGTGTATTCTATAATGCCAAATAACACCCTGCCTCTCCAGGAGGGCCACCCTAGGGACCTCAACAAGAGTTTGCAAGCCAGGTTTGGCCCAATGCTGAGCTCCCTTTCTCCCTCTCTGAATCTTTCCAACCCCTTTGCCCTTCCTTGCTTCTAGCAAAGGCTTTTCTTTTTTTCCTTTCAGCCCCAAAGAGCCACGGGATTTGATGTTTCTGAAAGATTTGGAGAGCAAAGTACTGGCTTAGATAATAGCAAATAATTAATTACCTTTCAGACAGTTCTTCAGCACAAGCTGGAACGTGTTTCAGGGAGAGGGAAGGTGGCCATGTGTGCTCAAAGTAGCTGTTCCCTGTGTGACTTGTGGAGTGATTAATTAAAAAGCTTTAAAAGACGACTATCACATGATGGCCTATAAATAAAATGGAAATTAATTTAGAGATGGTTTTTTGTTTGCTTTTCTTTCTCCATACAGGATGTTTAATCCCCTTCCAAGTCTGTTCCAGAGCAGAGCAGGGACAGAGGAGGACAGGACCGTCCTTTGAGCTGGCTGGCAAAAGAGAAGGCTGTGCCACACACAGTACCAGGACAATTCTGTCCCTGACAGCCCCGGCCTGATGGGACTGCTCGTTGTGGAAGATGTAGAAGGAGACCTGTGGTGTAACTTTCTCATGTTTATCTATTCTCATTCCCAAAAGCTGGAGTGAGGACCAGCAAGTCCCTGTCTTCTGAGGCCATCTGCTTAATATCTTCTCTTGAGAGACCGTAGAGCTTTCTTTGTTGAACCATCCCCAGTGTCACTTTCAGATGTCATGTTGACAGATGCTGTGAAGTCTGTGGGGGACTGAGGTCCAGCAGCCCAGGGTCCAACCTGCCCTGAATCCCCGTTTGTCCTTCGACTTGGATGCGACACTCATGGGCCTGGCCTTGGGCACGGGTGACTTTCAGGCACAAGTGACCTGGATTACAGAGCTGCCCAGGAGTGAGTGTGTCACAGCTGTGAATACTGGGCCAGCGTAAAGGATCCAGGTAGAGATGGGTTCAGCGAGGCCTGGGGCAGGAGGATGTGCAGAAGGTGAGGGGATGGACGGACACACACACTGCCTGCAGGTCCCATGGGCTCCATGAGCCATAAGTTAAATGGAGCCTAACCTATTTCATCGTACTCCTGGCCCTGCGTCTGGCCTTCAGATCTCAGCAGTGAGTTTTATTTCTGCGGATATTGCAGTAGAAAGTAGAGCAAATTGAATCTTAATGGGGTGGGTGAGAATCACAGCGGGGTCCCATTTTGGGTGCATTAGGAACTGGAGCCCTGGCCCCTGCTGCTGGAGGGAAATGCCGCCTGAGAGCTGAGATGGGAGGGAGCAGCCCCCGCCGTGTGCCCACAGCATGGCTCCTGTGAGCCATAGGCTGCCCCCACGAGCCAAGATGGGAGAAGGGTTGGGGGCACAGGGCTCTCCTCTGGATTTAGAACTGCCCTATGTGTGGGGAGAGTCACAAAGAAGGATATAGGAAAAGGAGGTGTTCTCCAGGTGGCCCAGGATTTTCCAGTGACTTGTGCAGGGGTGACTAACTTGCTTTCCTACGTGCTGTGGGGTGAGGAGAGCCTATTGATCTAGGTGACCACAGCTGCTTAAGACAGCCCTGGGATTTTCATCTGAAAATGGCACAGGAGGGATTGTGGAGTGGGCAGCAGGCAGAGAAGACAAGAGGGAGTGAAAGGCTGGGGTCCTGGTGGATGGGAATTGGTTTGGACTCTGGTTTTAGGGTAGAACTGCTGGAGATGGGGAGGAGATGATCGGTGTTCAGTGATGGTTCCTCTGTACCTACCCAATCCACCTACTTACTGTCTTGCTTGTGTCTGCCGGCCAGTTTCAGTGACAGGAGCCATCCAGATCTCACTGTCCTCTCACTTGTTCTTTGGCCCTGTGTCCCATCTGTGCGCTGCTGAAATGCTCCTGCCTGGCCTGGGTAATGTTGTGTATTTGTCAGCACTCAGTTTTGGGGGCTCCTGGGGACAGAGGAAGGGCCCACTGTAGGAGAGCAGAATACCACCAGCATGGGTAGGAGGGATTGGGGCTCACCCATGTTTTGGGTGAGGGAGGAGCGGAAGGGAGCTGTGTTCAACGTGCACTGATGGAGGAGGGAAGGGTTGGGGACATCCGGGGAGGCATGCAGGTCTCCCCTGTCCCCAAGTGAATGGTGAGACAGGGATGGCAGCACAATGGCACTTCCCTTAAGCTGCTGTCTGTTTCCAAGCAAAACTTAGTGTTGCTTTTGGCTGGTTCCTAGGAAAATGAATTATACCATATTCAAAATATTCACTCCTGGATTTAATAATACTGCGAAAATAACTTAAATGTATTTCTTTTAGAACCTTATGGTATTCCATGGAAATGCTGTCTGTTTATCTGCTGGGGTTGCCAAGCACGTACTCCAAAACCAATGTTCATGCAAGTCAATGCCCTTCTAAATAGAAGGGAAGAACAATAGGCTGTGTCAGTAGCTTTGTCCCTGTGTTGTCTGAGGACAATAGCTGTGTATTGTACCATACACTACCTGCAGCTTTTCACCAGAGTTTCAAGGGTTGTATTTATGTGTTGAAGTGAGAGGGACTTTGGGGAACAGAGCCAGGGCTGAGTGGTTGGTTGGCCTTCCTCTACGACTGCACCTTTTCCAAGTTAATTTGTCTTCAGTCTCTGCACCTATAGAGCCTATTCTTCAGTCTCTATATGTCAAGGTCCTCCCTCCTCATCCTTTACTTTTAGATGCTCTAGAACTTTTTGAAAGTTTCCTCAGTTGTGGAGAGCTTGGAAGGTAGCGAAGGCCTCTCGACACTGGCCCATTGTCTTCTCTGCTAGCTCAAATAAAAGCAAACCCCAGCCCCTGCAACTAATTCCCCAACTAAGTGAAGTAGCTCAGCCTTACAGCATCCCCAGGCCAAGCCTGAGGCTTTCCTCTGTGGTCAGGGAGGAGGTCAAACCTGAAGTTCAGGAAGAGCCTGGCCAACGGTGTCATGAGAACATGAGTATGAGGTCTGTTAACTTTATCTCAAATGTAGTAAACACCCTTTCCAGTTCCTGGTACAGGGACTAAAAGCAAGGCATGACAAGATAAAATATCCATGGCAGAGGCTTCCAGTAGCATTTGGAGTATCCTGGAATTGACAAAAATAATATTCCTGCTTTTCTCTCACACTTATCCTCTCTCATGGTCCCCTCTTCTGTCTCCTGGTGAAGGGCAGGTCATGTTTACGCCAGCAGTATCTGTTAATGTCTGACTGAAAATTTATCAGTCTCTTCTGGGGTTTGCACCATTAGCTTATTTACAAATGACCAGTATGATCTCAGCTTCTCAAAGAAGAGCAGCAGCAAAGATGAAGTTGAGTTAAAAAGTTAGCAGCTGTCCTCTTCTTTCCATCACTAGTTCTGCCTGTTTTCTTTCTGGCCTTTCCAAAAATATTGGCACCATCTCCGGGCTTTTCAGTGCTCTACTTTGCAGGGAGAAATTAAGCGAGTATAAAGTAAACTGTTCCCTTTTATGCAGAGGTAGATGTTGTCAAGTCAGAGATTATATCTTGTTTTTTCCAAGGGAAGACTAGAAATGAAAGAAGCCTTTCCTCAGATGTGAGCGGTAAGTCAGTGGCAAGCTCTACCTTTATGTCTTAGGTCTTTCTAGTTATCAAAACTGATTAGGCAAAAGTAACTGGACTAAGTTGAAAGCTTGCTGACAAAACCCTTTAAGAGTAGGTATAGTTGATAGGCACCAAAATTATGAGGTATTGCGGTGTGGATTGCAAACTCTGCCTCTCCCGTGCTCATCCCTGGGGGTTTCTGTAGGGGAGGCAGAACTGGGGTATGAGGACTTGCAGAAAAAGGCACGTGCGATGGGCGAAGGAAAGAACTGTGTAGTGGGAGGCTGTCAAGCCAATCTCAACAAACACAGCCTGTTGCAAGGTGTGCTCTTTCAGGGCACTTCTCGTCCAGCTAAGTCTTTCTAAAAGGCAAGGCGGGACAGAGGAGCTGGGAACTGACTTGAGGGAAGACCAAGGTGTGAAAACTAGGGTTTCCCATGCAAGGCAATGAGGGAGTAAAACTGGCTTACCCTGCCTAATTAGGACAATTAGCTAATGAGAGAAGCCTTAGCAGTGTGGATGTACCATCGGAAGCAATTAATTAGAAGTCTTGCTAAATCCCTGGCTCGACAAAGCCTTTAAGATTAGCGTGGGAGCAAGAAATAACCACTGGATCAACACCAGCATTGTGTCCCTTAGCAGACACACAGTCTTTTCCACCTTCTCCATGGAGTCTTTAAAATAGTACATTTGCTTTGGAATAAATTATACAGATATGGAAACAGGAGCGGACAAGCAACAAAACAGGGCTTAGAAGGAGCTGGACTGTTTCAGCCTTTCTGTGGCAGCATCTGTTCTTCCTTACTGGTATTTTGACTGCAGTTCTCTCATTTGTTATTTCTTTTTTTTGAGGCAAACTTCTCCCAGGAGAGGCTGGATTTCTTCTGATTGATTGTTGGCTGTACAAAACCAGTTACTGGTGCTGGTCTGTTCCTATTGCTTTGATGAACCAGTCTTTCACAGTTTTTTTTCTTATCTTTGAAAGTGATTCTTTTGCCCATTTGCAACAAATGTGGAAAGATACCCACTTTTCCTCCCCTGTGGAATGAAGACAAATGATCAAAATCTGACACTCTTTACTGGAATGTGATCCTGTTTTGTAATCAACCTTTCTATTTTTTCTCCCCCGTTTTTCAATGAGTTTCAGTACCCAGCAATCAGTAAACCTTTCTAACGGAACCGTCCAGGCAGATTTTGCCCTCTGGTTTAATAATGGATGTGCACCCGTGTGTATACCTCACTGGTAAACTTTGCTCATGAGGTTTCGATGGTTTATACTCAAAATAGATAAAAGTTGGTGGAGACGTGGCTGGCAGGAAGGTAGTTTTGGCAATAAGGTGAAGGTGGTTGTGCTGCAAAGTTGTTGTGCATTGGGATCTTGAGCTTGTTGCTGTATGGCTGTAGGACTTAGGTGATACTCCCACGTTATAATGGGTCATTACTGTAAAGCTGGTGAGTTTTTGGACCATGAGCTGTCCTTAGCTGTGGTAAAATCTCCCCCAAAGTGGGGTGGAAGGGTACAGCATGTCAATGAAGAAGGATTGCTGAGCAGCCCTTTACCTGGTTTAGCTTTCTGCTGTGGACATCTTAAGACAAGTTCATTTTGAAACAGAAAGCTGGCCGGTTATTCTGCACCACGTAACCCAAAAAAAGCACTTCATTTTTTAAAGAAGAAGAGACAGAGAAGCCAATTCCTGCAAAGCATAAATTTTGTGTGTGTCCTTCCACACACCTCTAATTCTGCTGAGACTGCTCTTTCTCCAGGGAAGCCAAGAGGGGATGGGGAAAAAGGTATTGTATCTGAATGCCTTCGGTTGCTGACTGCAGGTTGAGGATGCCAGCACAGTTGGGCACCTTGCAGTGTATTGTACCTCTGTCTTTGGAAACTCAGCGGCCTTTTTTGTTCCAATGGCTCTGTTTTAAGTCTTGGACTTTCCTCAAAGTAGGGGTCTTGGTGTGTGCTGAATCCTTCTTAAAGTAATTGGGCAGCATTCAGATTGGCAGCCCTGTGGCCCCTGCTGAAGGCTGGAGTGCCACTGTGCTGGAGCACTGACCTATGAGCTGCCACACTGACGGGGGATGCAGAGCCTGGCACATCACTGTCGGGGACAAAAGACGATGCACGCAATGTGTGGTGTCTGTGTATGGGGTACTGAGTGCCCATCTGGTTCTACTTCCTGCAGGCAAGGACACTTTGGGGGGGAAAACAGGGTGGATTCAGGAAACAGAATGACTGTCTCCCTCCTGAGCATCCTAGAGCTCAAAATACTTCAACATCTCTGCTATCTCTGGAGAATAGGTACTTTGCAATCAAAGTCCTTCTGACTGGTTCCAACTTGAAAGCAGCCTTGGAGTGGCACAGGAATAGTGACAGGGGAAACTGGAGTGGAAATTCCCTGCAAAGTTGGTAAAAGGACAACCTGAAGCTGAAATTTCATTCAGTTGCAAAAGAAATCAAAATAGCTTTTGCTTGAATACAGCTCCTTTCTTATTCCTCTGCCCATGACCTGTGTAGCTATGTATTTGTCAGAAATGGTTTTCAGTTTCCTGTTGTGGAGAGTGTCAGTAGTGAGAAAGCCCTTGTGCTGGCTTTCTGGGAAGCTGGGAGTAAAAACCCAATGCTATTGATATTCCTGCCACCACACTGGGCCTGGCAACTTTATTCTTACCCTTCACACTTGGGAAAGTAAGACAGAGGATGTGATTTCTTTAGCGTGGTGAGGAGCTGTGGGCTGTAACAGGAGCATCCTTTCAAGGAAATGCTGCTGGGAGAATATGTTTCAGACCCACTATGTGCTGCTTTCTGTGTCTGAGACAAGGAGATTTAAAGGTTTGGTACCTGGAAAAAGCTCAGATGTGTTGCTGTCCATCCTGTCATCAGGTTTACTTTATTTCTGTCAGAAACACCTAGTTTGCATTTTGATGGATGCATCAGGGATAACGCTTCTGATGGTGGTAGGGTGTGAGACCTACAGATCAGCTGCCTGTGGAGCTATAGTTTCACCGCCTTATACCTTCTCCCCTTTTAAAAAATTATTTTGCTTTTAAGTGCTTTTCCAAGCTGTGGAAAGCTACTGACATTCAGAGTTGCTCAACCTCCACCACAGAGAACATAATACTTCTGCATTCTCTATCAACAAGTGTTTTATACTGCATTATTCCAGTAACACTTAAGTTTTCAAACATTTATAGGCTGTTTAAATGTATTAGCTCTATGAATCCAGAACATACGTGTCTGCTAATACATCAGATCTGTTCCTTATGCCTCTTGTATTTCCCTGTCTTCCTCACAATCATGCTGTATTAATTCCTTCAGTGATTAATAGTGTCAGTCTACAATTGTGTGGGTAGTATCTTGAGAAGTAAGAATCCAGCTAAAATTCAAAGCAGGACAAGGCAATCTTGATATGAAATCTGAAAGTGCTGCAAAATTCTACCTAAAAGAGATCAAGCACCTCTGTTTCAAAAGCTGCTTTGTCTTTTTCCCTCTCCTGTGAGAAGTAAATGACCTGCATTGAAACACTTCAGGTGAGCAATGAAACACATCTATATGTAAGCAGCAAAACGACAGAGCAAAATGAGTCCAAAATGATTTTGTGAAGCAGCTTGGAGCCTTCTAACTTAAGATCCGTGTTCTGCATCGTTGTGCGGAAAAATAACCTTTTTTTTTCCGTGTGAATGGATCTGGATAGACTTTAAAAGGAAAGGGTGACATGAAGTCTGGTGCTTGGGTTTGCCTTGTGATGAGGAGACAAACAGAAGCCTTTTTCTGTTCTTTTTTTTTTTTTTTTTTTTTGGGGGGGGGGGGGGGGGGGGGGGAAGGGGGAAGCCCGCCCACAACCTGTATGCAAGACTTCCCAAATATTTGAGCAAAAGTAGTAATTGTCTGTAAGGAGTTAAACTTGCAGAATTTTACCTGAGAGCTGTGCAACCTTTTTAGGTAGTTGTGGAAAGGAAAGCTCTAGTGTGTGTTTGTGTGTGTCCAATTTGCAGCCCAGCTCTGGGACATCTGTTTTGCAAAGCTACGCCCAGGGAGGTGCAGGGATTTGTAAGAACGTGCAGCCCTGTTCAGTCTCTTTAGCTGAAGAGTGGACTTCTTGGGTGATAATTGGTATCCACACATTTTCTTGAAATGTGCTGGTTAGAAAAAAAAATAAAATTACTTCACCTGTAGGATCCCAGTACATCATCCCAGCTCATGGCTTTATCTAATTCAACATTTGATTTAGGTTCTAATTTCTTCTACTGTTCAGAAAACTTCCCTGAACAAGGAATGGAAAGCTTATTGACTCTAGGGGTCCAGTCCTCTACAATCTTATTCCTCATCTAATTAGCAAAGCAAGATAACTACACTTTGTATAAACTCGTAATTGCAGCCCACTGTCTTGCAGGGTTGTAGAGAGCAGGCTGTAAATCAGGCAATTCCTCTTAATACGTGGCTTCATCTCCTGTCCTGAGTAGATAAGAGTAGAGTAATAGGGAGCAGGTATTACTCATGCCAATTTTACACATTCTTGGCTATGATGCTCCTTTTAGCAACGTTTCCCTCTCCAAAGCACCAAATAAGAACTGTCATCCTCAAAATGGTGAGTGATTAAGAAACTGCAACCGGAAATACTAATAGAGGGAGCAGCACGTGGTCCTTGTAAATAAAGGGCTGTAGCGAGTGGGGAGAACAAAACAACTGGACTTGGTTCCTGGGCATATCTTTAAAAATTCAAACGTGAAGTAACCCAAGAGGAGCTGGTTGTACAGCTGTGTATGTCGGTGATAGTGCAGTCTGGTTTTGCTCAGCATTCAACACTTTCAAGCCAAAACTTCGGGGGGGGGGGGGGGGCATGTGTTTCTGTAAGAAAAGCATGTTGCAGTTACACAGTGGTTAAAAAGGTATCACTTCTCATCAGAAGTGTATGTGGCCAAATTTTAAAGGATTTCTATATATTTTTTTTCCATGGCTAGTTCTGTTTAAGGCTTTCATTGCAACAAAGCTGGTAAGGTCAGGCTTTTTTACTTGACAAAGTGAAGGAAGGTTTATTAATCGGAAAGGAAGGAAGTATTTTATTAAGACCGTGAGGGAAGCCTGATTCTGGTTACTTGCATAAATTTCACAATTTGGCAGTGCAAACAATTTCAGTTTCACCTCTTGGTTTTCAAATGCCTGGATATTAGGACCGTACTGAGCAGAAAGCCTTGTTTGAATGTGAACTTCAACCAGAGATGACCTGTGAACTTTCTTGAGATCTTAATGCACACACGTGTGTATTTGTGAAGAGTTTGGAAGAAACCAGTAGTTACTGATCAATGTAGTTAGTGTTTTAATTCACATATCTGTTCTAAATAGAACTTTTCCAAAAGCTTCTGTCTAAATTTAAATGGACTGTTTATAGCAACCAGCCAGTAATACAATATACTGAGCAAGATGTGCTGAGCATGTGAAACAAGCAGGGTTATTAAGCCATGAATAAATCATTGGTTCAAATCAGCTTGCAGTAACGATAGTGCCCATTTAAAGAAAATGTACCATGTAATTCAAAGTGTTTCAGAATTAATAATAATAATTACATTCTTAATCACCAGGAGGCAATGTTTCTTTCCCTTGCAGCTGATGAAACCTTGTAAATGCAGGATTTATACTTCTCTAGAGGTAAGCCTCTAATTTCTCCATAGGAATTGTATCAGACAGATGCCATTGCATGGGGGTATTCCCCCCTGCTGCATGGGGGAAGTTAAAGAAAGATTTCAAATTTGGTCTTTGATACCGTTTTAGGAAGAGAATGGCTTTGCCTCTTAATTTCTCTTCTGTGGGGAATTGCTATGTCCAGATTTGGGTTTTGGAGTTTGGAATTAGAACAAAAAGTCAAAATTCCCTGCAGACCGAAGGAGGTTGATTCCAGCTTGTCAAAACACTGTTACTGCTGAAACATGAAAACATGCACATGTGCATATAAGGTAAAATTGAATATTTGCATACAGATAGGTTGAGATAAAGTAAGCTGAAGCATGTTTACCTATCAAGCTAATTAATTTAATCATTTGCTACTGAAAACTCTGTCCAAATATCAACATGTTTCCCATGAGGGTATTGGATTTCGGTGCAGCAGCATCTTCTTTGCTTGATAGAGAACACAGCCTTTGAAAACGTGTTCCTAATGGCTCCACATAGTGGGAAGAGGACCTGGGCCTCTGGACATTTAGCCCCCAGCTCTGCCCTTGGGGTCACAGCTCCTTCAGCTTGGAGGTAGCCATGCCTCAGGAATGCAAAGTTCACCTGTGAGAGGAGCAGCTGGCTTAGATTTGGCAGGAAACAGAGAGGTGAGCTTATTTTCTTGTACAAGGAATCATTCTATAATTTGTGGAGGCTTTAATTTAGACAAAAAGTGTATCTTACCTGGGTAACCAGGTCATCTTCGAATATGGGTGGCTTCTTCCCCTGGTTCTGCTGTTTGTCATCTGTGGGAGCCTCGTGTCCCTCTTGGGTGCCGCTCTCACCCAGGCAGACAATGTGGTTATGGATTTCTTGGAGATCACTGAGCTAACTGGGATGTGAGGCTTAAATGATGCTGGCTTATCTCAGAGGAGACGTGTAAAGGCCTGTCCGATTTGCAAGCATGCATTTTCTGTGAATACGTCCTGAATCTTTTCTGGCCATTGTTCAAGTGTGGGCTCCTATAGCATCAGCTCATGCCAGGCACAGCACCTTCCAGCCCTGCCTGGCCTCAGCCACTGCTCTCTAGCCAGTCAGATAATGTGTTAAGCGAAAGCTTTGTGTATCAACTGTCCTGTAAGATTTTCTTACAGATTCACTGTAGTAGTGTCTAAAAATGAACTCTTATTAGAAAAGCTGCTATGTTTTATTAATATGATATATGACTCTGCTGTGCTTGGCTGCGTGTCAGTGAGGAGCACTCCCTTAAGGAACATTATCTCCCTGTTGCCCAATATGTGTTTCCTTGAACTCTTCTGTGAGGCAGCTCCTTCTGGCAGCTGTTGGCAATGGGGCATGGCACCAAATGATGCTCAGGTCTGCTTTGGTGTGGCCGCTCTCATGCTGAGAGCGTTTATCAACCCTTTGGTCTCCATGAGCTATGAGAAAGCATTACCTTAACAGATATCTGTGGAGTAATTCACTGTGGGTAAATACTGATCTTGTTTACCTGGCTCTCTGAACACTTCTTGCTTCTAGTGTCACTCAGAAAGTCCAAGTTATTTATATAGAGAGCTGAAAACACAGGGAACAGATGCAAAAAAACCCAATCAATATGTAAGCTTTCTACAGCTTATCCAAGACACTATGTATGGTGACTCCTTGCCTTAGTGCTCTATGTCATTTCTGGGGGAGCTTGTTATTTATTATATTGGAAATAAATATTTAAATTAATCTATTGTAGACTTGTACAAGTATGTTCCCAATCAAGAAGGAGAATTTAAAGTTACTTTCTGACCCTTCAGTTACTTTCTGCAGGTTTTATTTTTTATGGTGCTTCTTGCTCTTTATCCTCCTAAACCTTGAAAACAGAACAATTCATGCCTTGGGATGGAATAGGATGGAGTTTGAAGAATGAAAACCCACCAGAAACAACTTATTAACTTACAATGTTGCCTACAAACCCCTGTTAAATTCATCCTTCAAATCAATTATTTTAATGTTGTGCTCCTGACATTGTTGCCACAGAAGCAGTGAGAGCATCCATGTTTGCTTCATTACATCAAGATCAGTCCTGTTGGGAACACCCCAAGTGAAAGAGGGGATCTACCCTTGAGACTTGTCAGTACTGAGAAGTACCAAATTGGGTGGGTTTGCCTTCATCAGTATCAGGCGTGCCACCACACTTTCTTTTCCTTGTCCTTTGCTGAAAAATAGAAGAAAGTACCAAGGCAGTGGGATCGAAATGAGAAGAGGAATGTTAAGGACATGAAGGATTCGCTGGGCTGTAGGATGCTGATTTATGGGTCTCATAATAGGACTCATGTTTGCAAATCTTTTTCTGCTTTTCCTAGTGAGAAGCAGTGGTCCAATTCTGTTCTCTTTAAGGAGAAGGATTGTTCGTGCTCTCAGCATGGATGCTATTTCCAATTTCCCACATCCTTTCAGTGCCTTAGTAATTTCTTGTGAAGATAAAGTGTGTTTGTTGTGGGTATTTTTCCAGATGAGGTTGTGTGATGTCCTCCCTCAAAGCCTCTATGACTGTGTATCTCTGGAAAAAGTGTGCAGATAGGTAATCATTTGCATGATATTGTGTGCCAGAGTCCAATATCTAAATTTATTTATATNTGAGATAGAGTTGAAGAAATTTGTGGCTTCTAACCTGGACTTTATCTAATATCTAGTTTTGTCTTGGATATTTTTTGGGCAATCCACATTGTCATTCGAGTTTCCAAAATATGTCTCCAGAGTATTGGGAAATTCTGAATTCTATTTTGCCCTGTGTTAGGGATTAGATGATTTGTAATGAGCATTAATCATAGTTATACGCATGTCATTTTTTTTTTAGCTTCTGAATTTGTGTCCTCTTATTGTTTATGTAATTATTGCAGCTGCTGCAAATATTGATGTAAACACAAGACCACATCTGTGGAAAGAAATCTGAAAACGATTAGAAGACATTAATGTACACTGAAGTAGGGCTTTTGTCCCTGGACTTTGAATAGTGTCAGCAGAACCACTGTCCTCCCAACGTGTTTTCACTTTTTTTCATAACACAAAGAGGCAGCTTTGCCTTCCTTTACCACAGAACCAACCCTGTACACGGATAATAATCCCAGTAAATCCCAATATCATCTTTTTAAACCTTTTGCACATTTCAGGAGATTGTATAAGTGAGGGAGGGTAAATATTTAAAGAGGAGAAAGGTTCTCTCATAGCCTGAAGCTAGTGGGTGTGTGATTTGGACATCACTCATGAACATGTTGTAAGATGCACCATGGTGAGGTAAGGCACAAGATGTCTTGATCATCATGTACCCAAAGGTGCCTGACCTGACACTTGCCAAGAAACAGCAAACTTCCTTCAGCCCAATCCTATATGCAAACAACAGAGAGAGAAATGTGGCGGGGGTGTTGTTTTCCTTCTTCCAGTTCTGCAGTCTGGAGCCATCCCAGCAGGGTTGGAGCACCATCCTCCTGCTGTCACGTCCATCACAGAATGAATCTGAGGGTGGCTTCTGAATTAAAGTGAACTAACACCATTATCCTGCACATCCTGCTCTTGCTCCTGATTTTTTTTCTATTCATTGAACACAACCTCATGTTAGAGAGGGAATTGTCCTGCTGGCTCTGCAGCAGGAAGGCAGTAGAAGAGGAGGGGGCACTTTACGCATCAGCTCCCATTGCTTTCATCTGTGGTGCCAGCCTTTGCAGTCACAGCTGTGAGTACTGAAAGAGAATAGGAAATCCACTCAGAGGTGCATAGTGCATCCTAGCAGTGTTTTCCTTGGGCTTTTTCTCACTTAAAACCCTTATGTCTTCTTACTGTTATTCTTGAATGTGTTTCCTCCTGCCCTACTTCATCTCCCAAGAATTAGAAAGTTCAGAATCAACATTAAGGATTGGATGGATTAACTGCTTACTTTAACTCTTTCCTGCAGGCAGAGCTGAAAGGTTGAGAGGAAAGATGCACCAAACTGCAGTTCTGCCTGAGAGGGGTTCCTTCTTGATGGAGCATTCTGGCTCCAGCCAATTCTTTAGCTAAATTTTCTTTCTCAGCCTTCATTTCAGAACATGACCAGTTAATACTGGAAGAAAATATGACCTTCAGTTCTTACTCTTAGGGTTTCCCCCGTTGACTTTCAAGCCTGTGAGACTTCCGAAATGTTGAGATGGAGGTGTTTACGTGTTTCCTTCCAGAGAGTGGGTAATGGCAGGATTGCACATCCTCAATTGAGTGCAAGATGGTGATGTTTTACAGTGGAAAGCCTTGTTGGTGAAAAGTGAAGTAATCCATTTCCTAAATTAGTCTTGCAAAAACCAATTATGTTACAAGGAAAAATAAAACAGTGTGTTTGATATCTTCCAAAAAGGTTTCTCTGTAAAACTTCCTTGGAAAAACTAATATGTTTCAGTTTTATCAAGAAAGTAAGAGTTTGAAATCACAGTGAAATACTCTGGTCCCATTTTAGTAATTCAGAAATTTCTTCTTGGTTGATGCCCTGGAAGTTATATTTTCTGAAGCACTGAAGATTGCAGCAGGAGCCAAATGCTCTTATTGTACACAAAAGGTTGTATGACCTGTGTGCTGGGGTGTGCCTGACAGCCAGAAAGCGTGTGAGAGAAGGAACAGCGAGGCTCCAGATGCGACACCCTCCCGATCCTCCCATTTTCAGGTTTTTTTAAATGACAAAGTTTCTCTTGGTTCTTGGATGGAATAACACAGATCCAGATCCAACAAGCAGTCTGCCTTCAATGGCCTGATAAATTGTTCTTAATGTTCCGGAATAGGTTAATTTCATTTAGGTTAGGGATGGCAAAAAGAGCAGGCTTTTCGGGGCACTGCCAAGTAAGAAGATTAAGTCAGCATCAAACCCATTAATGAACCAATTTGTCTATGCTGGTGAACACCCTTTCAGCTTCTTGGACTTGCTTTTTTTTCTTTTATTATATTCTTGGGTGGCAATTTAGATAAATACAACCTCGCTGCTGTGTTGCAGCATTGCATGGTGATTGCTCCACTTAAAATTAGATTTACTACCCTCTTCGTGCTTTTTAAGCAGATTTAGGTTTGCGTTTGTTTTTTTTTTCATGGCAGCTTTTTCTTATTCTGGTAAAGTACCATTTCTTTGAAAACTCATGGGAATTCATTTCTAGGAATATGCAAACCTAATAGTTGGAGGCAGCTGCAGAATGTGTCTGCAACAAAGAAGTTGCCTCTATTAATTGCACGTGTGTATGTGTCCATTATTATTCAGTGTCAGCTTTGAGCTTCCTTTCAGGAGACTTGTTTCTGGGCTCAGTGATCTCACCAGTCTTTGTTTTCCTCATTTTAATTTCTGCTGATGGGAGCCTCATGGATAGAGGTTCTGTTACCACTTGAAGTCTAACCTCTGACAGAGACATCTAAACCATGGCTGTCTTTTGTGGATTCTAGTCTTGGATTTTTCAAGTTCTACCAAGAAACATGTACTCCAACTGTTATCCCTCCCTTTGGTAGTCTTGCTGAAGGAGTCAGGACTTCAGGGAGAAGTCCTGGTTTAAAGGAGACTTCTGCTAACTACTCCTTGCCCACAATGAGATATTCAGCTTTCCTCTTCTAGGCTGAGACATGGAAGATGAGGTAGTTTGACTTGAAGCCAGCAGCAACCTCTCAACAGTATTGCGACGTTACATCTGATTTTTTTTGGCCTTTAGCAGCATCTGTACACAAGAAGAGTTAAACATTGAGCATCAAAATGAAGCCAATTTTCCCATAGGCTGGTTCTGCGTTGTGCGAGTATGAACTTGACTGACACTTGTCCTGGTCTCTGTTTTTGTAACAACTGAATTACCCAGTTTGCTGGAAAACTTGACGTCACCCAATACCTTTTTAGTGAGTGCAATCGCTCACAATACTCCTGTTTTGCTGAGGACCAGTTTCCATTGTGTAGAAACTTTTTGTTTTTCAATAGGTCATTCAGTCCTCTATAAGATCTGAATGGAGTTGGCCTCCAGGAGCAGAATTACTGGGGAAAGGCAGGCGGTATGACCAGACACTTCATTTCTCCAGGAAACCTGGGTGAAAAATAAAGAGCAGCACTGATATTCTGAGGTTTTTACATATAAGGAAAGAGCGTGTTCATGTCCAGCTGTTTTTTGTAGGTCCTCTTACAGTGAAAGCCATCTTCATGTGTTGGTAATATTTGTACTTCATGTTTTATCTAGTAATGTTGTTGCAGCAACTTCATGTGTACCTCAATGCAGGACCTTTTGGGGGATAGTCAGTGTGGTTCTATGAAGGTTCAGGAGGGGTTAGCCTTTTAAGCCCATGAGAAACAGCTTGTTGGTGTCTGGAGTGTCCATGACATGAATCTTTGTTCTTGATATCACCATGTCTCCTGAGGAGGAAGGCAACAGCCCTGTTTTATGTGATTCTGCAGTTACCGGAATTGACTTGCTGGACACTGACATGGTTGTAAATGCTGCCATTACCCCAAAGTAGCCTGCAAGTTGTTCTGCCCCTGCTTGTCTTTCAGGCAGTCTGAAAAGCTTGTAGCATTTATGATAACAATGATTCGCAGTGCCCTGTCTTCCATAATTACTAGACCAGCTGAGGACTCTGCAGAAATTGCTGATAAAGAAACCCAAATAATAAAGTGGAGTAAAGAGAATAGCTGGGTATCTGCCAAAGAGCACGCCAAGGCCCATGGTGCAGCTGCTCCTGCTGCAAGGGCTTCTTTGCAGACACTTTAGTAGGTATCACTTCCATGGAGCCACTTCTGAATCTCCGCCACGTGTGCTTAAATGTTCCCATGCTGGGTTTCGGGAACAAGGTCCTGCTGTGTGTTGTGCTGTGTGTGTCTATCAGGAGCCATAGGGGGCTTTTTGTTCTTTTGATGAAAATTCCATTGCTTTTGCTCTTAGTACTTCAACATCCTCTGCATTTCCATTCCCGAGGAGATGTTGCAGTCATATAGCAATGTACTGTAAAGTTGTGGGTGGTTTTAGCTGCTTCAGTCATCTTGGCTGTTACATAGTGCTATTGTTATGGCCAGGATTAAAAAAAATCCTGCTGTTGTACATAGACAGCAAAGCTCTTTCTCCTGGCACGTGAGGAAGTGTTCAGTTTTGGGAAGCCACTCTTGGCCTTTTGTATGTATGAGCTTTTTGTTAAGTGAGGCCCACTGGGAGATGTGCAACCAGCAGGAGCCCAAAGGAGAAACCAAGGCTGGTCCTTAGTTCCTGAGGCCACGTTCTCTGGAAACGAGGAGTTAGCTTTGGACTCCAGTTACAAAGAAGGAATTGTTTGAAGGCCATGTGTTACCACCTCTGTTCCAAACCAGGCAGAAATTAAACAAGCAACACTCATCGTTTACCCATGAGCCGCATCACTGCTTTCTCAAATGCTGACCTGTGAGGCCATAGGCAGCTTCTACCCTGTGCCAGAAGGACAACAGCGTGTCTGTTCTTGTGCAGTGTGATTTACAATGGACCTTTCCAATTATCCCTTGGAAATCAGCTAGTGAGGCCTCTGTGGAAGAGATCTTCAGGCGCTTTGACACAGGCTGCGAGCGTGGAAGCATTGACAGTCAGGAATGGACCGTGACCATACTCAATTGCATCCAGCTCAGAGCATGAAAGGTTTCCAAGTCAAGTGGAAGCTGCAAGATAACTGCTGGATGCTGCAGTCCAAGTTAGGAGTTAGTCAAGGGCTCTTCTTGTTCGGACTGCTATTGTTATGAATCCTTGGTGATGTTTGTTAACCCAGCTAGCTCTGTCCTTCCCCAGTGCTCCACTCACAGCACCTCTAGCAGCAAAATGGTCTTCCGGTACCATGGTGGGGTAACGACCTCATCTAGTTGAGTGGGAAGAGTGTTGCCTACTGTATTTACAGTTGCACGTGCTGCAGTTCAGCAGTTCTCATCTAAACCCCTCTCAGCTTGGGGGTCTGAGGGGAATGCCAGGACAAGTAAATAGGGCCATGCTTCTGCCAGTTTTATTTTCCTTCTTTCAGTTGGTTCTTGCATATCACAGGCTCCTGAGACTGCTCTGCACAGGGCTGTTCAAAGTGAAGTGTTCAGCTTGGGAGAACTGCCCAAGAGCCAAAAGGTGAGCACATCAGAAATATTTTAATTTCTATTTCTATTCTGCCCTCCACTGAATGACATCCTTGTACTTTTAAACATCAGTGAATGCAAGGAAGGCAGGTCTTCTTCTGTCAGAGCAGGAAGCTGGAACATGCCGAGGCAGTGGTTTGCTCAAGGCTGCATAGCAATTAATTGGGAAAGTCCTCGCTTGAAACAAGAGTGGGTCTCGTTTGTCCTTACAGTCAGTGCTCCAATATGAGACCAGCTATGACTAATTAAATGCAGAATCACCTTCTGCCCTCTAAAGAAATACAGAACAAAACCTGTCAGCACTGCACCCTCACGCTGTGGGATAACCTGGGGCTGGCTGGTTTGGTACTTAATTAGTTTGGTTTTTCAATGTTTATTTTGGGACCGATTGAAGCAGAATCATCCTGTCCCCTCTGGAAATACCATCCTTCAGGCGAAATCTATAGCTTAGTTTGCAGTGTACTACTTTTCAGTTTTGAGCATCTCGGTGGATGTGGTGGTATCTCTAATCAACTCTAATCAACTCCGGGTGTGACTCGTGTAAGCCTTGTGCACTCCTGTTCCCTCTCAGGAATCCCAGCCTCCATGGGTGAAACCAGTGCCTGGTGGTGTAGAGAATTTGGGAGTGCTGGTTCCTCAGGGACAGGTATGGCCTTGACTTCTCTGGGAAGAAGGAAGCATGTGGTCTGGTCTAGGGTGCATTGGTATTGATGCTACAGACACATCAGCATCCTCCATGTTGAACGCTTGCATGTTTTTAAGGAGTATTAAAATACCAAGTGAATAATGATAAAATTCAGTCTGGTTACACTTATTACTTTAATATCAGAGGGTTCCAGCTGATGCCAGATTTACATATTCATAGGTTTTAGGAACTGCTTGGATATTAATAGTTACTGTTTAATCTGAAATCTTTCCAAGGGTCTCATGTCACTTCTGTGCTAGTAACTGATCCTGACTTTATAAAAGGTTGAATTTCTTTACATGGTGTTTTGAGACTCAATATGAAAGGGGGGAAATGACCCTTAATTTTAACAAGTTCCCATTTGGTTTAACAGCTGCTGTGAGTCCTGCCTTGTCTTCTCAGCTGTATTTGCCACTTTACGGTGTGTTTCTGGCTGTCAGAGTCTTACAGAGTTCTAATGAAGTGCAACACTTTTCTCTTTTCCCCACAGCTGTTATTTGTCATTTGATATAAATCTGCCTTGTTATCGTTTTATTCCTGAATAAATGATAAAAGGACAGTTCGTATCAGAAGGCAATGCTGGCATGAGAGTTTCTGCTTTGTTGCTAACACAGAAAAAGCTTTAAAGGATGTGTTATGTAGCTGAATTTAGGAGACTTTGAACTCCTGAGGGAACCAAAGCCAACCTCTTTCCCTCTTCTGCCCTTCACTACTGCCTTGTCCTAATTGGCAGTTAAACTCTACACCTTGCATTCCAGGTGCTGAGGAGCTGGCTTCTGGAAATCACTCTGGGTTTGTTTTTTGGTGTGGTGCAGGCGACACTGTATATTTCTCCACTGGGCTTCCGAATAAAGGCTCTTATATCTGCTGAGTTAGCAGACATGGGCCTATCCTCCTTGGAGTGCATCTCCCCCACCCTGGAGCTGGGGAAATGGGATGGCTGGAGCTGGGTGATGGAGACATCCTGGGCAGCGTGTTCCCCTGGGGAGGTTCTTGGGTGGCTCGGGCTGGAGAGTTTGCTGCAGAGCTGGTCTCTCTTATGTTGTGTACATCAGTTACTGAAGCTGCAAATCCTGGTTCCTTCAAGCTCTGATGTTGCCAATAATTCCCCGGACTCCTTAGAATATATACAGATACTTCATGGAGTTATTTTAGTCTGTTAAAAACATGACATAGTTGTGCAAGGACTGAAGATGACCTCCTTGCTCTCAGAGGTGTTTCCTGAGCTGGCCAAGTGAATGTACAACCCGTGTTGGTACGTTCCTGTGCCTGACAGGGAAGTGTACACCTTACCACACCATTCTGCCAGAGAGCAGAGAGAGCTTGCTGGACTCTACTCAGTTTCTCATTAATGTGCAAAGCTCTCAGACATTTCCGGCGATGTGCCAAGCAAATTTGTGACAGAATTTCTGCAAAGCCCTTTGCAGTGCATGCTAAGCTCACCTTAGATCTCCCTGTCCGGTCTGTGTTTCTAACAGTTTGCTTTTGGGGCTCCCTTTGAAGCAGGAGGTGGGCAATGCTCTGTGAAGTTTTGTTGCCTACCTCAGTACCTTCGTGTTACATTCCTGCTGAGGACTAGAAATTCTCATCCTTTCTAACCCTGTGAAATCAATCCTGTCTCGGGAAGGTATTTTTAATGATATGTGATATTGCAAATACCCTTAAGATTTCAGGAGGAGTTTATGACATCTCTATGCACTTGGACACAAGGACTTCTCACTAGGATCCTCTGTATTAAGCCCATGCTTCATTTCAGCCTTAAATATTATGTTACTTTGGAGTTTGTTGCTAAACAAAAATACTTCACTGGGGACAGATAACAAACAACATGGGATTTCAGCAATTAAATGAAAAATATCAGTGAATCCTCTTAAGGAGAGGAAATGGAGGGTCACAAATGCTTCTGAAGAGACTGGGTGGCAGGAGGTAATACCTTATGCTTAACAAGTGACAGCTCTTTAAAAAATGCTGCTGTTAGATAAAGACAGCCTAGGAATGAGGAAGAGAGCTTTTCAGAAACCACACAGAGTGAGGTTTTTCTTTTAGAAATTTAGTAATCTTGACCATTTCTCTTGTCTTTGGAGAGGATAGCAAAATAAAAGTGTGCCCTCTAAAACAGATAGAAATCCCAACACTTCAGGAGCACAAGGCAGTGTGAAAAGCTGATTCTCTTCCTTTCTTTTGCCCTAGCCTGGGGGGAGGTCTCACACTGACTTAAGGTGCTGTTGGGTTATTCATTTGTTTCTAAGCTTACTCAACCAGCACATGTCCAAAGCCTCTTTTTCTAGCAAGCAGGATAGGAGGAGATGCTGAGCCTGAGGGGGGTGGTCAGGATGGATGGATCAGATGGATCTCCCAGGGTCCTTTCCAACTCTGTTGACCGTAATGGGTTTCTTAGTCATACCCTTGGTCATACCTACACTGAACAGGGGAGCAGAACCTCCATTACTAACCATGGACAGGCTTAAAGGGTCCACACAGGTTTAAAGGATTGCCTGCAGCCCTCCATAAGCCTCCCTGGCTCGTAAGGTTCAAGTTACACATTATTACTTTGAAGTATCCTCATATGGATGTTAAGTAGTTTCAGAGAGAAGAAATCTCTGTGATTTACTACTTGCTGAGAAAGTTCAATAAAGATAAAAAGGGGAAAGAGAGAAAAGTTTAAGGGGACTCTAAAAGCACCATCACTTGATACAACTCTAAAAGTAGGCTTGCCCTTACTATTACAGATGTAGGACTCAGAGGTATTTCAGGATTAGGCAACTGAGCCAAGTACCTCAGAGTTTCTTTGGCTTATATGGAAGACCTTGTTTCCAGCATCTTTTATTCTTTCAGATTTTTTTTTTTTTGCTGAGGGCAAAACATTACTTTTGTAAGAGCAGAATCCAGTGATGCTGTTGTACTGGAAGCTGTTGATGGCAGAGGTGTCTGCCAGCCTCAGCAGTTACGATCCACAAGTACGAGAGCTTACTTTCAGTGTGCTTATTGCTCCCTACAAGTATGGCTACTTAATTCAAGAGGTTCCTCCAGTAATTAAGGTGTCACACTCCCATGAAATCTTATTTTCCTTCAAGCCAGTTGGATATTAGCCACTATTAGAGTCCTTGTTGAAATCACTGTTAGAGCACACCCATACGAACCACTTGTTCACATGGGCCCACGTCAGAACGTGTTTACTGTGGACTTTACTGCAAAAACATCTTTTCTCTTTTAATACGCCCACACATTGCACCTCAAAGATGATTAGGTTTCATAAGTTATTAGGAGAAAATTAGAAGCAGATGCCTTCCAGCAATACATTTGGGACTTCCTAGTGCGAGTTTCTCATATCATCAATATCCCTCCATCTCCTGTTAGCCACATTTTCAACATGTTTACTCAATGCATTGTTTATAGCAAGAGGAGGAGGAAGCTGTGTAATTACAGTGAGGATAAATTTAACAGCTAAGGCAAATTAAATGCAGCTCTGTTATAGCAGACTGCAGTGCTCATTTGCCTGTGAGCAAGTGTGCTTTGCCCCTGCAAGTTCTGCATCTTGCAGCTTTCTGGGTGGTGGTTTCTCTTTCGTGTATCCCTGCATTCCCCTTGCTTTCAGCTTTGACACCTACTTGCAGGATGGTTTTTCTTAATTAATTAATAAGCCTAAAATTTGCCCTGTAATGCTGTAAGAAAAGTGGAGGATGGTTACAACTTCAATTTCCTGATTTTCAAGCCAGCCTGTAGAGGTAGCAGATTGACAAGCCCACTTGCCCTGGGTTTGTTTTGGATTTGCCCTACTTATGTGCAATGAGATTCTAGTTCAAGGAGTGGTGTTTGTTCACCCTCCCCGACACAGATGAGAAAGGAATTTCATCTAAATAGACTGTATGGCACAGACTAATCTGTCCTGGCAGCGGCGAATAGGAATTCACAAAGTTCCTGAGAAGGCAAGATTTGCTGGGAAGGGAAAGAACCCTCTTTAAAGTAACCCAGAATGGGAAAAGCAGATAAGCTGCTTCTGGGCACACAAGCCCATCTCAGCATCCCTGAGCTGAGGATGCTCAGAGCAGAGCTGCCCTGTCTTAGAGTGTGTACCAAGCCGAACTCTGTTCTGTTAACTCAAGCTCTTCTATTACTATTCTTCTAGTTATTGATTTAGGCTTAGTCATTTTTAGACAAAAAGCAATCAACATATGAAATGACTAACTTATTTTTATGCTTCTCTCTGGTTCTTGTTGGACAGAGTGCTAGAGGTGATACTGATGCCAGGATCAGTATGTGTTACAGATCTGTCCCAAGCCTCCATTAGAAAGTGAGGCTGGATTTGGGGCAGCATTTTGTGTTTTGCTGGTCTCTGTCAAGACTGAGCTTTTTTTGCTATGGTCTAAGATCAGCTTGCTCTCTGCTGAAGTTGAGTACTGCACAATACTGCATTGTTTCAAGTCTGAGACTTTAAGGAGGATGTTAGGGTGTATCTTGAAAAGGGCTTCTGAATTTGGTACTACAACATCTAATGCAGCCCAAAAATGAACCTATATGTGTGTGTGCACAAAGAACCCTTATAAAAAGCTCCTTTAAGTCTTCATAGGAAGGCTGGCTGCTTTGAGTCTCCACCTCTTTGCCTTGGACAGTTCTCATCTCACACAACTTCTTTGGTCCATCCTAGGGCTTATCAAACAGACCATCCGCAATCTGAAAGTATGCTGCCTGTAGCAGACTTGGACATGATTTGGTCCTGAATGGGTTAAAGGATAAATATCCTTCACTGATAGAAACTTTTTTGTGTTGTGATTATTTTTTTTTAATAGCTTAATCATTTCCATACGCAAGTCAAAACTGTTACAAGGAAAAAATATCACCTCCCATGGCCACCACTTAAGCCAGAAAGAGCTGGGACTGGAGAGAGACTCATCCCTGGGATCACAGGGCCGGGATGCTCAAACAAGCTCTTAGCTGTGGCAGGGTAACATCTGTTCCTTGCAGTGGAGGTCCATGGGGGTAGTGGTGACTGGTGCTGTCACTAAGGTTTAGCCAACAAACCGTACTGGTGAAGCACAAAGAGGGAGCAGGAGCCAGGTCCTGGGCTCAGCTGTGCTGGTTTGGCAGGACTCACCAGGGCAGTCAGACACGACTTTTTATCACCGAAATCAGCTGTGTGTTCAGATCTGACTATATTCTCTGCCTGTCGGCTGCCTAGGAATTGGTTGCTTTCATATAGCTCCTTTCCAGGCCAGAAACACACTTTGACCAGCACCAGTGGCGAGAGAGTGTTATTAAGTGTATTAAGTGTTCACAGATTTTATTTTAGAACAGTAACAGATGGCAAATGGTGGAAGTACAGCTGCCGGGACTGGTAGAGGATGGATTCAATGGATGCTGGCAGTAATTCACATTTATGTTTATACAGGGCCTTTCCTGTTTCAGAGCACTTTACAGACCAGTAGATAGATAATGGGCTTGGAGTTAACGTGGGCTGGGTAGAGCTTGCCTCTGTGCTTGTGTGGCCAGTGTGTGAGGGTAAACATAAGGGCATCAGCCTGCACTCCCTACGCAGCCTGGATGGGAACTGGGCAGCTGCTTAAAATCACATAGTACCACTCAGCAGGGATTTTGGGCAGAAAAGGAAGATACAGAGTTGGAATTCAGAGGGTGGCACTGACAGCCAGGGTGTCAGCTGTGAGTTTGGGTACCGGGACACTCTTCTACAGCTGTGAGAGGCTTTATTTAATATATTCCCAAAGACCCATGAGAAGTTGCCATAGGTAGCCATCAGCCGTGCTGGATGTGCTGTGAAGGCTGGCGGTGTTTCTGAGCCCATCTTTACCCCATGCATTTGGAAGTGATAAAGGGAAGAACCCAGTTTTTAAGTTGATTGTCTTGCTATCTCATAGCCGGACTGCAGCCTAGGGTTTTGATGGATGTAACAGTTACATGACAGGAGTCTGGAGCACATAACAGANTTATTCCTCCTCCCTTACTAGCAGATCCAGTTGCCATAACTGCATCCAGGAAAAGCATCACACCACCAATAGCTAAGTTTAGAAATCCAGCAGAATTGCAGCATCATGGTTTTTCTCTCATGTGAAGGGTCAGAACTTCCAGGAAAACACAGGAAGAAGTCATTAAAAGGCACAAAAATATACTGAAAATCATATTTTTAAAAAGTTGAAAACTTTTGGAAGTAGGTAAAACATTAGTTTTACATAGTTTTCCCTTTTTTTATAATATCTTCAGATCATCTTTTCGGGAAGGCATGCCTAAGGTGAGCAGGGTGTGTTAGGATTAATGTGAAGTGACGGGGAAGCTTTTCAAACCGCATTTCTGTGGGATGGTCTAAAAACGTCTTTTTGGTTTTAAAATATCTGAAAGTCTGAAAACGGGGGAGTCACCCTGCACTGGTGCGAAAAGAGGGTGGACCCCTTTTCAAAGGTCCAGAAGAAGAGGTAAACTAAATTTTTTTTTTTTTTAAGTCAAGAGTGAGTATCCAGTTACCATCTGCATCGCACCGAGGGAAAAAATCACTTCCTTCACATTTTTTCCGGTGTTATGGTAGCTGATATAAGGAAAGACATGAAATCATGTCATCAGGGCTGGTGTCTAATTTCCAGTGCGTTTCCACAGACTTCTAAGCTCAGATATGACTTTGAGTCTGGCTGGTCTTAGCCAAATGGAAGTTAGGAACCTCTGGGATGTAAACACTGCAAATGATTGCCCTTTGCTGCAGCAGAAGGCATGGCTCAAATATGCTTTTGACAGCAATGCAATTAAAAGGTAGTGAGCTAAAAGTCAGTCTAAAGCTGAGTAATCCAGTCCTCTACCTGGAAGTGTAAGCAACTCCTTTCTTTAACCCTCAGCCAAAATAATAGATGGCGCATAACAAAACAAATGTAATTAAAGTGCTTGGGAGCTGGTCCTTTCTACTTCAGTAAATAGCCTGAGGTTTTTCTTTTCCTCCTGGAAGCAAGTCGTTCTCACAGATCCAGAGAGAAAGGCAGCTTTCACACACCCCTGGCAATATACTGATGAGATGGTTAATGAAGCTTGTGGTGGTGGTGCCGAAACGTCTGGTGACAGAAGGGCGCAGGAGGAGGCTGAGAGCTGGCTTTGGGGCCTCCTCTTGCTCTGCCTTGGGCTTGCTCTTGCATGGATGCTGGCACAAGGCAGGGAGCACTGAGTGCCCACAGTTTTCCAGTAGGGAACAATGCCAGTAAACCAGGTAACGGTTGGCAGTCCAGAGCATATTGCTGTTCTTTGGCTTCACTTTTGCTGAGAGATCTCAAAGGACTTTGGCCTTTGAGTTAAATTAAGCTGGAGTTTCATGCTTTTGTCTAGGACCTTCATGGTGTCCTTAAATTGGATCGTTCCACGTTCTCTAACCTTACATCCTAAGGATGCTGTGTGCTGGCAATACCTTCTGTCCGGTCTGTTCGTTACCCTCTGTATTGTTTTACGCAGCACAGTTGGAATTTGAGACAAGCTGGCAGCCCAACTGCATTACCTGTTTATCTGCAGGAAGCCACAATTTATCCCCCTCTGAATCCTGATGGAGTAATGATAACAGAGAATTGATTGAATGCCTTTTCCTTTTTTTTTTTTTTTTTTATTCTTCTCTTTGAACAGACTCCCTAAATCCACAAATAAAATCCTCAATTAAAATTTGTGGATTAATGAATTGAAAAACAGATTTATTCTTTTTTGTTGCCTGGATCTCAGGGAGAGTTTCTCTGATTTTCACTTGTGCTGCCCTGTCAAACGTTTTCAGTTGGGGTAAGTACACGCTGGGCTGTTGTAGGGGCATGTCAGATGCATCACTGCTTATCAGAATGCTAAAAAGAGACAGCAATTAACAGTCAGGCATTTCTCATGTGCTGTTTTGTTGCTGTGTGAGCTGTGTGAGCTGTTCATACTGCCCTGGAAGCCCAGAGCTTGCATGGAGCAGTGGTGCAGGTTGTAGATCCTTATAGAAGGAGGGTTCTTAGTGCTCTTTGAGGGGGCAAACACTATTCCCTGGAATGATCCTTAGAATCTGTGATGGAAGAGATGCTCGTCAGTGAGGGCTACAGGATCAGAGCTCCCCAATACCACAGCATTATAACCTGTCTGTATTACAGCACTATATGAGCAATGGCATCTTAGTATTATAGAAAGGACAAAATTGGTCTGAAAGTGTTCTCTGAACTGCCACTTAGTTTGCAGAACCAAGCACCTGCTTCACATCTTTAGACTGGAGGTTTGTGAAATACAAGCAAATGCAGAGTGAGGGGCAGGTAAAAAAAAAAAAAAAAAACAAACAAGAAAAGGAGGCTATCAAAGCTAATAAAGAGTCTTGTTGCATGCTGAATAAAGCTTTTATGACTTTATCTTTTTGCTTAGGGCAAACAGTACATTTTGTTTCTGTTTTGCAGCAAGCATAAGCTTTGGAAGGTTAAGTATAGAGTATTAGGTTATGGTAAGTGGTCGTCAGATACTTGCTTTACAGTCACGGCCTGTTAAATTGTTTACTGAACCTTATTATATCTCTGTGGGGTTGGAGTGAGTCTTAATTCTAGTTTATCTCCTTGTAGAGATGAATCTGTTGAGTGTTTCATGAAACCTGTCAGGACAAACTTAAAGTTTAAGACTTTTTATTATGAGTCATAAATAGTAAGGTGTCACAACAAACGTACCAGTCGCTCCAGGAAACTTCTAGCATTGTGTGTTTTTGCACTCTTTCTCAATGTTGGTTTTTATACCTGCTGTTCTTCAGCTGTCAGTCACTCTGGCTGCAGCTGGATGGATGCTGAGATCTGATCTCACTGCTGGGAAGAGGTTGGGACAGCAGGGGGACTGGTGATGCAGTGAGCCCCCACAGCACTCGTGTCCATCACGTGCGTGGGTCGGCTTCTCACCTGCTGGGCTGTTATGTGGGGTTTTGTTTCCCCCAAAATGCTGTGCAGGGAACTGGCTATTCCAGAGCAACTCAGATGCCTGCAAGTTGGCTGGCAGGAAGGGGCAACCTGGACAGCAAAGCTCACTTTCCTCCTCAGTTGGAGCTGGGCTCTGCTGAGTGGACAGAAGTTGATCTGCAAAACTCTCTGCTTTGGTGTGACTCTTGTCATTGAGGACATTTTAATTTTAGTACTGGGTTTACAGGTAACAGTGTTAACTTTAGGCCGTGTTGACCATCTGTATCTTGTTAACCTGAAGCAAACGGCTGTGTAGTACTCCATCAAGGAATGTGAGTGTAAGAGAGCTTTATATGAAAAACAGAGAACAAGAGTTTTGGGTGCTTGCTTTGGACGTTTTGAGATGTAGAAAATTAGCCTGTTTTCAGAAAAAATGTTTTACCTCCTTCCTCTTCATTCCCCCACCTTTTAACCCCGCTTCTAGGTTTGGGGTACCTAAAACACAGCCCTTGTGTCCTAAAGAAACAGCAGGGAGAGGCTACATCTCTGCAACTGGAGCTTGGGCACCGAGGGATTTCCAACAGCCTCTTGAGGCAGGCAGAGTCGATGACCCTTGTATTTGTACAGTGATGCTCAGTTAATCTCTATAGAAGAATGATGTCCTTTTGTATGAAAAGTCAGGTGCTGTTCGGGCAGCCTGCCATGGAACACCTTTACATATGTGCTTTATCGACCTGCAAAACTCATTGTGGTATTTCCACACTTCCTAGCACCAGGACTTGACAATAAGTCCTCAGATAACCTGTGCTGTTGGATAATCCAGGCAAAAGGAGAAGCAGGGCCAGGGAACTGCTGGAATACAGGAGCAGGCTCTTGGAGGGAGCAGAAACAGGATTATAGGAGTATGGGAGGGAGGAGGGGAGCTCAGAGGCAGGAGGACCACGGCAGATGTTCTGGGATAAATTCCCTGCTGTATTACTTTCACATGCTTATCACCTGCTCTGCTGCTGGGCTTCAGGGTTTTTTGTGGTTGATTTGGTTTGTTGGGGTTTTTTTTTTCCAAAGAAACCCAGTGAACAGTGTATCATACCCCTATAATCTATAGCTTTGTGTTGGACCTCTGTAATGTAGAAAGATTTAAAGTTTCTCTAAAAAGGTGTCCACGTCTGTAGTACCAGTATGTTTGTGACAGATTTGCCTTTCTCCAGCATTTGTGCCTCTTCATGTATGACTTCATAACTGGGGGACAGAGGACGGTGGCACGCAAACCAATTTATACCAAGTAGAAGTTAAAAACAGGATGGAAAATGTGGAAGCTAATTAGGAAATATAATCACGTGCCAACAAAAAGATACATCTGAAAATAGTGTCACGGAAGCAGATAACTTTAAATTTGAGATAAAGTCCTGCTGATATTATTTATGGGCAGGGCTCTTTTGTTTTATAGTGGAAAAATGTAAAAAAATACACAGAGATTATGATCATTGGCAGGAGACTGCTCTTTACCTTCATTAAAAGTCACACATTAGATGGCTTCCTATTCTGCAACAGTTTTGGAAGTGAGGGTCCCATCTCATCCTACAGAGGACAAGGGCACGAGCCTTAGGCTCCAGGGCCCAGCACGGTGGTCTCATGGCAAATAAGGGATTGTGAGGCTGAAGCAATGTTAAACTCAAGTTACTCTAATAATTGGCCAGCAGGCAGTTCCTATACTTTGAAGGATGTGTTCTGTGTGTTTGGAGGCATCTGATGTGCCCCCTCTTTTTAGTACTCAGTCATTAAAAATGCACTGATTTTCAGGACTGACTGGCAAGTGGCTGTTATATGGGTCTGACCTTCATGTTCTTCTCACCAGAAGAAAAAGATGAAGTTGACCGCCTTGCCAAATAAACTGGAAGGTGTGAAATAGTACCAAGTGAAGCTTCCTGACATTGTTTTCAGGGACCCAACACCCCGCTGGGGCAATAGCCCTGCTGGCTGATAGGAGAGTCAAGACTGCAAGGTGACAGCACAGAGCAGGTTTGCTTTCCAAGTAGAGGAGGAGATTATTAACTTTTGTCTTGATAAAACAGTCTCATTTTCTCCCTGCTGGAGGAACGTGCAATGAAGTGGTGTCAAAGTAAAGCACACAGTACTGTGCTCTTGGATTGAATCCATGCTACTAAGTTCATCCTGGGAATATTATTTTTGGATATTTCCCCCGCCCCCCATGTTTTTACTTCCTCCCAGCTATCCAAGTTAGTGAAGAAAGACTGACAGAGACTACTCATTTTTCTCCCAGCAGCTGGCAGTGATGTGAGGCTAAGAATTTTCTTTATGATTTTGCTAAACTTTGGATTAAATCCACTGATGTGCTGTCTTAAGTAGGGAATATCCAGTTTTGTTCTGCTTTGCCTGATTCAGAACTGGGTGTTGAGTGTGGCTGTCTTTCATCCCCAGCAAATGCAGAGCTTTGCTCTCCAGCTGCCTGTATACATAAATGTGTATCCAAATGGGACAGGTCCAGTGAAGAGGGAGGGTTGTTGTCCCATGAGTGGAGTCCGTCTCCTGCATCCTCTGGAAGTCTCCTGAATGGGGTTGCTGATACCTCTGTGTCTTGCTGTCATGAACATTGTTTTGGAGAACCTTTCAAAAAAGAACTTCTGGTGCTGGGGACACATTTTTCTTTTTGTTGAAATGACACATATTTGATAGAATGAATAAACGTTTTGCTGGAGAAGAGCACTCCCTCTCTAGGGAGCCTGCTAAGCCTGACCACAGGTGGTTCTGCCCTTGACAGTGGCCATAAATAAGAGTTACTTGTATGGGGACCAGGTTCAGTAACTGCATTTTAAAAAGCTCTAAGGAAGATATTAAATCAGCAAAAAAGCAGCACTGAGGCACAGCAGCCACAGAAGTTGTGTGCTGTGGTAAATCAGTGCTGCAGTAAACCTGCGTATGTGAAATCTCTCTCTAAAAAGATTTCAGCACTTCACATGACCTCTGCTAATATTTATTTTCAAATGACATTTTGTGTCAGCTCCACACTGCCGTGGGCTATTCTGAAGTCTGGACTGTTTTCCAGTCAGCGTGAAGTGGGCTCTGCTGCCTGATATGAACTGTTGACTTGTCCTGATAGTTTTTGTTGGCAACAAACATTGCAAAGAATCAACTGCAATGGCAATGCAGCCATGATTTCTGCCAGCCCTTGGGTGTATTTTGCAAATACTGAAGCCAGTGACCCAGCTGAACTGAGATCTCAGAGAGTCCTTTCATGGATACTGCAGAAAAGGACCTCTTTTTAGTGTTATTGTCATATAGTCTGGTAGACAGCAGGATTTGAGGGTTTGAAGAGAAGGTGCAGGTGTGATCAGCAGGCTGGGATGTTGCCTGTAACACATAGGGGCGTAGGTGTCAACACCTTAAATGTGTTGAGCATAGCCTCTATGGGTACTCTGATAGTATTTTCCTTCCTGCTGCTGAGGATATACCTGAAGGTAGTAGAGTTAGGAAAAAACCCAACTTTTTCTAGTGTGCTGTCCTCTAACTGCAATGTTGAGCTTCTCTTGAAATGGCAATTTTTCTAGTCATCAAAAAGTTGAATATTGGCAGATATCCTTTTCAACATTATAGCTGGTCCTCTAGTTACACCAGTACCCAAAAGACCTCAAGGTCATCTTAATGCACTCTACTCTGACTGGCAAACTGAACAGAAAGGCTTTTTGCCTGCTTAAGAATGCACCGCCTCATGAAATGAGCAGGATCTGCTGTTAGGAAGTCACCAGTTGCCCGGGTCATTGGAGGCAGCTCCACACAGTGGAGTTGACAGGTATTGTCCCACACAATGCCCCATTTGCAAACCAGCAAGGCATAAATTATTTTATATTTGCAGAGACTCTCAACTCCCTTTTGTTTAGAGCCTACATGGACAGCCCTGCAGAGACGGCTGACAGCAGCTTATTAATCTTATTCCCTACCCAGGCCCCGATGATGTAGGAATGAATGACCTTCCATATTGTAATGGACAACTTTAATATTAAGAGAACAGGAAAACATACCAAATAAGATAAGCACAAACAGGCTGGCTGCACCATGGTTCCTAGAAGAACACATGTGCCTTAGCATGAACATTGCAGAAATTCTGGTGAAAATACACCTGTTCACATGTAAAAGACCAAAAAAGACCTTTCTTGTGCAACTGCTGTCAGCGCAATGAATAAAACACTGAAAACCACCACCCCACTTCTTTGGTCCATGATAGACAGAGCTTATGAAAGTGTCACAATGTGATGTTATAGTAAGTATGGTGTCCTGTATGGTATTTAAAGGAATTAAATTCTCTGCAGGAGAGTAAATGCAAGGTGGCTGCCAGGTGACTACACTCAAGCTGACTAACAGGGAGAGCAAGATCCTCCTCTCCTACACAATTCAGGGGAGCACAGGAACCTGACTGACAGCTATATCTGAGTTAAGGGTAACACCTCACAGAATGACAGAATGATATGGGGTTGGGAGGGACCTCTGGAGATCATCTAGTCCAACTCCCCTGCCAAAGCAGGTCCTCCTAGAGCAGGTTGCACAGGAACTTGTCCAGGTGGGTTTTGAATGTCTCCAGAGATGAAGACTCCACCACCTCTCTGCGCAGCCTCTTCCAGTGCTCTGTAACCCTCAAATTAAAGAAGTTCCTCCTCATGTTTAGGTGGAACTTTTTATGTTCAAATTTGTGCCCATTACCTCTTGTCCTGTCACTGGGCACCACTGAGAAAAGACTGGCCCCTTCCAGCTTAGAAATTTCTTTAAGAAGGAATATGCAGGTTAATCCTACCTGTTTACTTTCTATCGTTGTCACTAGTACAGCAAAGTCTATTTTCTAGGGTTTCAGATTCCAAACGTAGGGTAGAGCGAAGCCTGTGGGAAGAGTTAGGCCTAACAGGGAGCTGCGAGTTGCAAGTTGTCTATCTGGACCTATGCTAACTTCTCACTGTCTCTTCTCTCCTTTGTAGGCAATATATTTGTCGTCAGTCTGTCTGTCGCAGACCTTGTTGTTGCTGTTTATCCCTACCCTCTGATCTTGAGTGCCATTTTCCATAACGGATGGACCATGGGAAATGTTCACTGCCAGATAAGTGGTTTTCTGATGGGCTTAAGTGTCATCGGGTCCATTTTCAACATCACAGCGATCGCAATCAACCGCTACTGCTACATCTGCCACAGCCTTCGGTATGATAAGCTCTTCAACCTGAAGAACACCTGCTGCTACCTCTGCCTGACCTGGATGCTCACAGTGGTGGCAATTGTGCCAAACTTCTTCGTTGGCTCCTTGCAGTATGACCCCCGGATTTACTCCTGCACCTTTGCCCAGACGGTGAGTACATCATACACCATCACAGTGGTGGTAGTTCACTTCATTGTCCCACTGTCCATCGTGACATTTTGCTACCTACGGATCTGGATTTTGGTGATTCAAGTCAAACACCGGGTGAGACAAGACTGCAAGCAGAAGCTGAGAGCAGCTGACATCCGGAATTTCTTAACTATGTTTGTAGTTTTTGTTCTTTTTGCTGTTTGCTGGGGACCGTTAAACTTTATTGGTCTTGCTGTTTCAATTAATCCTTCAAAAGTGCAGCCACACATTCCAGAATGGCTTTTTGTCCTGAGCTATTTTATGGCCTATTTTAACAGCTGCCTCAATGCTGTGATCTATGGGCTTCTTAACCAGAATTTCCGGAAGGAGTACAAAAGGATACTGCTGACACTCCGCACTCCCAGGCTGCTGTTCATTGATGTGTCCAAGGGTGGGACTGACGGGATGAAAAGCAAGCCATCTCCAGCCGTGACAAACAACAACAACCAAGCTGAAATACATTTATGAGTCAGAACAGTACTATTTATTCTGGATTACAGTTGTATATATAATACATAAGAGCCTTTCTATGTGTGCATTTCACAGCTGGTGTTGCTGGGCCCCTCATGCAAGGAAGGAGTCTGCTACCTTTCATGCTTAGCTTATCACTGTGACATTGAGACTTTGGATAAAGATTTTCAGAGTGGAAATGACAGATCTTTAGACCTTTACCTTTTTGGTTTGTTTTGTTTAACTTTCACCACGTGCCTAATTAATTGGTTTGGTTGCTTTTGCCACAAGCATGCCAATACCCTCGAAAGGGAAGCATTCCGAGTACACAGAGAAATGCAGTTACGATTGAAATGCAACCTTCAAGAGCTGGCACAGTTGCCATGTGTTACAAGCAAACCTTTCTTCCCTTCCCCTGAATTCTATGTTTTAGCATTAAAATAATCCAAACTATAGCAAACAAAGTGTAAACTGAATGACTTTTTACACTTTCAGTTAGCTAATAGCATTAGCCAGTGGGCATGATGACTTCCACTGTGTGCGCGTTCGTTTTCCTTTTGCTATTCTCTGAAGATTTAGAAGCCAGCCTGGGCTAGATGGGAGGCAGGCAAAAACCAGACCTAGTGAGAGTCTGATGTACTCATTTTAATTGAGTATCTACAGATATTAAGTACCCTTGCTCTCTCCTTCCCAAGCCATGAGTAAGAGTAAAACATGTGACATAATCTAATTGCAGGAGGATACTTGGAGCCTGATTCCAATTTAGGCGGTATCCTGTCATGGACAGCATTCATTGCGAACATCTTTCAGAAGTCCCTGCTACATGAACATCGTAAAATAGATAAACATAGCAGAGTCCCATCTGTTCAATGCAGATGCTGGTTTTTAAGTTCCGGTAATATTTACACTTGCAGACGAAGGGAGAAGGGGAAGAAAGTGTTTGTTCCAAACATCTCTCCTTTTGCTCACCATGTAACATGAATTTGATGGGGGAGAAAAACAAAAGCAGGTAGTTTGGTTGTTTTTTTTCCACTCTTATTCATGTATGTATCTGTAATTAATTCGTGGAGCTTGGAAAGGAAAGCTATTTAAACATACTCACGCATCAGTTCTCAGTTAAAGCCTGAACTCTGTTATCTTTGTCATTAGAAACAATGTCCTAAAGTGCTGGGAAGGCCAGTACCACATTAGAAGCAAGCACGTGGACAAAGATAAAGCTGTTTTTTTAATGGAGTGTGAGGGAGGATGATGGCACCTGTCTGTAAATATGACTTCTTTTTTTTTAATAATCTTTATTGTGAATTCATCTCCTTTTGGTTTTAAATGTGTGGATCCTGCTTTGAAACAGTCCCATAAAATCCACACGTAAAACTCCCCCGGTGCAACGCTACCTTCAAGCTAAGAAACCTAGCTTGGTGCTGCTGTACTGAGAGGCACAGCGGGAGCTGTGTGACGGAGAGAAGCAGGTCTGAACCCCTTTGGTCTAATGAGGACAGCAGTCAGCCCTGCTCCTGATCAAAGAGAGCAGTCTTCTCTCTTTGATCATAGTCAGAGCAGGGCTAGTTCCCAGGGCTGAGCCCTGAAACACGGAGAACGACTTTGCAATAGTAGGTAGGTGCCTAGAGGTGGAGGTACGTAGGGTTTATACAAACCCTGAGCAGATTAAGTGCCTAATCCTTAGTGAAGTTCCCAAGCCATTTGTGCGTTGCTTGCTGGAAGCAACTCATTGAGGAATGTCCGTTCTGCTGATTTTTGGGGTGGGGTGAGGGGGGACGAGGAGCTGAGAGAAATTAAGCCCCTTTTTGATGCGAGCCAAGAAACATTGCTCGGCACGTTGCTTCAGCGAGGACTGCAGAGTGTGTGTTGTCAGGTGCTGAAGGTTGCTGCAATCAAAGGAAGGGGGTGTGTGTCTCTGCATTTATAGGGTACTCTGGCGCTTCATGAAGTTTCAAACTTGAATATCTCAGCCACTTCAGATTATTTTTGTTTCAAAATGTGCTGCAGTGCATTACTCCATAATAGGAATCAAACTGAGTTTTGTTTTGGCCTCTTCATCTGCCTGAGCATGGCCAAATAAAGGTATCTTGACCCTCAGAAGCAATGTGGTCCGTTTGCCTTTCAGCAAAACTAGTCCGGATGAATTCACACCATTCCATCCAAACAAAACCATTTTGAGTCAAACTTGGATAAGAAAAGCACCGAGGAATCTGTAACTGCAGGAAGTGTTTGTCCCACCGCGCCAAGGAGATGTGCCGTGTTCTGTGACTAGACTTCAAAGTCGTTTGCAATTAGCCATAACAGTGTTAGTTAGAATCATGCTAGCAAATAATTTTAAGCATCTAGCACTAAGCCAAATATACTCCTTTGAGACAATCGTGAAGAATCTTGTAGAGGTTTGCCAAATATATCCCACAACTGGGGTTTCATCTTACGGATCTTTGTCTTTTTAACTGAATGTTCAGTGAAGGCAATGTGGTATTTTATTTTTTTTTTAAGCTTGTATTTGCACTATTTCTTATTCAGACTCCAAAGTGTCAGCCAGCGAGCATTTGAACCAAACCAAATAAGCCAAAGAGGTCCTGAACAGGCAAGCTGTGGGAGTCTCTGCAAGCACCTGCTAGGGAGGGAAGCAGCAGGAATGTGATAGAGCATCTTCCCAGGTCTCGCAGAGGGTCACTATTGCACCAAACTATGCAAAGATCTGCTTGTCCTCTACTTGTAGAGTCCAAGCTCAACTCTTTCCCATGTCTTTGCAAGGGACAGGCTAAGTACCTGCTGTGCTGGGGTGGGTCCTGAGCAGCTCCCTGCAAGTGGAGACCCAGCCACACCCCTGCAGGGTGGGGATGGGTCTGTGAATGGGCACCATCCATCTCGTAACACAGAGATTGCCCTGGTGCAACCCATTCAGAAGCGAGGTCTGCCCAAGAGTGAGTTCTGAGCTCAGTCCTGCTGGAGCTGAAGTTTATGATATGAAAAGTGAAAAGCAGGGAACATGGCTTCAAACAGAAAACACTGTGCCATTTTCTAGCACTTTGATAGAGAGACAGTGGCTAGGATAGAATAGATTTTTATACTCATTTATTTTAAGACTACCTAAGTAGCTCCTTATTTTTATGTTAAGAAATGGTTATCAGGGTGCAGAGAGTTTATTTTGTTAACATTTACAAAAAAGGGAAGTGTGTCTTAAACTTGGAATCCCGAGCAGTGTCAGAGCTTCCCTGTGGGAATATAGATTTAATCCAAATTTGAGTTTTCAAGATCCCACAGCTTAAACGATGCTCTGTCAATTCCACCTGTTGCATACCTGGCCTTAAGTCTCATAAATAACATTGATACCTCCTATAAACTGGTTTTATATCACTTGCTCTGGATTTGACCTGGTGGTGTTGAATACATATTCTAGCCCCAAACTCTAAAATTGTTACAGTGGACATAAATTTACGGAGAGGTAGTATTGCCGTGAAGGAAGAGGAATCTCTTGCCACCAATAAATACTTTTGGATGTTGCTAATGAATGTTGTTTAATCTATTTAAGAAGAATGTAACCAATATATTTATATATAAATTTATATTATGTACGCTGTTTCCATTTTATCATTTAAGAATCTTTCAGTATACTTCCCTATTGTTATTTTTGTTCATAAAGTAGATTCATTCCCATTATCTGTTAAAACTGTAATAAATCTGCCATTGGACTGCTTATTGATTTTTTTTTCCACTTGAGTTATTTTTTTAATAAATATTTGGAACTTGGATTTTGTTGACTCCCAGAAAGCTGATTGAATTGGTTTTGCAGTTTTTCAGACAATAGGTTCTGTCCATAAGTTGCAGCAATTTTATTTCCATGCTGACTTGACTGGAGATGGTTTTTGGGGAGTCTCTGCCTCTTCCAAAGAGGGGGTGATGGGAGTATGGAGGGTGGTTGAGTTGTAACTGCAACTCGAGCTCTCTATTTGATTTCTTACACAGACCAAGTGCCTTGTTTCTGTTTCCTAGCTATATAAATGTGTAATCATGGTGTTAAGGTAGTGAAGGCTGAGATTATCTATTAAAACAAAAAAATTTGCTGAACAACCACGGAGCAGGTATGTTGAAAGAACAAGCACCATCCATTCTATGACACTCCAGACCAGTACTGCTACTTTTTTTGCTAATGTTTTCCAACAGGCTCTGAAATTCATCTGCTGCTTCTACAGTAAAGCCTTCAGTGCTTGGTGATGTGATGTGCTGAAAATAGGGTTTATAATAGTTGGAGATCCCAAAACGTCTGTCCGAGTAGAGCTGCCAGAAAACCCTTGCACAGTCTCGTACCTGCTGTTTCCACCACTTGGAACTGGACGAACTGAACTGTCACAAGTGAGGTGATGTTATTTATTTACATACTTGCCAGAAAGTATAGTAGCTGGGAGATAAGATACAGCTATAAAAGGCAAGAGGTGCGATAATTCAACACCAGGATAAAAATCTCACTCATGGTGACTATTTAGAAATCAATATTTGTCCTAATGTATTTACTTCCGAGCTTATAATTTATAACATGAAGTCAGTCAGTAAAGAGCTGCTGCACATGTATTTAGAATTTTATTGGAAAAATGTAAATTACTGGGCCTAATGCAATATTTCTTACCATAAAAGCCCTGGGATAAGACGTGCAGAATGTGCTTGCAAGAACTCTGTGATGGGTTATGCAAATTTTTTCATTGGTGATAAGAACCATAAAATTTGTATCACTCATGAACTTCATTTGGGAATGGGAGCTCCCTAATATTGTTAACTGAATTTTCATTTTGTAATGCTTGTTTGTAAGATCCATTTTTCATAGGCTGTAAGTAATGCCCTGCACAGCAGAGATATAATTTACAGTATGAGATCCGTTTCCAGAGCAAACAAGGTGGGTCTGAACCGTTAACTGAAAAATCTTTCTATGTTTTCTCCCAAGCATGGTCTCCCAACAAGGTTTTTAATTCAAATAATAGCTCCTAAGAGGCCAGGGAAACTTTAATGTCTTTTAGATTAGTGGCAATGGCTGTGCAGTCATGGTTTTCTTAGATTACCTTTTAAATAAACTGAGCCATCAAAGTATTTTATAAATCTGTCCAGTTGAAGCACATAATTTATTAGGATGTTGAAAATGTTATGGGTAACACGTTAAATAAATTGTGATAAATTTCCTCTTAGCAAAACTTCTGAATTTCCCTGGAAGCAAAATTCTGTCCTCAAATGTAAGCTGGTTGCTTTGCCTTGGGGCAGGCTCCCAGTGGTTTTGATAAATGTGTGGGACAGAGGTACTAATGTGGCATCAAAGTACAACCCATGGCCTGGGTGAATAGTGACAGCTGTTTTGCAATTAGGAAAAGTAAAAAGGCATTGTAAAAAGTACACAACAATTTGAAGGGGGGGGGCAGAATTGCAAAAGACATTTGTGGTTGAAATAAGAGGGGGATTGTACTTACTCAAACTGAGACCTGGCCAGGTCAATAAAGTTAACGAACGTGTTAATCTAACCTGGAGATCTTTATGGTGCTGGGGCACACAGCCAGTGTGGTGCCGGGTATCTAGCTGTGGGATGGGAGCCCCTTTGGCATGAGCACGGGAAAGGGCAAAGCCGTTGATAAAAATAAAGAAACCTAGAGAAAACCAGAGAGTACGTATGAAAAAAATATGAAATGCACAAATGTATTGGTCGTTAAGATAAAATTTTGTTAAGAATTTGCTTCTTTTTTTTTTTTTTTTCTGAAAACCAACATCTCTCTCTCTAACACTTTTGAAATAATACAAACCACTGTCAGTCACTTTAACACTCATTTTTTGTGGGTATTTGCCCTGCCCTCATCACAGTACCCTGGGCACCCCACAAGGCCAGCCTGGCACTGCTGGGGACTAGTAATTTCTTTCAAGCTTCTCCAGCTGGGAAATGAGTCAAAAAAAGCATTTTGGGAGGCCAGGGTACTGGCAGCACCATAGCGGGTTGTGCGGGAGGCTGGGCCCAGTCCACACTCGTGCTGCCAGCCTGGCGTGGGCTGAGGTGGCCGCCATCGCCATCACAGGAGCCCCTCAGCAGGATCACCTGAGGAGCCTTGAGGAGAAGGGGGGTCTGCCTGTAATTCACAGCCAGATCTTGACGAA
>VXBJ01003864.1:124-73349 GCA_013400055.1 Nycticryphes semicollaris
GAGCATTCTGTGATTTTTGTATGGTCTGTACAGTGTCTAGGGTGACTTAATCATCCTCAATGCTGCTCTAAATTGTAGCAGAACAAATTAGTTTTCTGATTCTTCATTGTATAATCTCTGAACATGACAGTCTCTTTGGATTATTCTTTGCCACAGGTTTCTAAATGTTCTGGAACTAAAACATAAGCAGATGAAACCCATTTTTTTTATTCTGTTACTGTCAGTTCTTGTTTGTAGACTAGTTGTATAAATAACTCTAGAACATCTGACATATTATTCATATAAAATGTGTTGGCAAAATTTGGCATGAATTGGTTCCATTTCATCAACTTTCTTTATGGTTCTTTTTTTTTTTTTCTTTTCTGTGGGAGTATTTCTATTTTTTTAAATAATTTTGGAATTTGGAAGTTTATTCATATCTTCTTAAGCGTATAATAGTTCAAGGAACACATAATCCCTTTTAGGCAGCAACTTTTACAACATGTGGTGGGTGCCTCTGAATCAGCATCAAATGTTGGCATCTCCATTTCCTCCTTCATCAGAAATAGTGAAGTTTCATCAGAAGTAGTGAGAATAAAATATTTCAAGAGAACGTATAGAAAGACTTCTTTCCTCCAGGGGGGAAAGAAAAAGCAAAAAGGGAAGGGAAGGGAAGGGAAGGGAAGGGAAGGGAAGGGAAGGGAAGGGAAAAAAGAGAAAAGAAAACCAGGTTTTGTATTAAAGGGAAGAACACAAAGCCACATTTCAAAACCATCCTGTGAACTTCCTTTAATCTTAACAAGGAGTTAAAAACTTCTTGTTGAGGATGGACACTGTTGATAAATAGCAACGAGAATTAAATATGACTTGTCATGTGACAGAGCTCCTTTCCCTGAGTATTTGTAATGTCATTTGATGTGGGGTCTTTTTTTCGTATGTGGAGACCTTAGGTTCAGGATATCCTGTTTCTGGCAGGTTTAGAGAAGAACAAAATTCAGTGTAATGTAATTTTCAACCTGTATGGTCAGATTAATAAAATGGCCTACTTTCTCAAACTTTCAGATCCATTTGCTATAACCACTGGCAAAAAAAAAAAATAGTAAAAAAAAACCTGAGCTCAGTATTTAGAAAAATACTTTTGAGAAGTGCTTTTGAGCTCCTGAAAGTGGAGGACACTCTGGCTGTCTCCCAGCCTTATGCAGGGAGAAGAATCGGGTGCCCAGCAGCTCTCCTTCTCTCCTTCTCTCGCTGGGAGTAGTCACCCAGGTGGGAGAAATATGCTGGGTCTGGCCCTGAAGAGCACTGGAACTCTGTGGACCACTTTGGCCGTTCTCCCCTGCCCAATACGTCACATGTCACAAATCATTCCGATGTGTCAAAATCTTCCTCCTCCCAAATGTCAAACCCCCTTGTTCCAATCACTGAACTCTGCAAGAAATAATTGAAGGAAAGGCTTCAGGTGATGGAATGTAAAACGTAGGAAGGTCCAAAGGTTTCTGCTCATAATGGGATCCCAGCATCACTTAAATTTATGGATTACCTGATATTTTTTTCTTCTTAAATTAGATACTTATAAGGTAGAAAATCCACAGTGTTTCATCTTTCAGGAGCTTAGTGGGAAGAGCCTATTATGCTATGGGCAGGTATAACCCTCATCTCTCTTGCCAGGCGCCCTGGTTGGAGTAACAGCCTGGGAACAGGTCACTTTACATAAAATAATAACTCTGGGGGATTCATGGCTTTGCTCTTCCCAGATTATGAGCCCAGACACAAAAGTCTGACCAAAGCAACGGAGCCTTTAGAAAACCTTTCCAGAGGAAGGGCTGGATGTCTAAGCTGTTTTCCTATCCCAACTCAGAAAATGATTTTTCTGGGATCATATATCAACAAATAAACTTTTAGCTAAGCTATGGGAACAAAACCAAGTAGTTTTGGCCAGTAAAAACATCACAGTTGAGTGAGGAAGATGCAGAAACCTGAATTTTCAGATCATAACTTTTGCCTTGGATTTCTAATACTCTACTTGGAATTAGTAGATGACATTCTATCTTATTTTTTATTTTAACTTTGTTTCACAGTTAAGTTTTTCATCAAAGCCACAACATTTCTCAATGTTGAAATCAATAATCTCTGATAACTTAATTCCATTTCTGGATGGAGCAGACCCAGATTCCTTTCTACACTAAATGGAAACAGAGTGCAGAGTATTTAATATCCTGTCATTGAGAGAATGCAGGCTGCTACTGTACAGTGAGCCTTATGCAAGTTTTGAGAATTAAAAGGAGCTAGTAAGCTAATAAAAGTGTAAGATGTAAGGGTAGTCATTGTTTTCATATCTAAGTAAGGCCACCCTCAATGATTTTAAGCCGTTTGAATGTTTTAAACAATCTTTTTTTAGGGTAATCTGTGCAATTAACTCTTCATAACGTTAATACTTTGAAATAATTTATTTTCATATACTGAAACAAGCAGAGCATGAAGTTTAAGACTGCAAGGCAATAAAGAAAGATTGGTTTTGTATAAAAACCATTTTTTTTTAAAAGAGCAGCACAAGTGCAGTGAAGCACAACTCATGTTTTAAGAAAACTTTTGTTTGCCTGGTGTAGAAAGATCCTATCCTTTACCATACGGATATATTTTCTTTGCTTGAAAGAAAACCAATGCAGTTTAGAGGAGGATGAGCATTCATGGCTCTGTTGGTTATAGCAGTTTGCAGGCCCAGCAGTAAAGCGTGTGTAAGGGGAGGGCAGTTTTTCTAAGGTCACCTGGAGAGTAGCTGAGCATCGATCTGCTGGTGGGAGGTGGTGAGTGCATGGATGCCTCTGCATCCCTTGGTTTTATCTCCTTTTTTCTTCACTTAATTAAACCGTCTCTATCAACCCATGAGTTCTTCTTGCTTTTGCTGTTCCACTTCTTGCCCCCCCATCTTGGGGAGAGGGTAAGTGAGCGGTTGGGTGGGGGCTTAGCAGCCAACCAGATGCAACCCACCACAAGCCGGCAGGATCTCTTTGGACACTTTCAGACATTCCATTTCAGCAGAAGATGGTATTCTGCGTTAACGAGGTGTATCATACTGAAAGCTCCCAGTTTCCAGTGTGATAGTTTACATGGCTGGCAACGGTCAGCTTTATTCTCACATTATCACAAAGTTGTGGGTGGGGTCTCCCTTTTCCTTTTCCTTTCCTCCTTCGTTAGCTGTGTTGAGAATGCAGCAAACTAATAGAGTTCAAGGCTTTGATCTCATCTGTATTCCTTAAGCCGAATCTGCCAAAGAAGGGTGAGAAGGCCATGGGTTTTGAGCATGCCCTGTGCTGGGACAGCAAAGGAGGGTCTGCGTACCTAGTCTGCACAGAAGTCAGATGGCTTGACCTTGACCTGTAGGTGTCTTCTTGGCATGTGGAAATACCTCCATTTCAATCCTATCATTAGTTTACACAACACTGGAGACGAGGGCAGAAAATACGACCTGACCTTTTGTTTTATTTTATATATCTACAGCATTTCCTGAGTTAGCCTGAGTCATCTGTTCCAGTACACAATAGACTCCATTGCTCTTTCTCTATACTATACAGAAATAAACACTTCAAAATTCAGTTTTAATTATTTGTAGTCTTGGGCTATGTGCAGTGTGTTCATCAGTGGTCTGGGAGTAAGCATAAAATCACCTCTCGGTAATGTTTGCCGATAGCCCAAAGAGCAGCAGAGCGTTAAATGGGGGTAATAAGTAGCAGAATACAATGTGGTAAGGCCAGCTGATTCAACAAATCCCATCCTGACACAGCTAACTGCACAATTATTCATCAAGGAGCAAGGCATCAAAGCTGTACTGACCGAATGGAAAATTTTAGCCTGAAAGTAAGTAACCGATCAGGGTGTCGTATGAGAGGGGCAACTGAGTAAGAGTTCCCATGACAGCTCTTGGCCATGAATGCCACGGGTAGTGGTAAGTATGAGTTACAAGGAATCTCCTTGGATATGGCATGGGTCAAGCTGATGCTGGAGGAAATCTTCCCATCCCGATGTCAGCATTTTTGAAGGGATGTGGAAACACTGAGGTAAGTTCAGAAAACGGCCACAAAAAAAATAAAAAGTATTTGCTGGAGGAAGTGAGGGGAAATGCCTTCTGGTGAGAGACCTGAAAGCTTGTTTGGTGTAATGCCTAAAGGAAAAGAAAAAAACCAGGAGCTGACTTGATTCTGTCAAAGGACTTATGAAGAAAAAATTGTAGGTTCCCGAGGGACTCTTTAATCTAACTGAGAAGGACTGGAAGAGTGGAAGTCAGACCCTGGAATGGGCTGCCCAGGGAGGGGGTTGACTCCCCATCCCTGAATGTGTTTCAGAGTGGTTGAGATGTGGTGTTGGGGGATCTGGTGTAGGGGAGAACTTTGTAGAGTGGGGCTGATGGTTGGACTCCATGATCCCAAGGGTCTTTTCCAACCTGAATGATTCTGTGATCCTATGACATAATAAGAACCAAGAGCAAAAATCGGAAGATATGCAAATTCAGGTGACAAAAAGTGAGTTTGGAGCAGAAAAATGCTTACCCATGGAAGGCAGGCTGCCCAGTGTCTCTAACGTTCTGTGGAGCAGGACAGGGTTTCTCTGGTCAACACATGAGGACAGCGCTATCATAGTAGGGCACGTAGGAGGATGGGCTGGACCAACTCAGCTTCCCTTGTGGCTTTGTGAACTGATGCCTCTATGTGGTTTGTAACTATGGAACAGAAGTCTCACCAACCTGTAACTTTCATCCCCTGGTCCAAGTAGCACGGACCAGGAAAATCAATGCACATTGTCAAAGAAGGAGAGGAGCTAAACTGGAGGAAGCATCCTGGGGTGTGGCGATAACTCTCTTTCCTCATGAGATCTCGGATGAAATCTGAGGAAGGAATTCTGCTACCTGAGGGTGCTCCTTTTTGAAACTCTTTGCTCAGGTGTCTTTTTCACTTCTCTTTGGGGTGGGGTTTTTTTGTTTTGTGTTTTTCCTGTAGCGAATTCAATGTTTTGCACTGTGTTTTAGGCCCGTCCCTCCATCTCCTGGAGGAGCAGCTTCTAGCTATGAAATATTTCTCAAAATAGGAAAGGAAGCCTGGCATCTGGTCTCTGGTTAATGCAAGTTTTGCAAACAGTTTAAATCAACACAACCAGGCTCGTTATTTGGCTCGTTTGCTGTTGTTTTCTGAGGGGAAGGCGGGAGGGGTTGCTTTTTAAATTCTTATCCGTAGTCATTGTTCTTACCTCTCTTCTTCACTGCTGGGGTTGAAGAACAGACCCCCCCAGTGCCAAATGCTGTGGGTCACTCTGGAGTTCTTAAACCATCTTACAAGTTACTTTTACACTGCTATTGCTTTTTCAGCATTAGGTAATTTTTCCTTTTTTCAGTTAAAAAAAAAAAGATTAATACTTCCCTGTGGGTGCTGTGCCTTACCACAGCATTTGTTTCCTTCCACAATATTTTTCTGCTTGTAGAGTGAGCCTATTTCTGCCCATGTTTTATGACTGTATGAAAGCTTGAAAACTACAGGGGAAAAAAATCTGGGGAGGGAAAAAAAAAAAAAAAGGGTTTAATAAAAGCTCTTAAAAACGTTTGGTGACTTGACTTGGGGTCCGAAGCTGTGGGTTCAAAGCCCTTCTTGGATCGGGCACTGGGAGACAGTAACACTCGGTTTGAATAATCCCTGTTGGATGCACCATTCAAATGAAAACACAGCCACGGTCTGTGTTTTCATACCTACTGGAGGACTTCGTCTCTCTTTCTAAAGATCTCCTTGTTCTCTACAAAAAGATAGATTATTTTCTACTGCAACCTTAAATAGATGGGTTTAGGGTAGGGGGTTTCCCTGCGTAGTAGGGGAATTTCTTCTGAAGCCGCAGAGCAGCGTAGTGGTTTTCAATGGCCCCAGTACAGGCTTTTCTTTTCTTCCCCACTTAATAACCAATTAGCAAGGCTTAGTGTATCCAGATCAATCTTGCTCAAGCTGTTATCTCTGTCCAGTTCTGTTAGCGCAGTGTATGGGGGACACCCCCCGTCTCCTCCCACACCATCCTGCCCAGATCTGCTTTTTCATTCCATATCCACTCAAGAACCCCACAAGCTCCTTTAAAGACATCTCGGGCCACCCTGCAGAAGTGGGTGGAAGTTTTCACAACGTGGACAGGTTTGGTCTGTGATTTATAACTACTGTGCTGTAGTTCTGATACCCAAAGCTTCCTCGTACACTATATAGAATGAATCATAGAATGGTTAGAATTGGGAGGGACCTTAAAGATAATTGAAGTCCACCCTCCCTGCCCTGGGCAGGGACACCTCCCACCAGCCCAGGTTGCTCCAAGCCCCATCCAGCCTGGCCTTGAACCCCTCCAGGGATGGGGCAGCCACAGCTTCTCTGGGCAACCTCTTCCAGGGTCTCACCACCCTCACACCAAAGAATTTTTTTCTGGAATCTAATCTAAATTTCCCTCTTTCAATTTAAAGACGTTACCCCTTGTCCTGATGCTACACTTCCTGACAAAGAGTCCCTCTCCAGCTCTCCTGTAGCTCCCTTCAGGTACTGGAAGGCTAAAACATCTTGCATACCTTTCAGACACCTACAACACCTCTAGGTTGGGCTAGTTTTATGGGTTTCCCTGTAGCAAAAATACAGAGAGAAGCATTTCCAGAGACTGATTCCTCCCCCCTCTCTGTTTAGAACAGGATTATTTGTGCTCTAGAGGGATCCATTTCCTTCTGCTCACAACGGACATTGAAGGTGGTACTGGTTATGAAGTAAGTAGTTGTATAAATAGGGATAGTTTTGCAACAGCATCACCTGTAGTGATGAGGAAAGGCTGAGAGAGCTGAGACTCTTTAGCTTGGAGAAGAGAAGGCTGAGGGGAGACCTTCTTCATGCTCACAAGGATCTGAAGGGTGGGTTGAAGGAGGATGGAGCTGGACTTTTTTCAGTGGTTCCCAGTGACAGGACAAGATGCAACAGGCACAAGCTGGAACATAGGAGGTTCCATTTAAACCCGAGGAGGAACTATTTAGGCTGAGGATGGCAGAGTGCTGGAAGAGGCTGCCCAGGGAGGGTGTGGAGTCCCCTTCTCTGGAGACCTTCAAGCCCTGCCTGGATGCAGCCCTGAGTGATGTGCTCTGGGCAACCCTGCTTTAGCAGGGGAGTGGGACTGGGTGAGATCCAGCGATCCCTTCCAACTCTGACAATTCCCTGATTCCGTGATGCACTCCAGCATTTGCAGGCACTGTGCAAAAATGTTTGTAGGAGAAAACATCTTTGCAGACGAGTTACACCTAGACCTGAGTCAGTGGTACATGGTATTAGGGTCTTGCAGGATTAATTTTAGGAGGGGAGTTCTTGCTCCAAGCAGTCCAGCTCCTGCTAGTTGCTCCTCTCCAGAGAAAGTAAGAGTGTTGTTAGCGTGAGGCTGGGCACAGAAATCCAGCCATATTTAGTTCGAAGAGGATATCTACTTCACTGGTTGAAGAGACAGTTATGAGAGAGGATGGCTTTAAGCTAGAGAAAAAAAAAACAAAACATTTCAGAGTGGAGGGACAATTTAAATTCTTTAACCTCTGCTTGTATTTGCTACTTCTTGGCATGTGCCCTGCCTGGGGTCGAGTAGGACGTGGGAGAGATTGTGCTTGGATGTCTGGAGTACTACCACTTGGGGGGGAAAATGTGTAGCATTCCAACAGATATAATTAATGACAAGTGTTGTTGTCTTTCTCCTGTGCCATCCACCCACTGGCTGCCTGGTGCTGACCCCTTGATGTCCTGCTGACCTCTCCAAAGTTTATTTTAAAAAGGCATCCTTGCTTTCCCAAACTTTTCAGCTGGGCTTCCCTTGGGCTTCTTATTCAGTGCATGCCCAGGACTGTGCCTGTGTCCGCTGCTCAGTGATCAGACACAAGTGTTTCCATTAGAGGGATGATTAATGGAACCCTCCTTGGGAATGGGAAAGGGAGAAGTGGGTAATAGAAGGCAAGAGACATGTTAAAACCGAACAAAGGAACTTTGTTTCTTTGTTTCAGAAATAACTTATTTTTCACTCTGCTCTGCACTGGTGAGGCCACAACTGGAATCCTGCCTCCAGTTCTGGACTCCCCAGTTCAGGAGAGACAAGGGAACTACTGGAGAGAGTCCAGCGTAGGGCAACAAAGGTGATGGAGGGGTTGGAGCATCTCCCTGATGAGGAAAGGCTGAGAGAGCTGGGACTCTTTAGCCTGGAGAAGAGAAGGCTGAGGGGAGACCTTCTTCATGCTCACAAGTATCTGAAGGGTGGGTTGAAGGAGGATGGAGCCGGACTCCTCTCAGTGGTTCCCAGTGACAGGATGAGGGGCAACAGCCACAAACTGGAACACGGGAAGTTCCATCTAAACATGAGGAGCAACTTCTTTGGGGTGAGGGTGTCAGAGCCCTGGCAGAGGCTGCCCTGGGGTTTTCTAGAGTCCCCTTCTCTGGAGACCTTCAAGCCCCTCCTGGATGCAGCCCTGAGTGATGTGCTCTGGGCAACCCTGCTTTAGCAGGGGAGTGGGACTGGGTGAGATCTAGAGGTCCCTTCCAGCTCTGACAATTCCCTGATTCTGTAATTCAAGTGCCCTGCAGATTGCCCCAATGTGCTTGGCTCCTGCCCACGTCAGTAAAACGCTCTGGTTGTTTCTGTGGTGGTGGGCTTGAAAGAATTTCGTGCTTCCGCTTCGCAGTGAGAGCGACCCCATCCAATAACTCCAGCGGCTGCGTTGGCTTCTGTGTCGGCCTGTTGAGTAGGCAGAAGGCTTTAATGCTTCACAACGCATGTGCACGGGGGTCTCTACGTCGAAAGGCGGGAGTGATAAAACAATGTGCAGGACTGAAGAGTCTAGAGGAATCCAAGGCGACTATTATGAGGGTGCAGCTGTCAAGTTACTCCTGCCCTGGTCGCATTCTCCAAAGAGGAAAAACTGCATGACTGAGTCCCTGATTTGTGTGATGAGGATCATGCATTGGTTTCTGTCTGATCTCAAGCTTCACCTCCACCCTCTCCTTACCCCTTTGGTTGTTACAGGATGATAGAGGTTAAAAAAACCCACCCTGTTTCTCCCATTTCCCTTAGACCCTATGCTTAGCTCTAGGGTGAGTGGGGAGAGCATCCACCCCATCAGCCAAGGCAACCTTGTACAATGGGCATGATGACTAATTTTTTGTCCCCCTACTCAGGGGAACTGGTGACAAACCATCAATGAGAGCCAGAGAGTAATGAATTTGGGAGGAGGCTGGGGGCTGTCTGCTACTGCTTCTCTGGGAAAGCAGCGGGCTGGCCTTTCTAGAGCTTCCAGGTAGGACCTTCCACAATGGTTTACAAGGAAGAAGCTTTGCTGTTTTCCAGGAGAAACTGGTGCTTTTGTGGCTTGCTCTTGTCAGTCTTAATAGCATATTAAGAGCTTTGTGGACACTGCAGTAGAAAATGTTACCTTCCCACGAGCTCCTCTGCCTGCCAAGCTTTGCTGTCCTTCAGAAACAGGCAACTCTGACCACTTGGTAGGTTGTTGTTTGGTGTGTGCATGTTGTATTCTTTATCAGAGAATTTTTTAAAGGCTGGAGCTTGATCCAGTTGCCAAATCAGGGGAGACTGAGGCATGTGGCCCGAGCTGCCATCTTCCACTCAGCCAACCAGGTCTGAAACTCCTTTGCCTCCTTTGGAGGTCCCTTCTGGCCTGGACCATTCTATGATTCTATGGTCTGTAGACCAACAGATAAATTGATTCCACATTTTATTCATGAAACCAAGCTTCCACCCTCTCCTGTGGCCCAGCCCCATCGGGCATGATGTGCTTGTGAAAGGCTGGTGCTGGCCGGGACCTCCACGTGCCCGCGTCCCCTCCCCTGCATAGCAAAGGCATTCTGCTTTTATGGCATCTAGGCCGCCACAGCTGTTATAAGGAGGGGTTTGCTCTTTTTAGAAATTATTAGCAAAGCCGGCACGCTGTTTGCACAAACGTGTGGTGTGCCTCGTGAACTTGTAACCACAATGGAAAAAAAAAAAACCCCACATCGGCTGGCCATGTCTGACAGTTGATTGAAAAGCCCTTGCCCCTGCTCCAGTGAAGGGTGGGGATTGCATTTGGCTTGAACGTGCCACTTAAAACATACATGTTATTTCTTTCTTTATTTATTTTTAATTTGGGGGTTTGCCTTTCAACTTCGTAATAATTTATAATCAAATTACAAGCATTATTGAAAAACGTATCAAAATATCAGGGAAAATTACTTAACTGCACCTCTTCATACACAACCAGCTTTGATGAAATCGCTGCAATAGGTAAAACACAAGAGAGCTAAGACTTTTTTTTTCCTTTTTTCCTTTTTGCTTATTTTTCCTGGGAAGCTCTGTTCATGTATAAGTCTGTTGTTAACTCAACGTGCAACTACTGGTAATGCTGCTGCCAGTAACACAGCTTTTGGCCAGGCATAATGTTGTAAATAAGAACTAGAAAAGATCAAATGTTAGTAATAGAGCAATATAAGGAGCATATATGACTATATGAGGGAACAGCCTTTGTGTAAGTGCTTCAGAGATACTTCCTTAAGAATGGCAATTGATTTATTTTAATAGTTTAATACATTTTCCCCCATCATCTTAATAATTAAACTTTTATTTCACAGTCAGTTAAGTGCAATAGTGGCTGGATTTTCCCTTCCTTCCCCTCCTCCCCCAAGAAATGTTGAGTTTCTGTACACTACCACTCTTCATTCCTTTTATTTATATGGAGCTGGTTGGGTTTTTTTCACTGCACTTGAATGATTGATATTCATTCAGTGTATTGTGAATTGTTGCACCCTTACTGGAGAAGACTTAACAAGCTTTGTCAGTTCGTTACCGCTGCTTTTGTTTTCGTTTGTATGATTAATACCCATTGTTGAGACCAAGTTGCAGTTCAGTCAGTTGTGCCTTAAAGACAAGAATGAGATTAGTGTTAGGGAAATAGAAATTATTAGCCAATTTGCAGAGGCGGTTGATTTTAATGAAGTAAGTTTCTTGACTAAGTGCATATGTGAATGATCCAATACTTCTATGGCACAGCCAGAAAGAAAGAAATGACACTGCTTTTCACAGCATTTGTGAAAAGGAAAGCGAGTGTCTCATATCATTAATTTCTGATAGGAGTAAAATACTCTTCAGTCTTCTAAGATCTTAAATTCAGTGTAGAGAGGCCGAAAAATGGACGCCTCATAGACCCCACCTTGAGGGAAGATTGGTTAGTCCAGTGCAAACAAACAAAAAGGAAGAAAATTATGAAATAGGATATATACAAAACCATATGAAGCTCCCAGGGTGAGGATCACGTCACCAGCAGGTATCGGGAAAAGTCCCAGACTGGACTCGGTGACCGACAAGAGCTGGATGCCAACTCTGGAGTCAGGAATGCTGGGGTTGGGATCAGAGGCAGATGAGCAGACAGGGTCCTCCTCAGACGTCGGCCACTGAAGGAAGAGACTTGATCCTTTGATTTCTCAGCTTTCCTACTGAGCATGATGCAGATGGTTTGGAATACCCCAGCTGGTCAGTTTGGGGTCCCCTGTCCTGTCCCCTCCTCCCCACAGGGGTGACCCCCCGATGCTTTTCCGCTTCTGACCCTCCAACGAGGCAAATAACACAATTCCCTGCCCTTGGCTGTTCCAGCAATAAGGATAAGCCAGGGTCTCTCTGCACCATCCCTGGGTGTGATCAGCTTTGAGCACCCTCATAGTGAGCAGTTTCTGAACAATCTGCTGTTAATTCCAGAGTTGGGTGAGATAGAAGAGGCCCAGCTAAAAAAGTAAAATTACTGAACATAAAATTGGTTCTCTTTTACCTCAAACCAGGACAACTGCATTTTCCTGAAGGAAGGGAGAGGTTTTCAGCATTTGAGCTTCTCCTTTTTTGTGTATCGACCATAGGAGAAAGAGAGTATATGCGCTGTTTGGTGTATGTGTTTCTAAAAACGAGGGTGAATATTCCCACATAAGAAATAACGAGGGCAGAATGAGTTTCCTAGTGGAGCAGGCTGAAATGCAATAGGCACAGGGGTGCCTTAGGAAGCCTTTTCTCGTGCTGTTGATCCCGGGCTCACTTTTGTTTAGCTGGACATGTGTTGCAGGTTAGTAATGACACACCAGAGAGCTACTATCGCCAGCATGGGCATTAAGGTTTTTTTAAAAAAGTATTCCTCATGTATTGGGGAGAATGGTTAGATAAACATTAAAGTACTCCTCACTGATGGCAGTTCCAGGGACTTGCTTTATTTTTTGTTAGAACCATTGTAGTACTATCATTTGCAGCCTGACGTTGGTTTACACGGCAGTTTGGATGATCTTCTCCAGTTGTATAATCACAGGCCGGCATGCAGAGTCTGTGGGTGGTTTTAAGAGATTTTCTAGGCTTCTTTGTTTCAGGAGTTTGGTGTCCAAACATTATACGATTTGTTTATACTGATTTCATTGTGAAGGAAAGAATAAGTCTGATCTCTCTTTATTGTAACTCAAGAGCGTGACAGTTATCTCCAGCCTGGTTTCAGTTAGGTCTTACTTGTCACTGAAGAATATTGCTGTATAATATTCATGGCTAGAAGTGTGTATTTTCTCTGCCTCTGGTGGCAGCCTTAAAAAGGTAGTGTTTCCTTCGAGCTATGATTGTATTGTTTACATGACAGCTAAAAGTATTAAGCTCTTGGAGCTAACTGAGACTGGCATAATGTTTTACTCTTCCTGCCATTTAGGTTTCGTTAATATTTCTGCTTTCAATGTGAGTGCGTTGATTTCAAGCAACTTAGTTTTACTCTACCATGGGCAGAGTAAAACTGCCCATAGCAAAACTGATCCCAGAAACCATCACATAGGGTTTAATTACATGAGCAGGCTTATTGGGATAATTTGCATAAAGAGAGTTTGAGTCATGGAGGATTGTTATTATTTTTCTTAATAAAATCTTTTATTAAGATAAATCTTAATAAAATCCTTTATTAAGATACAGCTGTATATTAATTAACATGCCTCACATGGAAAAATATTACACAAAATAGCGTCCTGAGGGTTTTTTTCCTCAGCTGTGGTTGGAGCTGTTGCTAGTGGCTTCTGTGCTGCAGGCAGTGACACAGACCTACTTAGGAAATGTGGGCTCAGGCTCTGTCCCTTCCACAGCCTTAAGGTATTCATAATGACATGTCACTGGAAGCTGTCAAAATGCAAGTAGAGCTATTTATCTGCCTTCCCAGACAAGCAGAGCCACGGTATAGCAAAAATTTTAAATACTCATAATTACCCGGAGAAAGCAGGAGAAAGGACTGTTACTGCATCCTACCAGTCAAAGAAGGCACTGACAGAAATTATTCAGGGAGCACAGGGTGATCCTCAAGAGAGCTCAGTAACTGCTGTGATCATTGGCTTGTGGAGTCAGGCTCTTCCTTGTGTTCTTTTCTTTGACCCATGAATGTTGGGTTATTTTTTTCTGCAACAGTCACTGATCCTGGAGGTTCAGTTGTCACCTTGGAGATGGGCTGTGTGGTTTCTTGGCTTAAAGCTAAGAAATCTAAACCTGTGTCTCTTGTGCTCTGGACAAGTGTTCTCACATCTGTGAGAACATCAAAAAGGGGAGTCTCACCTCCAGCCACTTCTCTGGTGGTCATCAGGGCCACAGAGATGGGCCAGGGCTCAGAGGACTGGAGCACATCTTCTACAAAGACTTTCTGAGAGAGTTGGGGGTGTTCAGCCTGGAGAAGAGAGGGCTCTGGGGAGACTTTAGAGCCCCTTCCAGTCTCTAAAAGGGGTCTAAAAGAAAGCTGGGACTGGTTGCAAGGGCATGTAGAGGTAGGATGAGTGGCAATGGTTTTAAACTAGACCAAGGGTAAGTTTAGATTAGACATCAGGAAGAAGTTCTTTACAGTGAGGGTGATGAGACACTGGCACAGGTTGCTCAGAGAGGTGGTGGGGGTCCCATCCCAGAGGACATTCAAGGGCAGGCTTGTTGAGGCTCTGAGCAACCTGATCTAGTTAAAGACATCCCTGCTCACTGCCGGGGGGTTGGACTAGATGACTGTTAAAGATCCCTTTCAACCCGAAAATGTTTTATGATTCTGTGAGCTTCTCCATGAAAACAGTGAGCTGTGCTCAGGCCTGTTGAAGAGCTGGAAGAGCCAGCTTTCCTGAAGAGAGGCTTATGGCTCTGTAGATACTGGCTGACCAAGCTGCCAGGTGCTCTGCGTGTGGTCCTGGCTTTGCAGCTGAACTCCAGAGGGAAGCAGGACTTCACCTCTGGGCTTGGAGTACCTCCTTGCCTGCAGGTAGCTCCTTGCTCAGCATGTAGCTTTCTTGGGTCGTTCTTCAGAGAAACCTGGCTCTCCTGTTAACACCGAATAAAGAAACCGAGTGCTTAACTTTAGGCCTTTGATTTTATTCCAGGGGTATGCTATTTAAAACTTTGCTTTTACAGTGCCTGATGTGTAAGCACCTGAATTATTGAATCTAACCCTGACAGGTTATTTTCTAACTAGCAAGATTTTGCATAAGCCCTTTTTGACAGCTGTGGTTAATGGATTTTAATAATAGGTGCTGGGATGAGATGATAAAATAGCCGTTAGCAGATCTTCCAGACTAAAAGCCAGCTGTTCAGTAAAACTGTTGGACATATATCTATATTTTTGACTGTAGTTGTAAATGGAGGAAAACCAGGTCCATAGTTGCAAAGCTGAGTTAATCAGAGTCAAGGATTGTCTAATCTGCATTGCTGAGCTGCCAGTTGGAGAGGTTCCTGAGTTTAAGAAGTCAGAGCTCTTGAGGAAATCTAGTTCCTGCTTGTTAACGTCTCTCTTCAAGCACTTTTTGAGCTATGTCCTTCTTGAGGTATACCCTTCTTCTTACCAGAGAAGCGTGTAGGGCACTATTCATGGTGCCTGACACACACCAAATCATCAGTACTCTTTATCTTTCTACCTGTATTGCAGTAGCAGCGAGAAGTAGGAATTAATGACTGTAGAGCAAATCCCGGTACTTAAATCAATACAGAAATGGCAGGAGAAGCTGAATCTGAGGGTAGATTTGGCCTTTCCATTAAAAAAGGGAGCTGCAAGCAAGGGAAAATATAAAAGAATCCAATAAAAAGTACATCTGCCACTTCACAAAATGAATAGGATCTGATACAGATTTTAGGTGAAGACTAATCCTTCACCTCAAGATGCGTTTGCTAAAGAAACAGTTGAATTTCTGTATGAAATAGCAGCACTGGGCTAGGCAGGGGAAAAATATGTATTATTAGAGTTTTCTGCAATGTTATCATTTAACTCGGTCACTTGTGTGATGGAAGGTTAGTTTTTTGTTTCACCTCTAGGAAATACTTAAGTTCCCTCATTTTGAGGATTTTGAGGTAAAAGGAGAAGCAACGAAGTCGTGATACTACTCCTGTGCTGCAAAAAGACAGGTTAAAATATTTAACTGTTAAAAAGAAAAGAAAAAGACAAGAATATAACCTTGAAAAGGGATAGAGGGGACAGAAATAGTACAACTTTATTTTGTTGCTAGAAAACCAGGGGGTTTTCTTTCTTCCTTGCTGTGTAATAAAGGCAAACTTCGGGGCACTTGAAAGGTATTCTCATCCTCGAGACAAGAAGCTGAGTCCAAGCGTAAGGCTCAACCTCTCCTCTCCTGTACTCAAGGACTAGACAAAGTACACCTTGCATTTTACCCACCAGACTCACCAGCACCTTCCAGGTTTCTCAGGTATTGTCAGAATCCTCAGATCCACATGGTGAGTTGGAATTTATAGATCTAATAGAAAATTTTTTAAAAACCTCTTTTAAAATAGTAACCTTTTCAGTTGCTGCCTTCTGTCAGAATATGTGTCACTCTCCATGTACTAGCTCTCCCCAGAAAATGGTTTTATTTTCCAGCTCACCTCTAATTCCAGACAGCAGGAGCTGGGATTGCTGGACGCTACGAGCGAGTAAGGAATGTATAGGAGCTTAACAGCAGGAGCAACAGAGCCAGGTTAAAAATTCAGTGACCAGGAACGAATATGCCCTTTATTTCATCTCCCAGCTAAAATCCTAGATTATTGGCTTTAAACGTTTCTCATTTTGTGGAAAAATTTAAGCTTAGTGTTTCTTCTTAATCACAGCCACTTTACAATGGGACATACATGGCTCTATAAATTAAGCTAGAACAGAAGTGTTCTTTGTTTAAAAGACCTGGAAATTGTTTGACAGTTAACTATTAAATGGTATCTAAAATACTTGGAATTTCCTCTGAAGAAGTGTATACCTCTGCTGAGAATGACAAAACCGAGTGACAGTTTACTCCACAAGTGATGGAAACGTACTACTTGAGGGTCTCAAAGTCAGGAGTTAAGTACATGTCTGAAAAATACCAAGCTAAAGTGGTACTTCAAGGTCCCACAGCAGATTAGTAGGAGAGTTGCTGTCCTTTAATTCAAACAGATATTTCATTTTATTTTTATCCTACGAAACACATCAAGAGCTCAGGGGTTTTCATTCAATTTGAAATGAACTAGAGACTTCCTGAAATTTTTCTTTCACGCCAAAGGACAAGCAACTACAAATGTGCTGCTGCAACCACAGCCTGTTAGACTTTTCTCAAAATGAGTGTATTCTCATGAAGAGGTTTGTTTGTTGATTTAGTGTATTTCTGAGGAAGAAATTTGTCTGGCTGTCCTCCTGACTCTTAGTTCAATGTCCTATCCAGCTGGTCATATGTCCCCCCCGCCCCGAGATACGTATGAATCCCGTCTTTGTGGGTTTAGCAAGATCTGCAGCATCTTCGTAGTACTTGTGATGTGCTTTTCCTCTCAAATTTTGGGTCTTGACATAAAAAGGCTGGAATGAAGGATATGGTGTTGTGCATACCCAAGTGAAGGCAGGGAGCCAACGAAATGCTGTTGTAATTACAAGTGAACATTCTTGTATCATAAAACTGCAAAGAAAAAGCTATAAATCAGAGCTGGCCTGGTGGTCCCTGGCAGCAAAGCGCAGGAGATTTGAGCTCATTCCCTGAGCTCGCCAAGAGTGGGATCCTCGCGGAGACAGCAGCTCATTCCAAGGGAAGGGCATTCCTCGTGTCTCCTGAGTGATGGCCGTGAAGCACTGGTGGTGGTGGGAGGCAGATCCAGCCTTCAGTCCTGCAGGAGTGATAGTCTGAAAAGTGCTGGCCAGTGTGGAAAATAAAGCAAGTTGAGAACTGGAGGAATTTTATCTTCCAGAGCTCTTGTGTGTGTGTTCTTAGGGGCCTATTGCTTTCAGCGTTAGGCCTCTGCTATTGTCCAAATCCCATATTTGATCATTTCTTGTTGTTAATTGAGTATGTAAGATTCTCCTTTAATTCAAGTATCTAATTTCATGCATCCATACACTCATTCATGACACCAAACCACCCTAAAACTTTTTTATGGGCATTAGAAAAATAAAATGAGGTAACAACATCCAAAATGTCTCCACTGAAGGTCCTGCCACTAAGGAACATGGATTCAAACTTCATCTTCCTTTAGAAATTTTTTTTTTCTTCTATCCTGGGATGTTTTTCCTTTTCTCTTTCTGGTGTAGTTCTCTAAAAACCATTGATGTCCCTGAGCAATTTACCCATTTCAAAAAAAGTAAGTTAATAACAGGAGGGTAGGAGAGTATTAAAGCTGTTAGTGTTGGGCAGTTTTCTAAAAACTTTAACTCAAGCCAGGGGGAGAAGTTTCCTGTCTCTCTGAAAGATGCAGCTTGAGCTGAGCCCACATTTACAAACATTTTGGGAGGGGCAAAATAAGATGGGCTACTGTTGTGAAAATAAAAATTTAAAAACAAACCAAAACAAAATCCTGAGAGTGTAGAAGCGATTACAGCAAAACAAACCCCAAATTGGCAGCTGCACAAACAGCACTTACCCAGCAGTGAAAATCAGCTGCTAGGAATGCCCAGTTTCCCATCAGATTGGTAAGAATTTATAATTAATAGCACATTTGGGGACTCTTCTGCAATGAAACCACAATTTAATCTGCTAACCTGATTATGGGGGAGGTAAAGGAGGGAGGGCAGAGATTCGGAGTCTGGCTCTGCCAAGTATATTATCTCCCCGTCGATAGCAGTACGAGACCAATACAGACGGCCTTTTCCAGCATCAGCCCCTGCGCTGGTTTAAGGGCTGCAGTCCTGAAAGGTGAAGGGCTCTTTCCTGAACAGATGTGACCCCCTTCAACTCTGATAAACTTCCCGAAAAGATGAGGGAAATCTGTACCGCACAGGATGTGCTCAACACATTGAGGGACTGAGTTAGTAATGTCCCTGATAATTGTGGATACCTCATTGTAGGAGTCAGTTTTTATTTAAATTTTTTTAATAGGAGTATACACATCTGTCTTTATACCCAGCAGCTTTTCTGGCCCACAAGAAGTCCTCTGTGAGTTTCCCCAACTGAGCTCAGTGGGATCTCTGTCAGCTGCAAGATTTATGTCATCTTTTTCAGTCCTGAGAACTGTTCCTTAAGCTTTTCACATCTGGATTTAATTGGAAAGACATTAAAAGACATTAAGTGTGCTGGAAAAGCATATTTTAGAGAAGATCTTTACGGACACTTCCATTAAAGGAGCTGATGGTTGTAGGTTAAAATGGCATGAGGACAGGCCATCAACAGTTAGCAGGGACAAAATTACATTACAAACAACTTCAGCTGAGAAGTTCGGCCTGTAGCTCTTGGGCCTGACTCTGATCTCGCTTAAATCAACTTCAATTAGGAGAAAAATGCCAGCTAATGCAGTGTTAAAATATGCAGAGATCAGAATCAAAAACTTTTGCCTTTTGGAAACACTCAAATTTCTAATTACATGCCATATATGCTAAATATCATGCTTTTAGCTGTCAATCTAGATTTGGTACTTTGTTGGCCGTAGAGGCAAGCTTGTAAAATGAGACTTGGAGAATGAAGAGGGGGATTGGTCTTTAGGGCTCTGAGGGTGGACGTAACCTTCTCCGAATGCCGGTATGTTGGCCGCAGGAGTAGAGTTACACAGAAGGAGAGATACCATACAATTTAGGGTTCATTACAGGTGTTGTAATGCAAGAATCTACCACCCTAAACTCCCCCATTGTCCCATCCATAATGGGCTGCTCGAGGAAGCCAATGGGCAGTCCCTGGCATTAAGGGTAATCTGTTGCTTTTGTCTTCAAACCAGAGCTTCTACTCATGTTTAGACTGACAGTGCACTTAAAACCCAAGGTAATGGTCTTGGTATGAGAGAACAAACATTCTTTCATTTCCAAATTGTTAAAATCAAGGAATCTGATATTTAGGAAATTACTCCCATGTCTACAGCAAAGTGTATGGTCTTTAGAAATAGAAACATGTCAAGCTTTAAAGGAAGGGGAAAAAAAGTATTTTGGTAAAACAGTGGGGAAAAAACCACAACTCTTTAGAATATTTCAGCAAAACAAATTTGTTAGAGGCTCTCACCTGTTCTCTTCTTTTAAAAGGGAGTCTTTTTCTCTGCTATGTCATGGAAAGTGTTTAACATTAATGGGATAATTATAGCTTGCTGGGTGATAGTGACAGGAATGAGGCATTTGAATTAAAATTGCGGCTGCTTCGAAGACTGTTCTTTTATTTTCTATCATTAAGTACCCCCCGCCTTTTTTTCCCCCCAGAAACTCCCTCCATCTGTCTTGAACTATGGTAAAATGCATGTAAACTAGTAAAAACTGATTTTTACTTTTATTGCCTGACCTTGGGCCAGCCCTTTATGTGCTTGTGCACTTTCTCTTCACTTCAGTTTCCTTCCCTTTAAAGACAGGAATAACAAAACTACCTCTGGTCCTCAGTGACATTTTGTTTCATGAAGAAGAGGGTATTTTCAAGTAGAGGTGAAAAGGATTTAAACACTAGTGAGCGGGTTTTACAAGTTCAGCTTAATTTACATGGAAGAGCAACCGTGTTGAAGTAAACCTTGAATAACACTTGATAATTTGAACTTTGTTCAATTTTGATGTGGGTCTTTGAGAATTCATAAAAATATTTCAATACCCATTTGGCTTTTGACCACTCTCCTTGAGGAGTCGCTTAAGAAAACCACTGGCATAACAGAATAAATGCTTAGATGTTATTGAAATACAGTTCTGTCTACATCCACGCTACTCATAAGATGGGTCAGGGCTCATTCCCTGGTGGGGAATGACGTGGTCTTTGCCTCGTCTATGTGCTGCTCGCTGTAGACTAAAGGCTGTGGTGGGGATGTTAAAAACAGGGTGGACCTGTGGAGGTCAGACGGATGAAGAGGGTTGTCAACTGCAGTATATTTTAGAAGCCACAGTGGGGCCTTAGGCAGCTGAGAACCTCAATCCACTTATTTAAAACAAAAAAAAACCAAACCAACCAAAACCAAAAAACAAAACAACATAATTAAGATCTCCTGCAATACAGATAGGGTTAATGACAGTGGACTTGCAAATCTATGGCAGTGATGTGGAGAAATGCCTCCAAATAAATAATTAAATAAACGGAATGGTTCTGAGAACACAGCTGACAAGGATATTTTCCAGCCATCAGTGATGAAAGAGACAGTGATTCATGGCCTTTCTTCCCTGCTGGTGCAGGATTTTGCCTGAGGATATACATTCTGCTGTTTTCAGTTTTAGGTTTAAAGCTGTGTTTCGTAAAATTGACTATAATTTTTGTCTGCAGCTTCTCAACCATGCTTGAGTGTTGTCTCAACTGCATGATCTACCCACCCATACAATAATTGTCATCTAAATGCTCTCCTTTGAAAGTCTCTAATTATTGAAAGCACCTCTATTACTTAGATGTCTACTTCCTCCTGAAAGTTACTGTCAAGTGCCTTTTTTTTTCTGAGCCTATAAAATTAGAAGCTGGATTAATTTGAAGATTATTTGCTGTCTGGTGAAATTCTCTTGTATGTATTTATTGTAAACTCTTGGAAATTTAATTCTAAAATATTTTTCTCCATGTTGATAAGTTAGCTGTGATGGTGCATGATTCTCTTTCTGTCTTTGCTTTTTCAATTGTAGCAATTTGAGGAAAAAAAAAAAAAAGAAGTTTTAAATTTAGAAATAAATTTACTTTAAACAAACTTCCAAGTTTTTAGACCAGAACCAGGAAAGACTGATGACTATACACTGAAAAGGTATGGAAATGATCTGAAAAAAAAGAGGCCTGATTAGGACTTATTTTAACTGCTGATGTTGGGGCTGAACTTTCACACTTCACTTCACCGTTAGAGGACGCAGACACACCTCAGTAGATACTGGCATTGAACCTGAAAGCTCTTTCAAGATGTTCATGGAGAAGTGCCAACTTGCTGATTTCCAGCATAGATTGCCACAGAGGCAAAGTTAGCATTTTGGTAGCTCTTAAAAAATTTTCTTTTCTCAGTTGAGAATATGTGAAGAGGGAGGAGTCTGAGAAGGTACAGGTTTAAAAACATTTGTTCTCTGAGTCCAATACAGATCTTTCAGCAATATTCCCACCCACAAGTAAGAACACAGCCTACACTTGGCAACCAGGCTAGCCTCTCCACACGGGATTAATCTCTAACATTAGTATTAAGTTCACCTTGAGGTGCTCAAGGCCAGGCTGGATGGGGCTTTGAGCAACCTGCTGTGGTGGGAGGTGTCCCTGCCCAGGGCAGGGGAATGGAACTCGATGATCTTTAAGGTCCTTTTCAACCTAAACCGTTCTATGATTAAGCTTGACATCCAGTATTATTTATCAAATACTCTTCATATGAAAAGCATACCTTTTAATTATTTTAAAAATCACTGCTTTTCAGTACAGTTTTCTCTCTTTGTGGATAGAAACTCTTGAATCACCATTAAAGCAAGAGAACTGTCTCAGCCCAGATGATCACTCAGCTTTTTCTTGGGCTTTGAGGTTATGCTTTGCCATTCTTTATCTCTGGGATTATAGCACGGTCCGAAGAATGGCAGTCAGATTTCTACTCTGGCGATTCACATGCTAAAATAAGCCATGCCTAATTGACTCTCTCTGCTCTTAACTCAAGGAGTCTACTTGAGCAGATTGTTGAAGGTGAAAACCTACAGAAATAAAACTTCACATTGAGTAATATCTTTCACTCCATTCATTTCTTGGAATATTGAGAGGCACCGAGGAATGAGTACCCGTGTCCCATAAAAGTAGGTGGAAGAAGGTGACACAGAATCTCAGGGATTGGAAGGGACCTTGAAAGCTCATCCAGTCCAATCCCCCTGCCAGAACAGGAACACCCAGATCAGGTCACACAGGAACGTGTCCAGGTGGGGTTTGAATATCTCCAGAGAAGGAAACTCCACCACCTCTCTGGGCAGCCCCTTCCAGTGTTCCCTCACCCTCACTGGGAAGAAGTTTTTCCTCATATTTAAGTGGAACCTCCCATGTTCCAGTTTGCACCCATGTCCCTTGTCCTGTCATTGGCCATCACGGAGAAGAGCCTGGCTCCATCCTCCTGACACTCACCCTCTTGTTGTTGAGAGAAGCTCTGCTTAATATGTTGGAAAAAATGTTCAAGAACAGTTAATCCTTACTTTAGAATTACCCCGAGAAAGCTGGCAAGGTCAGGCTGTACATGGATTGGGTGTCATTTAAATGCTGGCTGCGTGAGCTGCCTGGAGGACTTTGCATCTAAGCTACAGCCGTGAATCATCGTTCTTTGTTTGAAGATACTGGACTCCTACCCTCCAAGCTCCTTTTCTTGACAGGTGCAGTCAGTAGCCTTAATTGTGGTGCCTATCAGGTGACTGTGCCTTTGTGCAGAGATTAATCAGTAGGGAAAATGCTATTTCCATGTAAACTACATGGGTTAATCAGATTATAACCCTGTGTTTTTCATGCATATCATAAACTGTGTGGGGAAAGGGCTTAAAGTCATTTAACTAAGGCTTACATTGTGCAGTGTGAAAAGCCATTCTGAATTTAATTTTTAAACAGATGTTAACATTGGTTCAGATGAAATCTAATCAACTGGGGAGAACAGCATATTGTGAGGAAAGTGGCAAAAACTCCTAAAACGAGTTATTGCTTGTGATACAGTAAATTTATTTAGAGCAGAAACTGCGGGGAAAAGGGATTTGGTTGCAAAACCCATCACCTAGTTTTGGTTCAACTTTCATAGAATCATAGAATTGCCTGGGTTGGAAGGGACCTTTCAGATCATCGAGTCCAACCATCAACCCAACACTGACAAAACCCATCACTAACCGGTCGCCAGACCCTGTACTGCAACATAACCGATGTCCCTCAGCACTATGTCTGCCCGGCTTTTCAATCCCTCCAGGGATGGTGACTCCACCACTGCCCTGGGCAGCCCATTCCAATGGGCAATAACCCTTTCCATGGAAAAATTGTCCCTAATCTCCAACCTGAACCTCCCCTGGGGCAACTTGAGGCCGTTTCCTCTTGTCCTGTTGCCTGTGACTTGGGAGAAGAGACCGACCCCCCCTGGCTACACCCTCCTTTCAGGGAGTTGGAGAGAGCGAGAAGGTCTCCCCTCAGCCTCCTTTTCTCCAGGCTGAACACCCCCAGCTCCCTCAGCTGCTCCTCACAAGACTTGTGCTCCAGACCCCTCACCAGCTCCATTGCCCTNAAGCCTTTCTACCCTCAACCAGACCAACACTCCCACCTAGTGTAATGTCATCTGCAAACTTGCTGAGGGTGCACTTGATCCCCTTGTCCAGATCATTGATAAATATGTTAAAGAGAACTGGCCCCAATACCAGGCCCTGGGGGACACCACTCGTGACTGGCCACCAACTGGATTGAACTCCATTCACCACCACTCTCTGGGCCAGGCCCTCCAGCCAGTTTTTTACCTAGAGAAGAATACTCCCATCCAAGCTGTGAGCAGCCAGTTTCCAACCTGGTAAATCCAAGAGAAGCAAGGGGATGTTTTAAGGAGTCTCATTTTAGCTACTTTGTGTGTGTGTATGTATGTAAGTCTACATAAGCAAATATATCTTTCTTTTGTGCATTTCTGTACGCAGGCAATTTTGGGTGTGGACATGTTGAAACCAGGTGGTAGCTTGGTCACAAATTTCTTCATCAAGAGACGGCAAAACCAATTACCCAGAACAATAATTTTGAACACATACAAATTTAAACAGTTGCTCAGCTTTGGGACACTAAGTCCTCAAACTCACCTCTACAGCTGTGATATCGTTGGGGTTTTTCCAGTAGCCTTTAAATGTGAAATTTAAGTCCACATATTAAAAAGTCATGAAATGCGTCTCATTACTGATGCAGACAGCTTTGCTGCGATGTTATTGCACAGATGACATTGCCTTTTGAGGCCTTGGTTGTCAGGGAAAGATCCTCCCTGATTCGGGGGACATTTTTTCTCTTGGCTTAGAAAACAAGTGAACGTGGATTTTGTTTGTAAATGTGCTTGCTACTGCTTTTCTTCCTTCATGAACTCTGCTGTTGCCTGGGCTTCTGCCCTTGCCAGTGGAATGGAGAACCAGAGTTAGATCTGTCTAACGTGTTAACCCGTCACACAAGTGTTTTCTCAAGCCTCAGCTTGGGCACAGCCTGAGCCTTGCTCATGCACGTGGCAAGTGACTCCAGGCAGGATGACCAGGATGGGTCATTGACTCCTCAAACTCAACCTTGAACTAAGACCCAGCTACTAAAGAAGGTAAAGCCTTGCCCTTCGTGACCTACTCTGGATCCTGACTTAGTTGACTTTTGCAGAGTAATTACTTCTGGCCATAATTTTATGTCTTCAGAAAACACTGGTTAAGGCCAAGCTGAATGTGGTTTTTTATGTACTTAGAAAACTGGTGTTAGGAGATGTATCACCAGTAAACTAACAGTATCAAGCAGTGTGTTTATTAGGACTGTCTTAGACCTCCTCAGTAAAGTCAACTGGAAGGGCCACAGAGAACAACAAACTTTTACAGTTTTCAGCTCCATGGAATCATCTGAAATGTAATACAGATTTAAGAGGAAAAACACAAACCACATGCTGTGCTAAAGCAAACATGTGAAAAATTTATCGTGAGGATGTGGTCTTAAATGCACATGGGCTAGTGTAGTGCCTGTCTGCTGTTCCTGCTAAAAGAATGATCTAATGTTACTAGATTGTCGTTATAAGACGTTTTAATCCCCAGAGTGAGAAACAGGAAGAATATTCGCAAGTTTCAATGCTATTTACTAATTGCCAATTGACTTGAGGAAAGCTTAAAAAATAAAATAAAATAAAATAAATGACTGGAAACATCCATCCCCATCCTGATACACACACATACTAATAGTGGAAATGGCAGCCAAGACAAACAGCTAGCCGTGCGGCGCATCCTGTTGGCATCGTATTTTTGGCACTGCTGTAGCTACGCAGAAAACAGGCGATACAAGAAATGTGTAAGGACATCTGTTCCGTAACCTATGGGGCTTCACTCACAAAACAGTTGTAAAATCGTCTGGGGGAGAGAAAAAATTTCTCTCTATCTGTGCAGATGCTCTATTGTAAGAAAAATATCAATGGAAGGAAGTGTTCAGCCTTTAAAAGAGGAAATTGTTCACCAGATTCACTGTCAAATGTTCCATTCTTTTCTTTCCTTTTTTATTTAACCTAAGCTATCCGCCATTCACAAGTTATATTTAAGCCAAGTGGTGTAAATCTGTTGGGACTAATAGAATTGAATCATGGATTAAATTAGCCTGGTGTCTGCCTGTAGCTCTTCTTCACTGCAGATCGCTTGGGCTCTGTGTCACTCTGCTGACTATTCAGGTCACAGCCTCCCAGCTACCAGCTTCCTTCCTAAATTCAGCATCTTCATTCCTGTCTAGGGGTACGATTGAGAGAGGAGAAACATGAAGGACATCTATTAAGGCCCAGAGTATTGTTTACTTACCAGCTTCATGGAATCACAGAACCAGGGAATTGTCAGAGCTGGAAGGGACCTCTAGAGCTCACCCAGTCCCACTCCCCTGCTAAAGCAGGGTTGCCCAGAGCACATCACTCGGGGCTGCATCCAGGTGGGGCTTGAAGGTCTCCAGAGAAGGGGACTCCACACCCTCCCTGAGCAGCCTCTGCCAGGGCTCTGACACCCTCACCCCAAAGAAATTTTTCCTCATGTTCAGATGGAACCTCCCATGTTTCAGTTTGTGCCTGTTGCCCCTCGTCTTGTCACTGGGAACCACTGAAAAGAGTCCGGCTCCATCCTCCTTCAACCCACCCTTCAGGTACTTGTGAGCATAGATAAGGTCTCCCCTCAGCCTTCTCTTCTCCAGGCTAAAGATTCCCAGCTTTCCCTCCCGAAAAGGAAAGAAGCTTTTCCAAAATTCAAATGTTGTTGCAAAGGTGGGATAGAAGTAGTTGGGCTTCCCCCATGGTTATCTTACGGAGAGGGAGATTTGGTTCCATAAAAAAGAAATCAGATCTTACATCAACCTAGAACATATTAGGGAACTGAAACATAAAGAGGGACTGTGAGGTGTAGGAGGTTGGGAGGATTCAGGGAAGGGAAGTTTAACTCTGGAAACTGGTAGCAGGTGGTGGTCCTGGGCAGGAGAGCATTGAGGAGCAGGAAAGATAGGGAGTAGGGGGAGATTGTGAAGAAGTAGATGTGATCTACTCTGCTGTAAAAGAAGCCAGAGCTCTGGGATGGGTAGTAGGGAGGGGAAGCACTGGAGTGGCTTGGGAAAGATGTGGGATTAAGGCAGAAGATGTGGGGAGTAGGGACTGGGTAGTGAGAAGCATGAACTTCTGAAGAGATTATCAGCTTCCAGAGCAGCAAGGGTGAGAAGCCCAGCAATTAGGGACAGTGTAAAGTGGTGTCTCTTCAACAGTACTCACGTGAACACCCTGACACCTCTGCTTGGGTCTCCCCAAGGATACAGGTACAGGACTGCTTTTCTGCTGTGTACCCCCTCTGATATTTGGTTTCAGAAATACAGCAGAATCGAGATCTTATCTTTTATATCACATTTCTGTTTGGGAAAGGGTGAGACAGAGAAATGAGACTGCACCACACTATAAAGCATTAGGATTTGGATATTGTGTTGATTTTTAACATGCTTATCATTAAACACTTTGAATCATGCCTTCATTTTATGTTTCCTCTAGTTGTCCCATATTTACTTCCTTGACACCCATATAATAATGATCCATGCTTACAGCCAAATAATTCATTATTTTATAGTGTACCACTTCCTTTCTGTTAGAAGAGAAGAGATGCACTTGTGATCCGTTTCTGTTGAGACAGTGCCTAATATTCCCCCAGGAAGTTCCAAAGCTTCTCTGCAATTTATGTGGTATGCCTTGCACTAGCCAGTTCGATGAGTAAAATGGTAGTAAGTACCAGATGTACTCCTATTCAGAGCAACTCTCAAAAGGACTTAGGAAGTTCGGGTTGGTCTAATTAATCTCTTGATGATTTGGAGATTTCGGTGACCACTGATCAAGATCAGACTGTTCTGCTTATCATCAGAGCAACCTGTGACCTAATCTGAATGAAACATTGCTTGGCTCCGCTCCTTACCAGCTACGATCAGAGCTTTCTCATCCAAGCCACTGTACAAACAAATAACCTGAACAAACAGTTCTTCCATAACAAGTTTGCGATTCACACATCAGACCCGGAAGCTAAGAATGGGTATAAAAAAGTAAACAATGTGGGTTCAAAGGCAGATGACATAGCAGTTAAACAGTGTAGGAGGAGCAGATGTCTCAGCTTCCTCCCCTCCTAGTGCTACCTGGTAATGGTTTTTAGACGACCCTACATCAGAAGAAGGGAGATTGTTTTGCTAATGTGCATCAGGAAAAGTAGATATGAGAAGACAGGAGGTTCTTGTGTGCCAAACCCTACCCATTGAATTGTTTGGTTTTCATAGTAGCTAACCCATGACGAGCTAAAGTACAATAGAGAAGCAGCCCTGTGCAAGGTGGCATGGGAGCCCAAATCACTCTCCATCCTTAACGTGGTGAGTAGAATCATAGAATGGTTTGGGTTGGAAGGGACCTTAAAGATCATCCAGTTCCAACCCCCTGCCCTGGGCAGGGACATCTCAAGCTCAAGCTTTGATGGCTCCAAGCCCCATCCAGCCTGGCCTTGAACCCCTCCAGGGATGGGGCAGCCACAGCTTCTTTGGGCTTGCATTGTGATGGAAAGGTAGAAGAGGAGGAGGAGGAGGAAAAAGTTGAGGGGAGAGTAGATGAAAACCCTTGTTGCCTCCAGGAAAAATTATTTGGGTTGAACAAACAGGGATTCTGCTCTGCAGTTGAGATTGAGGGTGAAAAGTCAGATGATGGGTGGAGCTGAAAAGGCATGTCTAAAACTGCAAGGGACACTGTGAGGTGGTAGAGAAAGAGCTGTCTTATAAAAAAAATGCAAATATATCAAAACATCAAGAAAACCAGAAGAAATGAGGAAAGAGAGAGTCCATTCACTGAGGAAACTCAATGGGTGGTAAAATCAAAGATCCTTTGATGGGAGAAGTTGTTATGCAGGTGAAGCTGAGGCTCAGCCCTTTGCCATATCATGGAAAAAAAAAAAAGGATAAAAAGAAAGATGTAGGCAGAAGAGATTTTAAGAAGGGGAAAATTATGTCAATGGATGGGAAGAATGAGCAAGCAGAGAGCAGGTTACCTGTCGGATAGAGGGGGCCCAGAACATGTGGTAAAGGCAATACATGGGTAAGTAACAGTGATAATCTGAGGTTTAGGTTATGTTTAGGAAATGTTTAGGTTTTTGTTTCTTCGCTGGGGCAAAACCCATCAAACTTCAGAGACTGGAGAGATTTCACCTTCATGCATTATGGGTGGGAGTACCTTGTGCAGCCTTCTCAGGCTTTAGCAGCTGGGTCATTACTACAGACAAATCTGAGATACACGGTCTTTTACTTCAGGGCAAGCCTGGCGATTTTTGTGCTGTTATTCATCTCACCAAAATACACATTGTCTAATAATATTTGAGTTGTATAAACATACCTTTCAAGGGAAGGAGCTGTTGAGAGAATCCAGGCGAAGAATTAGTACAAAAGCAAATCTAGTACTTCATTACAATGGCAGCTCCTGTTCCGGACAGAATCCCTGCTCTCCGAGAGAAATGGGAAGTGAAGAGAGACACATGGATTCTTTCTGTCCCAACAATCAACACGAGAGCAACTTCCAGTTTTCTAACCAGCAGCGGTTTCCTGAGGGTGAAGAGCAGTGTCGTAGGGCCTGCAGTCAGTTACAGTGTTTGAGATGTTGCTTTAGGTGACAGTGTCTGTGAAAAGGTACCCCTTGTCCCACTGTGTCCCCCCGCCCTGGCCCCATGATTAGTTCTGAATGCATCTTAAGTGTGAGTAATTAAAGAGAAAAATCTGTTTTTTCATTTCTGCTTTACATTTCACCTTCCACAGAGACCTGACCTCAACTGTCTTATTGTGCTGGGTGTGTTTTCAAGGGCAGCCACGTGGTGGCTGAGAGTTTCATAATCAATCTTCACCAAATTAATTATAAAATATCCATTTGTCTTTTACCAAAGCGGTTAGTGTGGAAAGAAGAACAATGGGGAGTCCTAAAGCAGGGCTCATGAATATGAGAGACAAGCTGCTCAATAAAGAATGCACTTGTACAGAAAAATGCCAGCTGAAAATTGATCATTCTTCTGTCGCTGATGCTTCATAACTGTCCTCTATTGGCTCACCCTGCTTAGCACACTTCACTCCCTATGTCTAAGGCATCAGTCTGCTGTGTTGTTTGTGATCATAGAATCATAGAATGGTTTGGGTTGGAAGGGACCTAAAAGATCATCCAATTCCAAACCCCCTGCCCTGGGCCAGGAGACCTCCCACCAGAGCAGCTTGCTCCAAGCCCCGTCCAGCCTGGCCTTGAACCCCTCCAGGAATGGGGCAGCCACAGATGCTCTGGGCAACCTGGGCCAGGCTCTCACCACCCTCACAGCAAAGAATTTCTTCCTGAGATCTCATCTCAATCTCCCCTCTTTCAGTTTAAAACCATTACCCCTCATCCTATGGCTTCCCTCCCTGATCAAGAGTCCTTCCCCATCTCTCCTGTAGCCCCTTTAGATCCAGCCCTGGGCTGTCAGCAATGTTGGTAGTGTCCTGCTGACCCTCTTCCTATTGCTCACACCTTCTGCAATCATCTACAAGACAGGAGTTTGTCCATAGGAGCTCCAGAAAGCATGGGATGTAAGAAAGAGCATGGGGAAGCTTGAGGGACTTAACAGGCCAGAAAGGCAAGAATGGTGCGAGTATACCGTGTTCTTCATGCAGGTGATGAAGTTTGAATTAACACACGTGGAAGTCACTCATATACCCAAGGAAGAAGAAGTTCTCAAACTCCTGCACGAGCACAGCTCTTTACCATGGAGCTGTTATGTACCCACTCTCTCAGCTCCGTAGCCCAAACGGCTTCAACAGACAGGAAACTATTTAAATCTAGAATATCAAAATACATTCCTCCCTTCGTTTGGTGGTGATACAGGTGTGTCAGCGGGTTTTTTTGACAACTCATTTTTTCTTTAGGCAGCGTTAAGTGCCTTGAAACAGTTTTCAGAACAAGGACTGGACCCAGTGGAAGGGGCTATGAAAGTTGAAAACGGATCACATGAGAAGTAAGTACCATTTAAATCCTCTCCATTTTAATGCCTGTGTGGTGTGGTAGATAAGAAATGTTAATTAAAAGAGCTTAGTTGCCCTTTTAAACCTGTGCAAAACTATTTCCTCTGGAATTTATGTACAGTTTGTGACAATTTGAGAGGATAAATAAGAAACCAGGTTTAGCGTGACTAATAATGTTTGCTAATGAGCTATGAGACAGTCAGTTCTCCTATGGAAAGCCTGAAGAAAAGGATTTTCTTTCCATTTTGTGGATGCTGTGTAAGTAGCATAACCTGATTTTTGGCAAACATGTCGCTGCACGTGATGTTGCCTGTAAATAAGGGGAGCTCTCTGCCAATAAGGCCTTACGTCTGCAAGATGAATTTTACCCTAGAGAATTTAAAAGTTAGAATTTCTTTTGGGTCTTAAAAAAACCTCTCCTGTGGAATATTAGCTTTAAGTAGTAGACAATAGAAGCAGGTTTCACACTGGATTTTCAATTATTTAAGAAAGTGGGTTTGTCTGTTCAGTATAGATATATTTTTCCCCCCAGCTGCTAGTCAGTTTGCAAAAGAAGGTAGTCTTGTGTTACTAAATAAATTAGGAAGTGATAGACTAAAAGAAAGAAGGCTAAAAGTGGCATTTGGAATTTTCAACAGATACAGCGTGGCTATTTATAAACCAATTTAATCAGAAACATTTTTCCATATGATCTCATCAGCGTAGTATTTGAACATAAATATTGTTGTTTCACTTTAAAATGTTACCTTCCACCGTGACCTTTGAATCTCATGTGCCATCTGCTAATAAACATGTCTTAAAGATGTGCAACCCCGGACCTTACCGCTCTTGTTCATGTATTAATCTTTCAGACAAGTCAAGCATCTGGGAGAGAAAGCAGACAATAAACAGACTAACTCAGGCACCATCGCTCAGGACTGCAAGGATTCAAAGGCTGTCGTCTAGGAGCTTCCCGGCACCCACGGCTGCCACCGCATCCTTATAAACCTGTCAACACGCAATAGGGTGTATGTGTACAAGGAAATGAATGACTAATACCATGATATTGAGTCCGATGTGAAGACAACGCTATTCTAACACGAGAGGTAGTTATGCACGGGTACTGTTTGCTCAAACCGCCGAAAGAGAATAGAATCGACCATTTCCCTTAGAACTCGAGATCAGAGCATAACGCAATTGCCCAGAGGCAGAAGAAGTCCGATCATGTTACTGGAGGTTAAAATAACACCTAATTAACAACAAGTGTTAGAAAAAAATAAAATAAATACATAAAGAGAAACTTTACAATTGATTAATGTGGAGGAAAACAAGTCAGCATTGGTTCAGTTATGCAATTTTTTCGTAGTGTAGTTTTAAGTTCAGCTTACTGTTTTTTAAATAATGCTTGAATTAACCAATGACAGTGCTGTGAGAATTGTAGTTGTTGTCTTCATATATAGTCATACAGCTTATCTTCTTATGCGGACATTATGCATTCTTCATTCTATATGAATGTGTATGACTTTAAGATGCACTACTCGGAGTTGTAAGCAAACAGAAGTTTAAATCATGACAAGTATTTGCTTAACATGAACAGATGTTAGTTATGATCAGTCTTGATATACTCCAGGAAAAACAAAAGCAGATATGGTATTTGATTTTCCTTGCCATAATCAATTAAAGAGGCGTCTTGCCTCCAAGCAACATTTTCCCCTTCGATTCTGCTCTCTGTTGTGTGAAGCACATCTACACCCCATTCTGTGTGTTGTATCAACCCACTGTTTGCATCAACTGAGTGTTTTTAATCTCTGCATTCGGACCAAGAGCCAAAAGGAAGGACTGCAACGTTACCGAGCCAAGGGTGGAAGACCGTTCGTGTAGAGACCCTTCTCTTGTGAAAGGAGCGCCAGCGGAGATAAGACCCATGGCTGCTCTGTACCAGCATATTTCTTCTAAGTCTGTGGCCAAATGCAGTAAAACCACATCAGTTCATGTGTACAATGACAGTGTCGTCTCTTTCTTTAACTGTCCCAGGTAGGCTACTGAGAGAATGCAGTGAAAAAAACCCCAATTACCACCTAACAAATGACTACGAAGCCAGGGTTCAACCAACCTTTCCCCGTGCCAGCACCTTCTACAAACTTACTGTGTCATCCTGGCACTTAAGTCATTTATTTATCCGAAATACAGACATTTTACTATTGTAGGCAGACCTCACGCAATCGACACACAAAGCTTCCACCAACTGCACAACAGTCACGGCAGCGTTGCACAAGATGTTAGAAGAAGCGCGTAAACCAGGGATCACAACCCCAGTGACTCACGCAGCAAAGCAGGCAAACAGCAGGGTAAGGAAATGGGGCAGGATAGGGGGGCATTGGTTCACCCCCACGACAGGCTCTCGGGGTGGCCATGCATCATGCCCTTACAGAACCGGTGGTCACCAAAACTTTGGAGTCCCTTTTTTTTCTGCTTCACAGAATGGTTTGGGTTGGAAGGGACCTTAAAGATCATCCAGTTCCAACCCCCCTGCCCTGGGCAGGGACACCTCCCACCAGAGCAGGGTGCTCCAAGCCCCATCCAGCTTGGCCTTGAACCCCTCCAGGGATGGGGCAGCCACAGCTTTAGGAATAAGTCAGAAATAAGGAACAAGGCCTAGTACAGGCAGTACTAGCAGACTACTCAGAGCACCAGGGTCAACGCCACGTTCATGGAATCATAGAATCATTCAGGTTGGAAAAGATCCTTGGGATCACTGAGTCCAACCATCAGCCCCACTCTACAAAGTTCTCCCCTACACTATATCCCCCAACACCACATCTCAACCACTCTGAAACACATTCAGGGATGGGAACTCAACCACCTCCCTGGGCAGCCCCTTTAAGGACTCAGAACCCAAATTGTCATCAGTTCTGGACCTGTAACCTTCACTAATTAGGAGGAGTCATGCTAAGAGAAAGTAGGATCCTCAGGTGTCCTATCAGAAAATCTCCTTGACACCTTCTGCGGGTCAGTGAACTGAGAACTTGTGCAAGAAAAGGTTCATTACTGAACAAATGGGGATATCTGATTAACACTGAACAGGCTGCCCAGAGAGTTGGTGAAGTCTCTGCCTCTGGAGACATTCCAAACCTACCTGGACATGTTCCTGTGCAACCTGCTCTGGGTGACCCTGCTCTGGCAGGGGGCTTGGATGAGATGATCTCCAGAGGTCCCTTCCAACCCCAGAGCATTCTGGGATTCTGTGATGTGACTCAAAAGAGGAGAATTTGCATGGTCAATTGTAGATCTGAGTTACTGCCTCCAGTTGCACACTGGCCTGTCAACAGCTCATCACTGGAGGTTTCTGTTCTCGCATTGACACGTGTAGCACTGATTTCCAAACACACAGATGTGCTTCTTCCAACAAATGCAAAAGGCAGCAGCGTTGGGGCTGGAGAGCTGAAGAACAGGGTACAGGTTTTTGTCCCCAGCCATCCCAGTGTTCACCTTCCATTTGCAGTGGAGCTGAGTTTAGTCCTCAGCTACAATCCCCCACTGAATTCAAGGCAGAATTATGCCGGTATGTAATTTCCCCTGATCGAAGTAATAGGGTTTCAAAGGTTTAGCACTCATCAGCAGCATTTTTAATGGGAAGTTGGATGATGAGTAGAGAGGAACCACAGGAGCTCTTGCTCCTTCTGCCATCTCTCCCCTCTGATGCCTGAGGAAAGAGCTGAGCCACAACAGATTTTCAAAATCAGTTGGGGAGTAGTGGGGATGAACAACTGCAGGAATATGGAATCTCCTCCTCCTTGGCCTGAACTAACAATGAAATCGAATCCTTCCTAAAGCATATGCAAAGCCCTTGATCTCTCTGACAGTACTTTACTACATGGGTTTTATTGGTGGGTGGCTGCCTGTTGTTGTTCTCCTCTCTCTGGCCTGCTCCAATTCCCCACGAAACAGCAGAGAGTTTCCCATTTCCTGCAGCGAGAGCTGAGAAAAGGTTTTAAGCTGGATTTGTTTGCCAGTTAATAGGCAGAGAGTTGGTCTTTGTTCCAAAACACCCTGTCAACCAAAAAATACAGTTGGTAAAAATCTCTTTATCCTGTCCCAGAAACATCCAGTGTTTCCCCACTCTCAGTTGCACCCCATAAGAAGGTAAGATTTTCTTTGCTCAAACAAGAATGGTCTTTTCAACCCCTGAGAAAAATCAGCAGAGGGTGGAGGGACAAGACGGTGGGGCCAGTCTTTTTTCAGTGGTGCCCAGTGACAGGACCAGAGGGAACAGGCACAAACTGGAACATGGGAAGTTCCATCTCAATGTGAGAAGGAATTTCTTTCCTGTCAGGGTGGCAGAGCCCTGGCAGTGGCTGCCCAGAGAGGTGGTAGAGTCTCCTTCTCTGGAAGGACCCCACCTGGACACGTTCCTGTGGGACCTGCTGTGGGTGACCCTGCTGTGACAGGGGGTTGGACTGGATGATCTCCAGAGGTCCCTTCCAACCCCAGAGCATTCTGGGATTCTGTGCTACCATGACAGTGAAGACAGGGACTAAGTCAGAGCCATGAGTACAATATTGGTGATTTTTTGTGTGCTTTTCGGGGGACGTTGTGCTGGGACCAGTGGGGACGGATGGTGACCATCCTCCACCAGTCTTACAGCTCAAGCACAGCAAGTTTAGCTGCGGCGAGCAACATCTCTTGGTGCATATATTTGGTGTAGCTCCCCAAGGAGATCTCCAGAAGAGCTCGAAGGAGAGAACGGCGTCCCGAGGAACAGCTCACTCTGCCTTTTTCCCTTCCCACAGCTGAAGGTCCCATCAAGGATGAGGCACAGGGAAATGTGGTGTCCCCTCTGGGTATTTACCTCTTGTGCTGGTCCATTTTTGCTTGTACCTGCATTCCTGAGGTGTGATATGAGCTGAGCGAGCGTGCACGTTGGTAGAGGGGACATGTATGAAGTGTTTTTGTGGTATGATTTCTATTATTCCACACGAACAGCACTGGCTTTTGTTTTGGATCATGGGGCTTGTTGTTTGCTTTATGCAGTTAGTCATGGTTGGCTGTGTGCTTTTGCGCTCTGGTGTTCTAACTCCGCAGCACTTCAGTACAAAGGAAATTTCAAAAAACAACATTGCAAATGTTTCTAATCTGTTCCTGGTTAAATAGACCTCAATAATTGATTTATGAGAAGAGAGGAAGGAAAACAGAGTGCTTGCTAACCTGAAAATAGAACTTATTTAAGGACCAAACTTTTATTTGCTATAACCAGATTCTAAGGGGAGCCTGAATAACCATGAAGTTTTATCCAACAGCACGCAATATATGAGAAGAAAATTAACCTGGGTAACACAGTTGATACCTCTCACATATTAAGAATATCTTTGTGCATTAAAACAGATCACCTAAGCCTGCATATTTACTTTTGTTTATGGTTTTATGTGCAGCGCAGCACATATATGCATTTTCATTTATTTAAGCCACTGGTACCTGTTAAAAATATCCAAGGGCAATAATAATAAAGTGAATTGAGTCTAATTATCTCTTTTAAAATGGGCTGTTTCCACCCTCTCCCCCACCCCAATTCACTGTAGCTGAACTTGGCTGAGGATAGATATGGGGTTTTTTTTAAACTTATATAAGTGTAAAGATAGGAGGTCTTCACATGTGGTTCTAAGCAAAGAAGATGTATTTAAATATGGTAGGGAAAAGGAAATCAAAATTTGACATCCATCTGTGGTTAAAAAATTGATTTACTTATTGCCTAAAATATACCTTATGTTTTTGAAACTGAAAGACTGAGCTCTGTACAGACTCTGCTGAATACAGTAGATGTTTGTCTGTTGCCTTCAATAGTACCTGAATTTAATCCAATATTGTACCTCCAAGCCACGTAGCTAGCTAGATCAAGTGTAACTGTGATAACCCAACTACTTAAACTGGAATTTCATGCCTTGTATTATCATAAAATGATAAATTATTGTAAACCAGACTTGACTTCCTCCCATATGGAACCAAAATATAGAATTATAGAATAATAAAATTGGCCGGATTGGAAGGTTTTAAGACCATCGAGTCCAACCATCAACCTAACTCTGATTAAAAAAAAAAGCAAATAACAAAATATCACTAAACTGTGTCAATAAGCACTATGTCTTTTGAATCCCTCCAGGGATGGTGACTCCACCACTGCCCTGGGCAGCCCAGTCCAATGGGCAATAACCCATTCCATGGAAAAATTATTCCTAATCTCCAATCTGAACCTCCCCTGGTCCAACTCGAGGCCATTTCCTCTTGTCCCATGGCCTGTGACTTGGGAGAAGAGACCGACCCCCCCTGGCTACACCCTCCTTTTAGGGAGTTGGAGAGAGTGAGAAGGTCTCCCCTCAGCCTCCTTTTCTCCAGGCTGAACACCCCCAGCTCCCTCAGCTGCTCCTCACAAGACTTGTGCTCCAGACTCCTCTAAAAAGGGGTAAAAGAAGTGCAGAATTTTTGTTCTTGACGAGGAAGATGTACCAGTCCCAAGTGCAGGACAGTAACTGTACTCGGACCAGTTTTTATGCACAGCCTTATTAAACAAGTCTTCAGTTGTCCTATCACTGGGGTTATTGGTGGTTGAAAGGTCAATATAACTCATAAAGTCAGGAATTGTTTAATAGTGAAATAGTGTAGAAACTATACTAGAAATAGTGTAGTCAGAAACTACAGGTCCCATGCACAATACACGGTAGGAGTAAGCAATTAAACAAGCACAGAAAAGAAATAGTTCCTTACCAAAGAAATCAGGCCTAAGGCTGCGCAGTCAGTTTATGCTGCTCACTTCAACAAAGCTACTCTTATTATCATGAAATATTTGTTTCATGTGATCAACACAGCACAGAAAAAGATGTTGCTACTCTTTCCAATGTTTCTTCTAACTCTTAGACAAAATAACCCATGGCCAGAATGCTAATAACACCGACCCAGCTCAACTATGCCAGAAAGGATAAGATTTTCTAACCTCTTCTGAAATCCCTATCCCAACTGGGCACAATTATCTTGAATATCACCTTTGCAGTCATTTTCTGAAACTGCTTTTGAAATACCAACACATCTATCGGCCTGTTGTGAAGACCTACAAAAGTAAGTGGCTTGTTGAGGGGGAAGGACCCTGTTAAGGCCTCGACACCCTTTTGTGCAAAATGTGGTGGCAGATGCTGCAGGTGTCCAAAGGTTAAGTGTAGGAGACTTTTGTCCCTCCCTTCTGCATCAGTGGTACTCCTAACTCTTGCATTCACATGAGAGCTGAGGCAAAAGTTTCCACACAAATCTCAGAAAGATTGTGAAAACATTTTCATGAAGGAAAAGCTCGCAAGAAAACAGAGACTTAGTAATTTCCATGATTTGGAGGGTTTTTTTTAAATTTTGGTTTACCAAAAAATCCTAACAAACCCTTCTCCAATAAATCACAGTTTTCTCTCTTTCTATAAACAGAAGTCCTTCATGTTTTGTTTCACAGAATCCCAGAATGCTATGAGGTTGGAAGGGACCTCTGGAGATTATCTCCTCCAACCCTCTGCCACAGCAGGGTCACCCAGAGCAGGTCCCACAGGAACGTGTCCAGGTGGGGTTTGAATGTCTCCAGAGAAGGAGACTCCACCACCTCTCTGGGCAGCCTCTGCCAGGGCTCTGCCACCCTCAAAGTGAAGAAGCTCCTCCTCATGTTGAGATGGAACTTCTTATGTTTCAGTTGAAGAATAAACACAAAATAGCAGTTTTGCAAAAATCTGGAAAAAGCCACAGTTTGAATGGAGTTAAACATTTTTTTATAGTATATTTTATATATTATCTTATTACAGACACATAGTATGCTTAAATATTATATATACTTGTGCGTTTCTGTGTGTGTGTATGGATTCAAACTACACATATTTGTGTGTGTGTCTGTGTGAATTTAAATATATGTATACAAATGATCTATGCCAATTAGAAAACAGGCTGCCATTTTAAGGAGCACCTACATTCTAGATACACAAATGCTTTTGTGCCTTACTTGGGGGCAAACTACCTATGGAAAAAAAAAAATCTCTGTGCACCCCAGATCTAAAACACAACATCTTAAAGTCCACAGACAGCCAGCTTCTCAGAGCAGAAGATCGCTCATGTAAATCTCCATTTCTGGGCATGTTCAGGAGCACTTTGATCTCAGCCACGTTGAACTATTTCCTGCTCCAGACACTCTGGGGCCTCAGAAGCTGGTTGCTCCCTCTCTGCCAAAGAGGGGATACCCTGTCCTGTAGATGTCCAGGGATTCCTACCAGCTTGGGCAACATATAATTTACAGGTAAAGGAGGAATTCCTCGCTACAAAAATCTGTCTTTAGCTGAGTGGCTATGACTGGAATTTCACTTCTTCCTCTGCACCTTGCTTCAGAGAGTGCCCTGAGCCACCAGGCTGCAGTCTCTGCTGAAGCAGTGTCATCCCTTCTTTTCAACCCCCTACAATTCTGTGGCTCTGTGATCTCCCCAGCTGGTCCTCTTTGTGCTGGACAGATTTATTCAGCATCTGCTAAATCAGTGAGAAAGGAAAAGTGTTATTACCCAGTGCTTAGGGTATTTATGGAGTAGGATAGAAGGAACCTGGTGTTCCAAGTGTTTTCCTTAAAATAGTGAAATACCACTATCAACTAATCAAGAGGCAGTTATTCATGCTCACTTTTGTGCTCCCTGAACCAGTAATTATTAAATCATTCTGTACAAAATGGAATGCTTTTCATGGAGAGGGAAAGCAGCCCAGTGGCTTCCATGTTTTGGTAGCTAAAGCATTCTTTGAAGGTGGAAAATCCTATTCTACCTGTTAGCCAAAGCCATCCATCAGTGCAACAAAAATTCACAGTAATTTCAACCTGTGCCTTTTACAAAGCCAGCCGGTCTGCAAAAGCGCATGAAAAGGAAAGCACAGCAGTTGAATGCTATGTCCGTGTGTCACCCTCCCTGTAAGAAAACAGAAGTCTTCTTACTGAGAGGGAAACCACCTTCCCCCGTGACTACTGCCCTTGAGCCATGAACTTCCTTCTGAGCAGCAGGTGATGTAAGCCCTAGAAATGTGTGACCGTGACATACCCGGTATTGTGACAGGAAGACTCATTCTCATCGATTCTTGCAATCAGAAACTACTGCGTCTGAAGTCAAGAGGAAACTATGTCCTAACAGGTACCTTGGGTTTATTTTCCTTCTTAATCACATTTTTTAAAAAGGGAGGCTTTTTTGCTCTTCTTTTTAATCCAGAAGTTGCACTATAACATCACATAGAGCTCCAAGCTTCTGTGGCCTCTCAGCTCTGTCTTTGCTTGCATATTTGCTTACCTTGGTTTAATCTTTTATTTTTGTGGGGTAACTTGGATCCATTCAGACTCATTCTGTCATATCTTGGAGAGAAAAGAGGATAGCAAAAGTTGAGAACCAAAAGGGTGCGTGCATTGGAATAAAATTAGCAGTTTAATTTTATTGCTTAAGGCCTTCACCAAGGAACAATTTGTGCAATATTGCTGAAAGCCAACAAAATCTTTACACAAAAAGAGTCAATAGTTTGATAAAACCCAGACCTCCTATGTTATGCAATTAAAGGTTAGACAGGGTGATAAGAGCTTTAATTTACCTTTGGGAGATATTCATCAGATTTTGGATTAACTTAAAATATGTTTCCTGTGCATTTCTTGCCAGGTGAAGGTCCGTCAATGTTTCCTCTGGTGCAGAGGAAGAGAAAACACTTTCCCAAAGCGAGGTGAACTTTACAAAGCCAGATATGCTATCAGGAGGCTTTCTCCAAACTCTGTAATTCTGTGATTTTTCTTCTGGTGGCCAGGAAAGCCAGAAGTATGAATTCCCATATGTGCTAGTTTGATGCGAGTTCTGTTATTATTAATTATTTATACAGCACCATGCGTGTGCGTGATTCTTTACGGACCAAAGACGATATCCCCCAAGAGCTTGCAAACCACATGGCCCAGCGGTACAAACACTTCTTCAGCTTTCCTAGGATGTACTACCTGGAATAATCCACCCATGTCAGCGGGCTACTTAGGTCCTGGTAAGTGCTCTGCTGGGTAGGAAGTGTTTGCAGGATTAGGCTCTCGTTAAACCATGACGTGATCACGGGTGATGAGGGAAGGGAGGGCAAGCGTTCCAGCAATAAGATCATGCTGGTGCTTTGGTTATAATGAAAGTGTCAAGGGGTTAGGGCTTTTTTTTATTATTATTTTTTTTAATGTTTTACACCATTTGTGATCCTGTTACTGAGAAGGAAAAGCTCAGCTTTATTGGCCACACGGAAGAAGTGAGCTGCTGCGGAGGGAAGACTCCCTTTGGGTGGGGAGAGAGGCACAGCCCATTACGTGAGGACTCCAGAGGTAAGGAGGAATGCGCAAGAAGAGGTGCTGGCCATGTGCTCAGAGAGTCTCCATCCTCTGCTCCAGCCAGCACGTGTCCACTACATCCTGAAGAGCATATATATAAATATTTTTTTTTTCTTTTTTTTTTAATTGAGGGCATTTTCAGAAGTTTCCCAGTACATTTCCAGCTCTTGGCAAGACCCAGACACATCTGTGACATTTAGCTGATAGCCTCCTTAGTGAAGGGAAGGTTGCCAATGAATCCTTGTGCAACTGTTTACGCTACAAACCAAAGCACACAACTGCCAGTTTCACTCTTACAACACAGAGAGCATTTTTCCTCCTTAATTGAAAGTGTGGAACACAACAAAGCCTTTAAATACCAAGAAAACAACCAGCTGAAACAAGTAGTAAGAGAGACATCAAGGATGACAGCCAGTAGGCCCTCTGCCCAGCGAGACACACAGCCAGGGCATGCTCTAATTTTAAAAGCAACCTACAGACTTTAGGAAGAATATTAGGATCTGGGGGGCAAGGACAGGGGTTGTTCCAGGATTGCATGGCACTTGAGAGAAATACATGCATGGGGACAGGCTGCTGCCTTCAGAGCAAAGGCACAGATGAGCTGTGGGGTTGGGATGAGGCAGTGGAGAAAGACAGCGGGAGCAGAGAGGGCTGAGTTGCTGCCCTGGTCTCCGTGGAAGTCTTTTATGGGAGGTTTTCTTTGGGCTAAGGCTTTTGCACAGCAGCGTAAGACCATCACTCTGCAGGCAAAAGCCCACAGAAGAAACAGGGCAAGCAGTAGACCGAAGCATCAGCACCTCCACCCCACCAAGAGCTGTACGAATGGACCAAGTGGTTGGACAAAAAACCTCTGCCTTTTTGGGGAGTAGTGTAGAGGTCCATAAATTCCCCACAGCTTTGCTTTTTTGACAGCTCCGAGTGTTAAAATCCAGGATAAAATAAGTTGAATTATGAAAGTGACAAAGAGTTGGAAACTAGGAGGAGCACTCAAACAGGAGATTAGCTTGCACCCGCTTTCTGCAGCATGAATATTTTGAGTTTTCAACATTTCATGGGAAGCGAACGGGTGTCACAATGGTTAAATGAATTGCGAGACACCTCGCCCCTACACTTGGAGGGTGAGGATGGCACTTGCACAGAAACAGATATCACCAACCCTCACTTTTCTGAATCTCTGCCCCAATTTAATCCCTCTGTGATTTGTGAGACTCTTCTTTTTCCTGAGCTGGTCTGGGATATGTGACTAAATTAGTTTCCATACATATTTTAAAGTTTTGAAATAATTCTGACAGATCACAAAGAGCACTTGAAGCAAACAGATACGTCTAGGGAGATCCATAGATTACGGAACTCGGATACTCTACATTTTCTCTGCCCTTTTTGGTGTTTAACCTGTTCCAGACAGTATTACTGTTTCACCTTACGAGTTTCACATTTTTTAACCTGAATTTTTATACTTTATTAGTAATATGCTTTGAATTCTACATAAGAAAGAACTGGTGGTGTAAACAGCCAGATCTTCCTGACTGACAAATCATTTACATATGACAAATATAAAACTAACCAAGAGGTAGTCTGGTCCTGGTCTGGTTCTGAGCTTGTTTTCCTTAGCCTACAGACAGCTTTTGATGTAAGAACCCCGAACCCCGAAGATCAGGCTCTTATTGGTACGAGGTACTCCAGACTGTCAGTCACAGAGAAAAGAGCCATTGTCCTCACAGATAATTAGCAGGCCTCTCCCCTCATCACAGCATGTTTTCAAAGGTGCTTCTGACCTCCAGCATGGATGGTGTCACACATACTTTAGCTGTAAAGCATGCAAAATAACATTAGATGCACCACCAAGAAGCACTCATGCCCTCTCCCACTTACAGTCAAAGACAGAGCTGATGCTTCTCGAGTCTAAGTGGTGGCTCCGAGCCCTTACTGACCCTCAACAGGCAGCTCTCAGTAGTATGTAAGTGCTGGACATGCTTGAATGAAAGCTGACCTGGTCTAGTGTTTCAGCAATGGTGACCAGGTCCTCTGAAGTGGAGTGGAGTGGAGGGTCCAGAATCACAGAATCAGAGAATCACAGGTTGGAAGGGACCTCAAGGATCATCTGGTCCAATCTTTCTTGGTAAAAGCACTGTCTAGACAGGATGGGCCAGCTCCCTATCCAGCTGAGTGTCCAATGTTGGGGAACCCACCACTTCCCTGGGGAGATTATTCCAATGGCTGATTGTTCTCATGGTGAAAAATTTTCCTCTTGTGTCCCAGTGGAATCTCCCCGGGTATAACTTGTATCCATTATCCCTCATCTTTTCCATGTGACTCCTTGTAAAAAATGGAGGCTCCATCTTCTTTGTAGCCGTCCTTTAAACACTGGAACATGGTGATTTAAGGAGATGCAGTAGCTCTGAGTGAGGAAGGGAAGGGCCCTTCCAACTCAGCAGATGTGGCTCTCCTGCCAACAACCCTGGGAGCATCACAGCCCTATGACACAGCCAGCAGCCAAAGGGAAAAATCACAGGGAATGACTGGCTTCATCTTCTTCCTTCTGACCCTTGAGAGTCAATGTGACCTGGGACTTCACCTTAAACTGGGCAGATGTAGTCTCTGCGGGCCTTTCAGCTTCTCCTAACATCGCTACCAGACTGCAGCTACAGAATTCTCCATTAGCTTTTGGACTGAATTGCCAAGAGAAATCCCATGAGATTTGGTCTCAAAAGCATACTTAAAGAGGGAATATTGTCTGGATGTAATTTAGCTGCTCTTGCCCAGCAATTCCATAGATCCCTTTGGCTTGTGACATTAAATATATGGAGCAAGCATATGAATGGATTAACATACACGGTCCTATAATTAGCTGCGTTATTAAATTTGCTAAGTAGTTGGGGGGAAAGGGGCTTGTTTGCCATCTGTTTAAAAAGTATCTCTCTTTCCACTGAAATCTGGATATAAAAAACCCCAGACATGTGGGCATGACTGCCTTACATACATTACTGGGATTATTTCCCTTGAGTTAACCAAAGACAAGCGTGATTCATATATCAGTAGAATGTTGCGCAAAAATGTGCATAGCATTTTTTCACATAACGTTCTGTTTCCTTCCCATTGTAAATTATGAATCACATAAACATCATGAATTACAGAGCTTTGTTGGTCTGGGGTTTTTATTTTTTCACCATGACCCTAAAAACCGAGTAATGGAAGAGTAATTATACCAGGCAGCATGGTAAATTCTTCCATTAAAATTATTTTTTTCTTCCTACTCTTGTCACTGTGTAACCACACAGTCATTTGATTCAATTTCCCTAGAAAACTTGCAATAACTGAACTGTGATTTTTAAACCCAGATGCACACATGCTCACACACACGTACACATTCCCACTGACTTTGAATATAAAGCATGTTTGTAAAGCAAAAAGGAGGAAGCATCTAAAACATGTTTGTATAGGAAAAGAAGGGAAACTTTTCACTGGTTCAAATAGGGATCCATATTAAATATTTAATCATTAGCCTCAGTTAATGGTTAATGTGGAAATTGTCTTTAAAATGTGAAAATTCAAAGAAAGAATAGAGCAAGAAGACCCTAATTCACACACTGTTCAGTCACTCACTCGAGCCCCTTGAAAGCCTGAGCTCCGAGAGCATGAGGAAAAGAGAGCAGACAAGAAAAAAGCCGCTCCAGGGCACGGGAATCCCTCCAATGCAGTACCTGAGCTGTATCAAAAATTGAGATTTCTACATAGAGCCTTACTTGTAATGCCACATCCCTGTAGAGTGACGAGCAAGCACTTGTGATTTCCAATCAACCATCCAGCAGCAGTTCCTGCAACAGGCAGACCATGTGTTTTCAGAGCTTTTTTCAAAGAGTACATATGAAAGCGGTACGGAAGCATAGCCAAAAACAGGGAACCTGGATCCGAGAGGTCTTTGCATTTGCCTCAGGCTACCTGACAGCATCTTCAGTTAAGTCAGAGGCAGAGAGACCTACTCCAATGTTACAAGTTTGGGGTTTACTCTCACATCTGCAAGGATTGAATTTAAATATTGCCATGGAGAACAAGGCAGAGCATAAGCCAACAGGCGAACATAAAGGGGAAAGGAGCTGTCAGATACACCGACACGTACAGTCTAACTTCAGGCATCCCATCAGGGAGGGTTAAGCTTTCAGTGTGGGTGCTCTGAGTCACAGCCTGGAGGAGCTCGAGGGGTGGTTATTTATACAGCACATTAACTACACAGGAGTATGGAGGAGGTCTAAAGTTCAGGAGCCTGAAGGTGAACACTCCCCAGAAGGTGTGGAGTTTGCATTTCTTTCTATTTGCTACTATCCTCGTGGCCCCCGTGAGCTCCTCCAAGCCGTGTTAGAGAAGACCAAGAAACTTTCCAATTTACACCAGCCAGGAATGGCTGCTATCCGTGCTCCAGGCTAAAGTTTCTCTGGCTATGTCCTCCTCTCTGGCAGTGGGAAAAAACAAGTTAGATGTTGGCTGTTTGTCCCGGCACAGAACAAAGTGACCAAGATAAACTAGCTGGGTATTCTTTGCATGCAAAAAGAGAAAAGAAACGAAAACCGAAAAAGAAACTCTCTACTAAAGACCCTCATCCATCTGTTGTTCTTTGGGGATGTTTTAACATTAGCTAAATTTCACTTATTTACACCTGAAGAAGTTAAATGATCTCGTTCCCATGAACTCTCTTACAAATGCTGTCCTGGCCTGTGATTTATATAAAAGTAGCTGTGCCCTTAATTTTATTCACAATAGCTTCATTCTTAACGTATGAACCTGCTTTGTCAGTATTCGCTTTGATTTATGGAAGATTTCAAACTACCAAAATAACTATCCCTTTTCTTTTCATTAAAGCTAATCCCCACAAAGACACTTTCATCTGCTGATTAGTCATGCTTCAGCGATCCTTGCTAACCAGAGGCTAAGTTATTGATGTGTTAAAGATGTAATCGCAGAGGTTCAAGGCCACTGAAGGAAATTCAACGTGTTGTTTGACAGCGTCAGACTGCAACAGCATCTTACCTTATTGAGCCAGCCTGGGCAGCACATGCTCAGCAGCGTGGTCAAACCCCTTCAGCCGGGCTACGAGCAAGAAAGGTCTTGTTGGAAAATGTTTCAGGTTCCTGCAGACACACTGCATTACAGATCATGGGCCTCTCACCACCACAAAAAAGACATGGGGTGATGGATCGGGTCCAGAGAAGGGCAAGGGAGCTGGTGAGGGGTCTGGAGCACAAGTCTTGTGAGGAGCAGCTGAGGGAGCTGGGGATGTTCATTCTGGAGAAAAGGAGGCTGAGGGGAGACATTATCTCTACAAGCTTCCTGTAAGGAGGTGGAGGTTGGTCTCTTCTCCCAGGGAACAGGTGATGAGACAAGAGGAAATGGCTTCAAGTTGTGCCAGGAGAGGTTCAGGTTGGAGATTAGGAACAATTTTTCCAGAGAAAGGGTTATTGCCCATTGGACTGGGCTGCCCAGGGCAGTGGTGGAGTCACCATCCCTGTAGGGATTTAGAAGACAGGTTGACATAGTGTTTAGAGCCACGGTTTAGTGACGTTTTTTAATCAGAGTTAGGTTGATGGTTGGACTAGATGATCTTAAAGGTCTGTTCCAATCTAGACAATTCTAAGATTTCCAAAATACTTCAGGGTAGTGGAACCCCAATCTCGTTTAGCAGGAACAAACCAAACTCTGTTGTTTCCCTAAACTGCACTCAAGTTTCTGAGTCAAAGGAGCAACACATTTTCCATTATAACCTGTACACCTAATTCTGAAAAACTCACAGTCATGGCTTATATTTCCCAGGCCTTATCTCATTTGAATGCTTCTACAGAATCCATCTAAGCAAACCCTTCTTCAACCTTTTCATGCTTATAGTGGACAATTCTGACCACTGTGAAACAAAATTGTCCTCCTGGCCATCGCTGTCTCTAAGTGGTTTAACACTGAAATGATGACAGGCTATGATGACAAACTCATCTACCACCTGCAGTTTCCCATGAATTCACAAAGAGGATCATCCCAAATGTTTAACTTAATGGATATGCTGAGGAGAAGAAGGACTCGTGGAGCTCTACACCCTGGCTTAGAGCTAACAGAAGTCTTCAAGATTAATCCACTGCCAATGAGGCAGCTTGTCTTACACCTCAGGAAAGGGAACGCGACAAGCCTGAACCTCCACTTCCAGAGGTCAGCACCATTTTGACACCGCTGTCATTAGTGGCTGCATGGTACATGTTGAAGTTCATCAGAATAATTCCTTGCCCCAGGTACACCATCACTTCCTCAGCATCTTCATGGATGAGGCTTCACGATCTTGGCCCTAATAGCTTTGTGCTGTTTAGGAAATTAAACGCGAGTGAGACCTGCTCTAAATCCCAACTGGTTTTACCATGGACATGTAGAGGTCTCCAAGTAGTAATTAGCCTGTGCAATCACTTCTAGGGACATAAACATACATTCAGCTGCCATTACCCCTAATTACCCAGCTGTAACATGACCTGCTTCTCTCAGGTCTTCTCCATCATCAGTGAGCAACTGTAGATCAGTGACAGCAGACCGCTGTGGTTGCCATAGTCAGCCTGGCCTGAAAATGGGTTACCCATTTTTATGTAGCATGGAGCCTGAATAGACATGTCCTGCTGAGCCTGAGCTGGCTGCCTTCGGGGCTAGGCCAGGTGGCACTGCACTGTGTCCCCAGTCTGAAGGAAGTGACAGCATGGTGATCCCTACATAGAGGCTCAGGAGGGTTCTAACCCAGCTGATACCAATGTATTGAGGATGGGAGCTGGGCTCCAATCTGTGTCTCTGCAGGAGTCCTTCTGAACCCACCTTGTGCTGCTCCTCCTTCCAGAGCCCTGTTACACGGACAGCCAGGCACTGACTGAACTCAGATGCCCACTTTGTCCCACTTTCAAAACTGCTCCACAGATGAGCCCACACTCTCTCACCACTTGCTCTCTTAGACGAGCTAGAGGCTGTTCCCAGTTTCAACCCTTTGTTCCATAACGTTAACATTGCTTATCACAGAGCTGTCAGAGTTGGAAGGGAACCCTAGAGATCATCTCGTCCAACTTATGTTTGACCTGGATCAGTACAGCCATATCCCTTTCCTGTCTTCTGTGATTCAATCTCGAGTGCTGGTCAGGAAGATGGGGCCAGTCTTTCTTCAGTGGTACCCAGTGACAGGATAAGAGGGAACAGGCACAAACTGGAACATAAGAAGTTCCACCTAAACATGAGGAGGAACTTCTTTCCTGTGAGGGTGGCAGAGCCTTGGCAGAGGCTGCCCAGAGAGGTGGTGGAGTCTCCTTCTCTGGAGACATTCAAACCCACCTGGACATGTTCCTGTGCAGCCTGAGTGGCCCTGCTCTGGCAGGGGGTTGGACTGGATGATCTCCAGAGGTCCCTACTAACCCTTACAATTCTTTGATTATGCAATAGACTTGGTCCTCATTTCCAGGCTTTACCCTCTTCTTTCATGTCATTTGCTAGAAGACACTGATGATGCTCCTTCTGCCACTTCCAGCCTCACACTCATAGCACTCCTTTGTACCCCTGATTTTCTTCCACAGAGTTGACATTTCACCCATATTATGTCAGTGTCCCTCATTTTGCAGCACAAACTCATCATCTGCCCTTGAGGCTCAGCAGCTCCGTGAGCCAGATCAGAATCCCCCTTTCCTCATGGATATTAGACACAGAGCAGAACATACATGGCTCCTGGCAGCCAGCTTTCTGCCTCCTTTCCAGCAGCTGCTTCTTCATCATCTGGTGTGTTTCTGGACAGAGAGAGTCCAGTTCCAGGGCAAATACTGCTCTTCTAGGAATGTTCTTGGAATCATCTGGCTGATCTCTGCCTGAGAGCCCAAATCCACTGAACGCATATAAATTAGTCCGTTGCTAATTTGTGCTGGAAAGCCCTACTGAATAGAGGACTATGCCAGGAACACAAATCTCAGAGATTTTTTTTTTTCCTTTCTTTTTTTTTCCCCAACTGAAATGGCTTCTTCTCACTTCCTTTGTTTACCTTTCGGCTTTGGCCTGCCCAGATAAGACTGATGACTGCTCCACGCAGCATATCAAAGATTCACTCCATCAAGGCAAAAGTCACGCTTGGGAGGGGAGTTGAACTCCACACCGCAATCAGAGCTGGTCCTGCTGGGTGATGTCTTCTGAGTCCTTTTGTTTGGTATTGGTGGTATTAAAGCAAGATAAAGCCAAATGGTCCCATCGAAGTTGTACCCAACATATATAGAGGAGTTTTGTATTATCTGACCTCAGGCTGCACGGCAAATGAGAAAGAAAATAATTATTTCAATGCCCAAACTACATTGAGTCAGCTCTGATCTGTGTCAGGGACACCACTCATGTTTGTTCTGCGATTGTACATTTAAGGCAGTGGTTTTATTTTTCCCCTATAGTTTATGCAACCTAAATGGAAGATTTAAGAAATGGGCTCCCATTTTTAGATACCTTTATTTCTTCACTCTTGGCAAATGACAAATTACTGTGAGCAACTGATCAGATTAAAATGTACAAAATCACTCATAACCTGTATATGTCGAATTCCAAGGCAATTAGGCTATTACCAGTGAGGAAAGACAGCGCAGAGGAAAAACATGTTTTCCCTGTGACCTGGCAGTTCACTGACTCAGAGACAGCCTATCTGTACCAGATCTGTGAAGCAATCCAGAATATTTCAACCAGCTGGGATGGATAACGCTGACACACATGAGACAGAGCCAGTAGCTGTATCTCACAGAGGCAGCAGCAGCCCTCAAGAGTGTGACTAACAGGTGTCATGCTCTTCCAGAGGTTTTGAGTTGATGGCACCCCGGTTTTGTTCTAATGAAAACAGAGCTTAATTGCACCCACACTGGTTGTCTGTAGGCCTCTGATTACTGCGAGTAGGTGGGTCCTGATTATACAGGTGATCAGTTTGTGTGGCTCTTTGAGTGACTCTTCAAGCTAGTTGCAGCGCCTGGACAATCACGCCTGGGTTGGAAGGGACCTTTCAGATCCTTGAGTCCAACCATCAACCCAACATTGACAAAACCCATCACTAACCCATGTCCCTCAGCACTATGTCTGCCCGGCTTTTCAATCCCTCCAGGGATGGTGACTCCACCACTGCCCTGGGCAGCCCAGTCCAATGGGAAATAACCCTTTCCATGGAAAAATTGTCCCTCAGATCCAACCTGAATCTCCCCTGGGGCAAATTGAGGCTGTTTCCTCTTGTCCCATGGCCTGTTCCTTGGGAGAAGAGACCGACCCCCCTGGCTACACCCTCCTTTCAGGGAGTTGGAGAGAGTGAGAAGGTCTCCCCTCAGCCTCCTTTTCTCCAGGCTGAACACCCCCAGCTCCCTCAGCCACTCCTCACAAGACTTGTGCATGCACCTCTTGTGCATGCTCTTTGGCTATTCAGGGCATAGAAGTTGTGACTGGCTGTTGTGCAGGCTTGTGGAGAAGGCTGGGTGAATCATACTCATAGCATGAATATGTCCTTTATTCCAGGATGTTTTTTCACCAGAGAAGATCACAACGGCAGGTTTGGTCTAGGGAGCCTGAATCTGCTGTCATGCCTCCTATATAGTTTCTGCTGTAACCTGTGAGTTCACTGGTGGATTTATCTCTTTCATGTACCTTGAAAAAGACAAGCAGCTTTAGTGATTTCAAGTGGGCCCATTGGAGCCTTGCTGGTGTAAGCACTACAAGTTAGTACAAGCCATACCGTTCTTTGGCAGTGACAGAAGTCCTCAATGCTAATATGAATTCATGAAAGGTAGCAGAGGTTTTGCCTGGTGCCTCTGCTTTATTACAGTTAGCAGGATATCTACAAGCTATGGTGTCTCTACCTCCCCCGTTCTGATTATTGCTCAAAATCAAGTGCCAGAACAATTAGTTCATTGCTGAAGAACTTCTTACCGCTTTGCTTAGCAGATCTCATATCCCATAGAAGGCACTGATTCACAGCTCTGACTGCAAGTACCAGAGGGTATTCCAGCTGGGTCTGGGAAATAAAAAAGCCATTAACATTAGATTACTTCAGTTCACATAGAGTATTACCCTCCACTAGCTCTCCACCACCCACCACCCCAGCCGGGGTCAGATTCATCTGATCAACACCCGATTGAAAGTACAGGACAGGCAACGCTCACCATGTACCTAAATGTCATAAAATTCAGTTCTTATCTCCATGTCAAAGGGCCCCAGGCTGTGGATCACAAATGCAAATGAGTGCAGCTGAGTGCTTTTCCATTTTCGCTTTTGTTTTTACCATGGGGTTTGAAGTGTCACATTCTGTAATATAACTTCCCTTTTCTAGTCACAAACAAATGACATCTGGCCACTTTCAATAATAAACCTAAAGAGAGGGGACGTTTCCTTTCAGCTTGTTGGGCCCCCTCCTTAACCTTCAAATTCTTATGAGAATTGGGGAGAAGGAAAACTTGAAAACAAGAATCCCCTAATGATTAAACTCACTGAACAAAAAATAAAAGCCCAAAAAAACCCCCTTCCCTTTAAGCCTCTGAGTACTGTTTTCTTCACACAATCTCAAACATCCCGACATGGTTAATGTTTGAGGAGCTGTTTGCTGCTCCCACTCTCGTTCTTACATCATACAGGAAACCCTTGCAGGAAATGAACCTTCAGTCAAGCCTTCTTCTCCCTCAACACCTTGGGCTTACAAGCCTAAGACAGAAAGCATACAAGGTGGAATTAAGGTGGGGTAAGAGCACCAGAGAGGCAGGCCAGACACCAATAAATCATACACCTTGATTTTCCTGCCTGGCACAACGTATGAGTTTTCTTTCCAGAGATGCTTCTGTCAAATAATCTGGGTTTCACTGAGCAGGAAGGTTTCACTACCTACCCCACACGGGGGGCTTGTCACGCAGGGTTGTGCAGGCTGAGTCTGCTTTGTGCCTGTGTCATCTCAGAGGATATTTTCAAAGGACTACAAAGAAACCAAATACCTCTCTCCCATTTCATATGAAAGAATGAGCTCCCAGCCCTTGACGTGTCCTCAGCTTGAACATTCTCATTGCTGTAATGATGTGCAGCTCTTTGTTTAGGTAGAAAGAGTGTGGTTTCAACCAGACTTGCCCAACTCTTTTTTTACCCGGGAGCAGAGAATGGTGAGGTTATCAAAATGACTAAAAATTGAGGAAGGCATTGTGAGCAGGCATAATGAAAAGGTCTTTTCTTCTTTGCTTCTTAGTCACCAGAAATACCAGAAACCTCATTTTAAAGATTGGGTTGTTCAGGCCAAACCACTGCCAATGGTGCAAGGCACAGTAACTCCGGAAGGGGCAATTTAATGACTGTATAAAGAACCTCGTGTCTTCCTCCTGATCATCTACAAGAGCTTCTTTCAGAGCTCATTCAGGACAAGGGAAGTATTTCCTACAGTTCCTATGGCTCAGAGAGTAGCACCATCCCTGCCACCACAAGAGGTTTTCTAGATAAAAGGACCCCCAAGTCCTTCTCCTCAGGGCTGCTCTGAATCGGTCCAGCATGTGTTTGTGCTTGGGATTGCCCTGACTCATGCGCAGGACCTTGCACTTGGCCTTGTTGAACTTCATGAGGTTTGCACAGACCCACTTCTGAAGCCTGTACAGGTCCCTAAATGCAAGTGAAGCCCCTGTGGCACACAAAGGCAATTTGCTGCGCTGGTCCTGGTCTCTGTCCAACCAAGATGGCAAGCTCCTACCTGTTTTACCTGCATAGAATCATAGAACAGTCCAGGCCAGAAGGGACCTCCAAAGGTCATCTAGTCCCACCTCCTCGCAGTCAGCAGGGACACCCCCAACTAGACCAGGTTGCCCAGGGCCTCCTCCAGCCTCCCCTTGAATATCTTCAGGGAAGGGGCCTCAACCACCTCCCTGGGCAACCTGTCCCAGTGCTCCACCACCCTCAGAGTAAAGAACCTATTCCTAATATCCCATCAAAGCTGCTNATCTGCTAACAAGGCATCTTTTGATGCAGCCCAGGATGTGCTTGGCCTTCTGGGCTGCAAGTGCACCCTGCCTGCTCATGTCCAGCTTCTCCTCCATCAGCACCCCCAAGTCCCTTTCCTCAGGGCTGCTTTCTAATACCTCATCCCCTGGTCTCTATTGAGACTGAGGGGTGCCCAGGTGCAGAACCCTGCACTTGCTCTTGCTGAACCTCATGAGGTTCCTCTGGGCCCACCTCTCCAGCCTGTTCAGGTCCCTCTGGATGACATCCCATCCCTCTGGGGTATTGACAACATCACATAGCTTGGTGTCATCTGCAAACTTGCTGATGGTACAATGGTGATCCCTGGGTGCATGTGGTCCATGGGGCAGTTCTAGGTTGGAGGGCTGTTACAGGTTCTCCAGTGACTAACAGTGTGGTTATGCTGGTTTGGGAAGTCCTCGAACCATCTGAAACACCCACTGTAGAAGGTAGTGAGCTGGCAGGTCTGCTGATGCCAACATCACCAGCTCACATTTCAGCTCTCTTCCACACCCGTCCTTATCTTGCAATGGTCCATTAGAAAGGCAAACTCACCCTTTAAAAAAAGAAAAGGCAACAAAACCAAGTAGTAAGAGAGTCATGTGCTGCATCAGCCGAGGTGTTTGAGGAACACAGCAGCTACAGCATGAATCACAGCAGCATTGCAGGGATTGTAATGCTGATGACAAGTTCCTACACAGCTCAGCATGCAGCTCTCCAAAGCCATGGGGAATTGTCGGTGTTGTTGTAGAGTCTGCAAGGTTTTGGGATATTACCAAATGAGGTGAGAAGAAAAACCTAAAGCAGGGGTTGTCACACCCTGGCTGACTTTGCTGCAACCAACCACACGATGCTCTGCCAAAGAGCGACCAGACAGCCTCTCCACAGCCCACCAGACGCTGATGCTCTGGCTCTGATGGTGTACATATTGCATTTCAAAATGAGGAAAAACAAGCTGTTTGTAAATATCCAGGCCCACCTACACAAATGTCCACCCTGGAAACAAGCCACAGGGCTGGCAAGCTACTGCCATTGCAAGTCTTACAGAATCACATTTCAAAAACTAACCCCCTGAGATTTAAACTATTATTTCATGGATTCATGGAATCAGGGAATTGTCAGAGTTGGAAAGAACCTCTAGCAATCATCCAGTCCAACTCCCCTGCTAAAGCAGGGTTGCCCAGAGCACATCACTCAGGGCTGCATCCAGGTGAGGCTTGAAGGTCTCCAGAGAAGCCTCTGCCAGGGCTCTGCCACCTTCACCCCAAAGAAATTTTTCCTCATGTTCAGATGGAACCTCCCATGTTCCAGTTTGTGCCCGTTGCCCCTCGTCTTGTCACTGGGAACCACTGAGAAGAGTCCGGTTCCATCCTCCTTCAACCCACCCTTCAGATCCTTGTGAGCATGAAGAAGGTCTCCCCTCAGCCTTCTCTTCTCCAGGCTAAAGAGTCCCAGCTCTCTCAGCCTTTCCTCCTAAAGGAGATGCTCCAATCCCTCCATCATCATTGTTACCCTATGCTGGACTTTCCAGTAGTTCCCTATTTAAACTGGTCCCTATTTAAACTATTTAAACTGGTCTCTTCCTCTGTTGCTTTCTGAGGTTATGACCATCCCAGGTTTGTGCTTTTTATAGCCTCTCTCTGCCTCAAGGACCTTTTTTGACCTTCCAAGTGACAGCACATGGCCACACTGACTTCTCTGGTGAGGTGAAGGAAAACAGAGCAAGACTGGTTAGAGACAGTTAACTCTGTCTCCCTGCCTCTGCCTGGGGGCACCCGGCCGTGTCACTGAACATGGGTCACTGACTCCAGAGCCTGTGGTTGCATATTGTTCCCATCTCCAGTTCAGAGGGGATGCTCCGGGAGTCAGCTTAGCTTTCCAGTCCATGAGAAGCTCACCCATAGTTTACATTTTCCAATATTTTCATGGTGACTAACAGTGTTATTGAACTCCGAGGAGGACCAGCTTGTTTTATGGGTCCCAGCCTTGTCTCTGGCTCTCCCCACTTGCAGCCTGTTGTCTGAATGCTCTCCTTGTCTGTGAAACCCTGTGCTCTACAGCCTGTCCCACATCTCCTAGACCTGCTAGGAAATCTCACTCCAAAACCTATAGTTCATCAGTTCATTCCTGATTAGAGTGGTTGATCAAAGCAAAAAATATGTGGCTCGTTGCACTTGCCAGAATGGGAGATCTCCACAGCTTATCTGATGTGAGCACCCATCATCACGGCAGCTGAGCTGACTGGAATCATGATTAGCTGCCCCCTGCCTCCAAAAAAAATAAGGACTTGGCTGGGGCTAGACAGTTACCTGGGGTGCCCATGGGGGGAAAAGACTGACCCTGCATGAAGAATGAAACCTCTGAGAAGAGCCCAGAGCACGGAGAGGACATGGGCATGGAGATGGTCTTCCCTCTCACCCACCTACAGAGCGCAGGAGGCAGGAAGGTTGCCGGGATGGCAAAATCACGGTGCCGGCGCATTGCCTGACCCTCACAGCAAAGTTTCTGTGTTTATGGTAAGACAAACCAAAAGCAAGGCCTGAGAGGATTCTTTTAGAACCCAGATCATTTTCTATCCCACAAGCAGGAAATCTAAGGGGCATTGCAGGAGAGGGAGATTTTGTTAAGCGGATTAACATATTAACTAAAAATAAAGATTGGGCATATTTGGAATTCTAGGATAATCATGCTTTTCTGGTGACAATAGAAACCCCTCATGCCTCTCTCCTCTGCTTTCTGCAGTGCTCAAATTTGTGATAGCCATTAGCTGATGAGTTTATCTGCGTTGTGCATACAAAAGATACGTCTCTGCCTAGAGCACATGCTGACGTTTGAGCCCAGATGATCTAATGATTGGCATGTTTTGATTCAGCAACTACATGCTGAATAGTTTACCACAAGATTTATTCTTAAATACGAGATTGGTCTTTTGTGACTTAATTACTTCAATTTTGGTTTTTTTCCTGTATAGCATCTCCCTTTCATGTTACCCATCCAAACTCATGAATGCAATCAGGGAGACTTTAAAAAAATGCTCCTGTAGTTTCCATTTAGCCTGAAATGTCAAACCTCTTTGTCCTCCTGGTGCTGTGCCTGGAGCAGTCTGGGCAGTAGAGACATCCCTCGAGGATAACGATTGTCCACCCTGAGCTCTGCTGGCTGATCTTCACCAGCTCCAGTCCTGCAGGTAGCTCATTTCAGCTGGCTTGGGTACCCAGCTGTGGCTCGTGTGGGGTTCACCATAGGATATGCAAGCACATGGAGGCTTTTGCTTTTCCTCATGATCATGGCTCCCGCTCGGCTTTTTCTGGCTAATGTTTGACTAAGCGAGCTGACACATGGATCTCCTTAGTGCGGCCCTCTCTTTCGATTCAAAGAAGGAGAAGAGTCATGGGTAGCTGGAGGATAACCCCAGGACCTGGGTCCAGGGAGCTATAGAATCCTAGAATAGTTTGGGTTGGAAGACTATCCAGTTCCAACCATGGGCAGGGACACTTCTCACCAGACCAGGTTGCTCCAAGCCCCATCCAGCCTGGCCTTGAACCCCTCCAGGGATGGGGCAGCCACAGATGCTCTGGGAAACCTCTTCCAGGGTCTCACCACCCTCACAGGAGAGAATTTCTCCTTAAGATCTAATCTAAATCTCCCCTCTTTCAGTTTAAAACCATTCCTCCTTGCCTTATGTTTCCACTCCCTGATCAAGAGTCCCTCCCCATCTCTCCTGTGGCCCCCTTTAGGTATTGAAAGGTGTTTATCTATGGTGTCCTCTTAGGAGAGAGCCCAGAGAGCCCACAGCTCCGCAGGGGTATGGGGACCCTGTGCCTGTGTTATCTCTGAGCTGTGTTAATGAAGGGAACTGATTGTTTTCCCATCTGTCAGCCCCAAGGGGAGCCTCCTGGTGCACACACTCAATGCAGGCTTGGTGACCAGTGTTACCACTGCAGCTCAGCGTTGTGGGGGTTTCAGACCTCCCTCTTGCAGTCCATTAGAAAGCACAAGGAGCCCCATGGGGGGATTATTTTAGCTTCCCACCAGTGACACGGCCTGGGTGCAGTGTGTTGGCCAGCCAGAGACTGGTCCTTTCCCTTCATATTGGGGCAGATCTATCCCATGACTGCTATCTACCCTACTCCCTAAAAGTTATTTCTTCTTTTGAGCTGCAAAGACAGCTGAAGTCTGTCAAGAACTAATGAAAAATAAATGCCATAGCATTTTTTTCTGTAGGAACCTTGTGATGGGTTTATATGCATACGTGTGTGTGTTTATGCTCATACACTCACTCGCACAGATTGCACCATTTCAGCAGGGGACTTTCTATTTCACATTCTACTCGGGCTAACACTTGCTCTTTAATACCAGATATCACTGCGAGACATAATGAGGGTCATTAAATGTATTTATTAGCTTATTAAACTGAACTGCCTTCACTGTTGCAGCTGGCCTGGGTTTTATAGAAACCCCAGCAAATCCCCAAAGTCACACAACAGGAGCCCAACGCACTTTAGCTGATGACAGTGTAAATATCAAATTTACTGGGGCTGGCAAGTGGCAAACACGGCTCTGGTATGTTGTTTAAAAACCTGCCATGAGGCATAGTGTGTAATTTTCAACTCATGAGGGCTGAGCTGCTTTGGAAGGAAATATGAAAAGAATTTGAGAGGATTTAGTGATGTTTTCAGGGATACAGTTTAATTATAAGCAGCCAGGAAGCTCTTAGATACTAGCTGCGGGTCTGATCCAATGACCATTGAAGTGAGAGAAAAGTCTTAAGCTGGTTGTGTGCGTTGGTCTAACATGGGTTTTAATCATAATATATGAGATTGATATACTTAAAGTCCCCACATCTTTATCAAAATCTATGTGGAAAGTAAGTTTCTAATTTTTGGTTAAGCTCAGGCAAGAAGAGAGAGAGAGGCCAGCAGGCACCAGTTGCCTAAATGGAGTGTGATTGTCTGATTTTTGAGGACTGAGTGTTTCTTCTTATGCACTGAAGTTCCTCATCCCTCATTTCAAACATCTGGGGGACTGCAATAACGGGGTCATCTGGACTCCCACCATTCGCAGTAGCCTAGACATGGGTGGAGGCAAGCCAGGTACTGACGTGGTGGCAAGAGTGGTGCCAATGTGAGATGGTGTCCAGCTGCTCACCAGCCCTTTCTGGGGGCTTGGCTAGGGGGAAACACCACAAAGGAGCCTGGCTGCAGTGAAGCCACCAAACCATGAGGGTGGGCAGACCGAGCAGAGTGTTCTGCTGCCAGCAAAAGGTCTGGGATCTGGGATCCAGGGCAGTGCCACCCTTTAATCCTCACTTTCCAGTAGTCCTGTACGTGTGAGGACAATGGGAAAGGCTCCATCGCTCTCAGATGTTCCTCCAGGGCAAAGATGAATGGGCAAGTCCCCGGAGCCATCGGTAGATGCAGTATCAGCCACAATTTCAGCCCGAGTTAGCTCTGCATCACCCAAAAGAAATCAGAAAGGGATTAGTCTCAAGGAAGTAAACTGTTTTTAAAAGGTTCCTCTCATTCAAACAGCCTTCTCAAACCCAGTCAGGAGGAGAGTCTCCCAGGGCAGTGGATGAGCAATGCAGCCAGGTGAAGGCAGAAAAGCTGCTCGGCTGCCATGAGATAGACCTGACTAAGAATTATGACAGTGCAAAACCACTGTCTGCCTTGAAAGGGAAAAAAAATAAAATAAAAAAAAATCAGTGCCCCTTTTCACTGCCATTACAAGGAACTCACAAATGGATTTGCATCATTTTCCATAAAGCAGAAGGAAAACCCCTGCTGAGGTATTTTTACTCTCACTCTATCTCACTGTCCTGCTCTAACACCCACGGTTCTCCTGAAGATACAGTCACTGCGGATTCAAAGTTCAAGTGTAGGGGGGACCTTGAGCTCTTCTTCCAAAAGCTTTCTCCTTCCCCCACCACCCCCGCCTGAATCACTGGCAGCAAACATAATGGCAAAGGGTGTCACATTCTTCTTACTGTAATTCTGTAAAGCAGGCTGGGATATTTTCCGAGATTTCTTGTAAAGCTGGATGCAAGCAACTCTGTGTGTGTGTGTGTGCACAGCCAAGTGCCAGTAAATCATCTTAAACCCACATGCTCGGAAAATTAATGACCAATTTGGCTCCTTTCTTAAAATTAGGAGTGTGTATTCATATTATAATTGAAGATTTACTTCTTCGGGCTCTGTTCTTCCAAGCTCTTTGTTAAATTTCATACATGAACAACACAAGAAGTGTATCCCAGACAGCTGAAAGGCATGAATTATAAATGCCCACATCCCTAAACACACATTTTTATAGTGGCACAGACTGACATGAGCTGGGAAATTCAGAGTTCGGACTCACGTGGGCTTAATTCTTACCTTTGAACACACAAACTCTTCTTTTTATAGGGCTATATTTAAAAAATAGCCAGTGGGACTTAACCCCGCTGATTATATTGGCTCTTCCTTTTTCAGCTTTATCTTTTACAGCCTTTCTTGCTTATTTTTCAAAAGATAACACTTAGAAAGAGGGATTGGGAAAGGATTAATTAGTTCTCTAGAAGACTAATGTTATTTTGGAAGCATTGGGATATTTTTTTCCGTTTTAATATATCTTAAGCATGCGTATCTTTTATATGTTCTTATCAACCCAGTGAAAAATATTGTAATTAAGTGTTCCATGGACTCAGCACTTAAGAAATGCCAGAATAAATTGCTTGCACAAGCTCATTCACCTCTCTTACACTTACGTGCAGGGGGGTGGCTTCCATGTTGGGTCAATCCCCATTCACTCTGGCTCTTGCCCTTATCAGCTCCCTCTGCCCTCCCTGTCCTCCTGGGTCCCTGTCACCTTCACCAGCCAAGACCAGTCCTCCAAAGAGTTTATCAGAGCACAGCCTCTCACCCCTCTTGCCCTATTTTTCCATCCTACTCCTGAGTTCCTGGCCTACAAAAGCCAGAGCCATCTCCCAGCTCTCCTATCAAAGGGTAGTTCTCACTGGAGACTCTGGCACATCGGGGGTGGAGGGAAGACATGTCTGCAGATCACGCAATTACTTTGCACATATGTGTTCATATGTTCAGCATAAGTGTTTATATGCTGGGATTGTTCAGCCTGGAGAAGAGAAGGCTCTGGAGTGACCTTAGAGCCCCTTCCAGTCCCTAAAGGGGCTCCAGGAGAGATGGGGAGGGACTCTTGATCAGAGAGGGGAGCCATAAGATGAGGGGAAATGGTTTTAAACTGAAAGAGGGGAGATTTAGATGAGATCTCACGAAGAAATTCCTTGGTGTGAGGGTGGTAAGACCCTGGCCCAGGTTGCCGAGAGAAGCTGCGGCTGCCCCATCCCTGGAGAGGTTCAAGGCCAGGCTGGATGGGGCTTGGAGCAACCTGGTCTGGTGGGGGGTGTCCCTGCCCAGGGCAGGGGGGTTGCAACTCAGTGATCTTGAAGGTCCCTCCCAACTCAAACCATTCTATGATTCTATGATTTCAGCAGCCAAAAAGCCAGCACTCAAAATGATTCTGTGAAATACATCTCCTATCAGCAGGTCTCCCACACACTTCATCTGCTGCCTGCCCAGGTCAGCAGAGAAGGCGTAGAGTCCCAGCCTGCAGATGGAGACAAAGGAAAGACATAGGGGCTGAAGGCCAAAGATGACAGAGTTTAAAGCCAACCTCATGCAGGACATTTGCTTGATCTGGACACACAGGATGCCCTATGACCGCAGAGACCTGATGGCTCGTGTCAGGAAGCTGTGGGACATAGAATCACAGAATGGTTAGAGTTGGAAGGGACCTTAAAGGTCATCAAGTTCCAACACCTCCCACTAGACGAGGTAGGTATCTTCCTTGACTTCATATTTTAGACTTAGTCCTCTCCTGCCTTGCTTTGAATGTTCACTTGCTGAGAAAAGAAAGGAGAAAACTGGGTTCCTAACAAAGGATGGGTCCATATTCTAGGAAAGAAACGTGAAGCACCTTGACTGCAGAAGGAACCAGTAGCCAAAGCTGTGCCACCCCTGCAAGGGAAAGGACCTTTCCCACTGCGCAGCTTCCAGAGCCACCCTTGGCTGAAGCTGGGCCAGAAGGGAGCCAGGCTCTCATCGAATCATAGAATCACAGACTGGTTTGGGTTGGAAGGGATTTTAAATATCTTGGGCAGGGACACCTCCATGGGCAGGGACACCTCCCACCAGACCAGGTTGCTCCAAGCCCCATCCAGCCTGGCCTTGAACCCCTCCAGGGATGGGGCCACCAAGGCTGCAGGGACGGGGCCACAGCTCTGCAACTAAACGCTGTGGGGCTTGCCTGGAAAACAGCTGAATTCTAGCTCCTTCTTGTGTCTTTTCTTTTGGTAAATCAGTGACAAGCCAGTTTAAAAAAACGCATTAGACTCCCCCAAAACGGGCTGCGGCGTCATGCCCCTTCCTACGCTGCCTGGGTGACTTCTGCAGTGCTAATTTTCTCCAGAAATGTGATTCTGAGAAAAACCAGTGGAGGGGCAGTGTCCTGAGCAGAGCACTGGCTGACAGCGACGTGAAACAGGGAGCGAAAGGACTGTCACCTGCAGCTTGAGACCTCCAGGGAAAGCATAGTTGCCGAATTTTTTTGTAAGCAAACAGGATTGCCTCAGAGAGACAGCTGACTCCATCTTCGGTTTCCCTTGTAACACCTGCAGCTCCACGGATTTTGGCTGAAGTTTGGGTCACAAAAAGGGTAACATTAATATAATCAAAAGTGCTGTAATGAATTTAACTCAGTGAATGGTTTCTAAACAGCCCAAGGTCTTTTGGACTGCGGACCTCTGGGATTCTGGACCTGAAAAGCTCGTCAGTCTTTTCCAGAAATGCCAGCGAGCGTTAGAAAGGATATTGAGTAGATCCCCCCTGACAGCTGGATTGACCCTGAGTTCCCAGGGTGCCTGGAAAGGCTTCCACCCACACAGAGACATTTCTAATGCCCTCTAAGGAGGTGTTTTAGGGCTTCGGCTCTAGTTCCCTCCCTCTCCCCTGTTTTCCACCCGGGAGCATGGGATCAGTGATGAAGACCACAGCCTTGGCATTGCACCCTGAAAAGAAGCATCTCCTAATTATATCCTGGGTATTCCCTTAACTCTGTATTGTCGCCCTTGCTTTGTCCACTTCCATAAAGTGCATTTTTATTCCCCGCTTTGCTGATGGCGTCTCCCAGGTCCCTGCCAGTTCCTCTCCCATCGATCTGTTCCTTAGTTTTCGTCTCTCAATACAGATATTCTCCTCAGCCAACCCCTCCTCCCCCAACCCTGCACATTCCCATAAATCTTTTAAAATAAATAAATAAATGAAAAAGGCCCTGATGATAAAGAGCAGCTTGTTGGTTATTCTCACAGTGCTGGCAGGTAAAACCAGCCTGGAGGAACAAGGAGCTCTTCTGCCCTCGTGCCAGTGGAGGCAGAGCCTCCCCTCCACCGCTGCCAGTGGTCTCCAGGAGTACAGAATAGCAACACAAGCACCTCTAAAAAGCCTAGGAAATGAGACACTGTGTAAATCCAGGTAAAAGGTTTCTTTACACTAGCTGCTTTGTGCGGCCAGGAACACTGGTAGAGGAGACAAGCCATGGAAGTCATTTTCTTGCCTTTGGGGAGAGGCAGCGTCACCTGAGTGGGCTTAATATGAGGCTGCTTCTGAGAAACACATGCGAAACTCCTGCGAGCGGTAGGAAACTCACCACAGTGGGCAGCTTTTACACAGAACAAGCCGAGAGGTTTGGGTGCGGGTTCAGGGTTCTGAGGGAGGGGTGGCGAGGCAGAGCCTTCTGTGTTGCGCCTGTGTCCGTACCCGGTACCTGCCCTCCACAAACCCCACACTGTTACCTGTGTCACTCCCAACCGAAGAGACTCAAGAAAATGTCACCAGAAGCAAGCGGTGCCTGCGGGAAATAACAGATTTAAAAACAAAACTTAAAAACTCTTTTTTTTTTTTTATTCTTTACTTCCAGTCCGCTCAAGTTTCAAAGAACTTTCCTAAAAAAGTTAAAAAAGAAAATAAAAAAAGCTCGGGCAGCAATTTGAGCTTATGCTTTGTGTAGAAGTCTCAAGCTTGAGCTCGTGAAAGTATTTTGCTTTATCTTTGATTCAAGGCACAAGCTGCTCAGTTCACTAACACAGCCCAGAGCCTACAGGTTCTCACGTGGTTTGCTCCCGTAACCCCGGCAGTTAGCTAAGAGATCCATTCCATTGGGCTATTTTTATTAGCCTGGTTTTTTGTTTATCTCCTGGTGCAAGAGCTTTTTTTAAACTCATTGATACACTTCTTGGGTATTAGCCATTGGGAGGCTGAGTGCACAGGTGCTCTGAAAGACGTGCAGTATTGGGTTACAGAATAGCTCTGATGTGATCTCTGACTTTTGGGTCTGATTGTTAAAAAAAAAAGAAAGAAGAAGAAATAAAAGCGGCATTTGACTACATTTCATTAGAGCTTTCTACCCAGAAAACAAGCCAGAGGAATTTTTTAATCCTGTATGCCTTGTATGTAAGCATCAAACGGATTCAATGAGTTGGATCACTCCCTGATTCAGCACATGCAGAGCCTCGCCGTTGAAGTTTCCCAGTCAATCCACCCTCTTCCCCCCCAGTCATAAATAAAGTTGGGAGTGGAAGATTCCCTTCAAGGAAATTTATCTCTTTGACAGTCAAACAGGTGGCGAAGTTAATGCGAAGTCTCAAGAGAACTTGGTTGGTAAGAATGGCCCCGCAATAACTAACCGCAGTGATTTACAAGGGACTAAATTGCCAGATTAGGCCTTGATAATTTTTCAACTCTTGACTTCATTATTACCTTGTGGATCTGGATCTTACATCACCTCCAGGAATGCCTGGGATCAAATTAAAGTGGAAACACCTGGTTGAAAGTCAGTTCAAAATACAGATTTAAGAACTAGAGGGCCATTCACTCGTGCTGGGCCTGCTTTTCATGCGTGGTAGACAGCTAGAAAACCAGATTTCTCTGTGTTTGAGCTTTGTTTTCAAAGGCCAGTCTGGCTAGAAACCACCGCTCTCTGCAAGCACACACGCTGCTTAAACATCTACAGATCTGACATGTGAAGCAGGTTTAGTAGCTAAACGAAGTGTCCAAGTGAGGAAAACTACCAACTCAAAGACTCAGACCAGGATGTAAAACCCGTGGGTTGACCTAACACGGTGTGACTATTTAGGCAAGCAGGTGGAGGTGCTCATGCAGTGAAGGTTTGCAAAGAAGCTAGATGGCCAGTAGTTAAGATGATGTCCTGGTTTGAGGTAAAACGAGCCAATTTTCTGTTTTACAATTTTACATTTTATTTTTTTTTAGCTGGGCCTCTTCTAACTAACTCAACTCTGGAATTAACAGCAGATTGTTCAGAAACTGTTTGCTCTCAGGGTGCTCAGAGCTGATCACACCCAGGGATGGTGCAGAGAGGCCCTGGCTTATCCTTATTGCTGGAACAGCCAAGGGCAGGGAATGGGGTTATCTGTCCCGTTGGAGGGTCGGAAATAGAAAAAGCATTGAGGGGTCACCCCTGTGGGGAGGAGGGGACAGGACATGGGACCCCAAACTGACCAGCTGGGGTATTCCATCCCATCCGCATCATGCTCAGTAGAAAAGATGAGGGATCAAAGGGTCAACTCTCTTCCTTCAATGGCCGACGTCTGAGGNACATGCAAACCATGTCATTTTAGAGACGTGTGAAATCCAAATAAACATTTTTTATCAGGAATTTGGGGCCTGAACAACCCAGGAGAATGCTCACGGGCCCAGTGGGCAGTGATTTAAGGACACAGCACGGCTACAAACCGCTGTTTGAGAAGGGTCTCCCGCAAGTCTTTGTGCCGTCCTTCCCTGTGTGTCTCAGTTGTCCGCCTCCAGCTCTTCTGCTCTGCTGGGGAGCTGCAGCTTGGATTCACGTCTGTCTCACCGTGAGCCAGGTCCTTCAGCACTGGCACAGGACTGGCATGAAGCTGTACGACAGAACAGCAGTAGGACATTTTCATGTGACACCAGGTGGAAAGACAACAATTTGACTTGTCCGGACTGCTGACAGGCCATCTAATAAGAGAATGGCTATTCATAGAGTAGAAACAAAATCCTTTGTGTTTATTCTGCTGTTGCTAGCACACAAGCAGTGGTTATTTCAGCAGAGAAAGCCTCCACCTGCCAAGGAGTCCCAGTGATGAGGCCCACTAAGCCAGCAGTGTGCCCAGGTGGCCAAGAAGGCCACCAGCATCCTGGCCTGGATCAAGAACAGTGTGGCCAGAAGAAGTAGGGAAGTGATTGCCCCCTTGTAGTTGGCACTGTGTCCAGCTTTGGGCCCCTCTCCACAAAAAAAAAGACATTGAGGGGCTGGAGCAGGTCCAGAGAAGGGCAATGGAGCTGGTGAGGGGTCTGGAGCACAAGTCTTGTGAGGAGCAGCTGAGGGAGCTGGGGGTGTTCAGCCTGGAGAAAAGGAGGCTGAGGGGAGACCTTCTGGCTCTCTCCAACTCCCACCAGACCTGGTTGCTCCAAGACCCATCCAGCCTGGCCTTGAACCCCTCCAGGGATGGGGCAGCCACAGATGCTCTGGGCAACCTCTTCCAGGGTCTCACCACCCTCACAGCAAAGAATTTCTTCCCGAGATCTCATCTCAATCTCCCTTCTTTCAGTTTAAAAACTTTACCCCTCATCCTATGGCTCCCCTCGCTGATCAAGAGTCCCTCCCCATCTCTCCTGCAGCCCCTTTAGGGACTGAAAGGGGCTCTAAGTTCTCCCTGGAGCCTTCTCTTCTCCAGGCTGAACAACCCCAACTCTCTCAGCCTGTCCTCACAGCAGAGGGGCTTCGAACTGCCCACTCTCCCTCCTTCTTCATTGTGGGCCGGTATGGGCTGGGAGAGAAGCAAATGCATGAAGATGGTGGTAAATAACTTCCCTTTTCCCCTCATGAGAATGGTAAGACAAACAGGGAGCTCTCGGATGGCCCATGTGGTTCGGTTCCTGCCCCCCCTCCAGGGTCAGTTCTGTCACTGCCGGCAGGGAGAGGGGGCAAGGACGCAGCACCTCAGCAGGTGAGAAACCTCAGCGTCCTGACCGTGACATTGGAATCGTCTTCAGGGAGTGGGACTCGAGGAAAAACTCCAGACAGTGACAGAACAGGAAGTTACAGCAGCTGTAGGAGCTGCGGTTAATGAATTTCCCAGCGGGGCTTTAGCTTTTGCTCTGCCTTGCTCCCTCTGGCCCAGAGTGCCGTATTAGTTTCTCCTCTTCCCAGCCATCCCTGTCCCACAGGCTGTTTCGCCTAAGAATTTTCAAGGCAGCAGATTGTGTTATGAGTCCCCAGTGAGTGAATAATTTTAGGTCCGGTTCCAAATATTTAGTAACAAAGGCTCGGCTTCCCAAGGTGAATCCCAGGAACACTGACAGCATCTCCACATCTGATCCTTCAAGCATCAGGAGGAAGGCAAAAATGAAAATATGCATTTTTTATTTTTTTTTTTATTTTTGAGAAAACAAGAAACTTGGGTCCCACAAGCTCAAGGGTCATGGAATTTCAAGTGCAATTTTGCCCCTTCAATAAAAAGGGACTGCCTTGGCTGACCTGACCATTCTTACTGGATGCTCTAGGTCTTCAGAGAAGAACCTTCACAGGGGACTGCAAATATTTATACCAAAAAGCCAGGGAAAGTTAAAAGCTATCTATTGGAGACTGTGGGAAGACGTACCTCCAAGTCTGTTGCACTTGCTAATTCCAGCTAAAATCTTGTGTCTTTTCCAGGAATGGAGAACTTGGGCCCAATTTTGCTTCCAGTCCCTGTCCCAGTCCCACCCTCAACCTAAGATGGACAGTGGCTTGGAGCAAGTTACTACTGCTCTCTTTCAGTAGAGGAGAAACGAGTTACTTCCTTGAGAAAACATCATCTCACCAACAGCTGTGGCTCAGAAGCTCTCTGCCTATAAGTAAGGACTCCACATTAAAACATAGTTCACATTAGTTTTAAAAATCTCACTTACAAACCTTGTAACCTCTTCAGAGACCTGGGATTACTGTAGACACCTTAGTTTGTTCCCCTGCTTTAGGGACAATTATACATCTTCCAATTGCTCCTCTTTTTCTACTTTGCCCCACAAAATAAAGATGTGGAAGAATTCCAGACCAGACTGAACTATCACTTGAACAATCTGCATTTTCAGAACCACCCTAGTCTTCCTCAGAAATTCCCAGTTAAGCCCTGGGGCTAACAAAGTCCCGTATTTCGCACGTGCTGCAAAATGATGGATTATGTGAGCCACACATTATTTTAAAATGTCAAAAGTGTTGGTTAAACAACCGGAGAAGTGGTGACTTCTGTAAGTTCAGAAATAAAATATAGGGAGCAATTGTTTAAATTACTTTTATTTTGAGTCACTGCAAGCAGAGAAAAGCTGGCACTTCTTATCAGGTTGTTTGGATTGTGGATACAAGAGAGAGATGAGAAAATCCATGTATCAATGTTTTTGCTGGACTGCTCTGGTTTATGATCCCTCCACTGGAAGCCTTGGTCTCATCTGCCTCGTGCTTATTTCCCACCACTGTGAGCACTTGCCAGACAAAAAGCTGGCAACCCTCAGCATTTCAAGCCCTGGGAAAGCGGAGGCCTCAAGGAAACACTGGTCCCTTGGAGCCGTATCTGCATCTGGGCTCCCACTGTTGCTACCAGAAGCAAGGCTGAACTGGTAGGAGGAACAAGACAAGAACTGGCGAAGAAACCTCTGTGCAGACACCCGTAAAACGAAGAGCACTGACACTGGCTTGATTTGGGGGTATCATGGAATCAGGATGTTTTGAGTTGGCAGGGAGCTTTAAAAGTCACCTAGTCTGATCCCCCTGCAGTGGGCAGGGACATCTTTAACTAGACCAGGTTGCTCCAAGCCACATCCAGCCTGGCCTTGAACCCCTCCAGGGATGGGGCAGCCACAGCTTCTCTGGGCAACCTCTTCCAGGCTCTCACCACCCTCACAGCAAAGAATTTCTTCCTCAAATCTCATCTCAATCTCCCCTCTTTCAGTTTAAAACTTTTACTCCTTGTCCTCTGGCTCCCCTCCATGATGAAGAGTCCCTCCCCATCTCTCCTGGAGCCCCTTTAGGGACTGGAAGGAGCTCTAAGGTCTCCCATCCCTTCTCTTCCCCAGGGTGACATTTGGGAGACCTTAATTCCACCCTCTTCTCCCATCCTGCCGTTGACACAAAACTCCTCACCATACATGCCAGAGGTTTAACTAGCCAGGACCTCCTTTCTGAAACAGCTGGAAAGGTCAATATTCCCAGCTTTCCACATGGCAGGAAAACCTTAATCACCCTGGCACACTTCCTCCTGCCCATTAACTGCTGATGTTCCTAAAGACCTGATTTGCATCCAATAAGGTTTGTTCTAAACAGCGGCTCAAAATGTTCCTGCCTGTCGAGAAAACAGAACAAGTTTAAGGGAGCTTTGCTTATCTGTAGCTAAAGTGGATGCATCCCCATGGAAGCTGGTAATTACCTTCGAAGGGCTTGTTTAGATGTGACAGTTGATGCTGATGAGAGCACGAGAGATGTTCAGAATGGACCAGCTGCTCCCCAGTAAGTCCCAGAGCACAGCACTTCTCACTCCAGTGGGATGTCAGCACCCCATCGGGACGCCGTGCAGGCATCCACGCTGCAGCATGGGGCATGGAGGGGAGACCCCCCGAGCCACCTTAGTACCCCATCTCTCCCCCCCTACCAAAATCTTGCCCCAGGATACAACTACCAGCTTTCCTCATGGCTCAGCACTAGCTATTCCCTACATCCCACTGCCACAGCAGCTTTTATGGATAATCAGCTTGGGAAAGAACAGCTCTGGTTATCCCAGTGCCACAGACACTGGCCTGGGCACATTGTTTGCCAAAATGTTTTCAAACAGAACAGCGTAACATTTTGAAGGTGTAGTGGTCAGGCTGTGCAGACAGGGATGTGTTTAAAGGTGTCTCATTTTTTCAAAAGGACAGGCTGAGAGAGCTGGGGTTGTTCAGCCTGGAGAAGAGGATGCTCCAGGGAGAACTTAGAGCCCCTTCCAGTCCCTGAAGGGGCTCCAGGAGAGAAGGGGAGGGACTCTTGATCAGGGAGGGGAGCTATAGGACAAGGGGTAAAGTTTTTAAACTGAAAGAGGGGAGATTGAGATGAGATTTGAGGAAGAAATTCTTTGCTCTGAGGGTGGTGAGACCCTGGAAGAGGTTGCCCAGAGAAGCTGTGGCTGCCCCATCCCTGGAGGGGTTCAAGGCCAGGCTGGATGGTACTTGGAGCAACCTGCTCTGGTGGGAGGTGTCCCTGCCCAGGGCAGGGGGTTGGAACTGGATGATTTTTAAGGTCCCTTCCAACTCAAACCATTCCATGATTCTATGAAAATCCATAGTGGCTCCTCAGCTGAGAGCTACAACTGCCCCGTTTAGGAAGAGGGAAACAAACACCCTGACAATTTAACTTACACACACACACACACACACACACTCACTCTGGATCCCAACTTCTGCACATTCATCATTTGGCTCAAAAGCTTTTTTTTTTTTTTGGAAGAAATTAATTGTTTGTGTATTGCCCGCATTAAGCAGAGAGATAAGTATGTAAGCTGGAATGTTATTTCTAAAGTTATTTTAAATATTTGTGTTGTGCACTTGAACTATGTTTAAATAAAGTTAGTATGAATTTCTTCATGGCTTTGATGGCACGATAAAGCCCTCCTTCTGTCATTACACACATCAGCATTTAATGGCCAGGCTGAAACACAACAAGCTCATCAGGATACCACTTTTGGAGGTTTTGTGGAACTACATTTCTAAATCTGTTGGGGAGTGTCCATAGGCTTCCCAGCTTTTTCTTTTTTTTTGCAAGGGAGAGGAGGAGCTGTGGGAGTAAACACCTGGAATTCAGGGTTAGGAGCTTCAGGACAAACCCAGACTTAAATCAGTTGCCCCCATCAACTAGTTCTGCCTAAACCCACTGCTCTGGGAGCTGTTGGAAGACCTTATCTCTGCGACAGCCAGTTTCATTTCCTCTTGGTGGGGTATGAACTCGGCAGCAATGGAAAACTGAGCTGAGCCCCAAAGCTCCTGTACTTGGAAAACTTGGGTTTAAAGCGTTAGTGGACAGAAACAGACTCTGAGGTGAAATAGTTACTGGATTACCATTTGCATTATGATCACCTGGTGGCGTTGAACAGATGGTTAGGAGCTGTCTACTCAGAAACAAGGAGAAAAATTAGGAATCAAAGTCAGAGGTTAAGTTAATGCTGTCATACGCATTTAACTCTGGCGCAGGTGCACACTTTTAGAACCACAGTGGTCTGTAACTCATTCCTTTAATTTATGTGTGTTCACTACAGAGCTTTGATTCCTCCAAAGTTTACAGGCTGCCCAGAGAGGTGGTGGAGTCTTCATCTCTGGAGACATTCCAAACCCACCTGGACACATTCCTGTACAACCTGCTCTAGGAGGACCTAGAGGATCCTGCTCTGGCAGGGGGTTCCAGAGGTCCCTTCCAACCCCAGAGCATTCTGGGATTCTGTGAATCCCAAATGGCTCCTGAAGACAAGGTTCATCAGAGCTTGTCTGCACACAAAATCACAACGGCCTATGATGGTGGTTGAATGTAAAGAATGTTTGCTCCTGAATGACTGAAGTAATTACTCATTATGAAGCAAAAGGGTATTGTTCCTGATTAGCTTACCTCACCTAGAGGTCTTCTGCTCAAGTCATTAAGTTGTAAACTAAAGTAGGCACTTATTGTGTGTTAACAACTCCAGTCTCGTTCAACATATTCATCAATGACCTGAACGAGGGGACCAAGTGTATCCTCAGCAACTTCACTGACGATACCAAACTGGGAGGGCTGGCTGACACTCCAGAGATCTGTGCCACCATTCAGTGTGTCCTGGATGGGCTAGAGAGATGGGCAGAGAAAAACCTCATGAGGTTCAGCAAGGGCAAGTGTAGGGTCCTGCACCTGGGGAGGAAGATTCCCGGGCACCAATACAGGTAGGGGTGGACCTGCTGGAAAGCACTTCTGAGGAGAAGGATCTGGGTGTCCTGGTAGACAGTAAACTATCCTGGACTGTGCAATGAGACCTGGTGGCCTAGAGGGTCAATGGAATCCTGGACTGTGTAGGTTTAGAATGGGTATTTGGAAAAATGTCTTCACAGAAAGGGTTGTCAAGCATTGGAACAGGCTGCCCAGGGAAGTGGTTGAGTCGCCATCCCTGGAGGGATTGAAAAGTTGCACAGATGTAGTGCTGAGGGACAGGGTTTAGTGGTCACTTGGCAGTGTATGTTAATGGTTGGACTGGATGATCTTGAAGGTCTCTTCCAACCAAAACAATTCTATAATTCTACGACAAATGCAGGAAGATACCAAGAGGGGCACTTCTATTGGCTCCTCTGGGTTTAACAGTAAACCCTTGTGGCATCACCCTACAGAACGAAGGAAAACGTTCCTACAACAAGTTACTAGTTTAAAGTATTCATTTAAAACTTTTCCCTGAGCTACTTAAACTACACTGAGATAAAGCTGAAATAACACAGCCTATCAGAGCCACAACCCTGAGGACACGCAGCATTTCTCATCGCTTCTGATCACAGAATGTTCTGGGGTTGGAAGGGACCTCTGGAGATCATCCAGCCCAAACCCCTGCCAAAGCAGGGTCACCCANTCCCCTCATCATCTTGGTGGCCTTTTGCTGAACCCTCTCCATCAGTTCCTTGTCCTTCTTGAACTGGGGAGCCCAGAACTGGACACAGTTGGGGACTCACCAGATGGGGCTCACCAGGGCAGAGCAGAGGGGCAGGATGTCCTCCTTCCACCTGCTGGTCACGCTCCTCCTGATGCACCCCCTCACAATTAACCACTGTAAAATGGCACGATGCTTTATAGAAACACGGTATCACCAGTCAGCTGGTTATTTCTCCTTCTCTGCCAGGCTGTTAAGTGTCTGGAGTATCAATATATCAAACTTTAAAAGTTGCTTCTTAGTCCCAGACAGCGATAGAGATGGAGACATGCCAGAAAAACCAATGTGAATTAAAAAGGTGCCATGTAATAGGATGAAATTCGCTGTACTTGCTCTCAGTGACTTTGCTGTAAGAGCAAGGGAGTTAATTTGGCCCTGGGGAAGTCATTAAGAGGCTTTTTCGAAAGAGCATGGAATTTGGAGTAAGGGTTAATGAAAACAGTTTCTTCTACTTCAGATTAATTTCTCAACATGCTCAGTTCACACCACTGTCCTGCATGCAGACAGCAAAAACCGATTTATTTTGTATATTTGCTCTCTCTATACATGCAGTAATAACTACAGCTGTCCTGAAACTGCACTTATTTTTTAACTTTTTCTGCAGTTTTAAATGAAGCGCCACCTCAAGTGCTGTGTCCAGTTTTGGGACACAACAGGAAGGATATTGAGGAGCTGGAGTGTGTCCAGAGAAGGGCAATGGAGCTGGTGAGGGGTCTGGAGCACAAGTCTTGTGAGGAGCAGCTGAGGGAGCTGGGGGTGTTCAGCCTGGAGAAAAGGAAGCTGAGGGGAGACCTTCTCGCTCTCTCCAGCTCCCTGAAAGGAGGGGGTACCCGGGGGGGTCGGTCTCTTCTCCCAAGGAACAGGCCATGGGACCAGAGGAAATGGCCTCATGTTGCACCAGGGGAGGTTCAGGTTGGAGATTAGGGACAATTTTTTCCATGGAAAGGGTTATTGCCCATTGGACTGGGCTGCCCAGGGCAGTGGTGGAGTCACCATCCCTGGAGGGATTGAAAAGCCGGGCAGACATAGTGCTGAGGGACATGGGTTAGTGATGGGTTTTGTCAGTGTTGGGTTGATGGTTGGACCTGATGAACTCAAAGGTCCCTTCCAACCAGGGCAATTCCATGATTCTGTTCTATGAATATTCCTCAAAAGATCTTTGACCGTTTCCTTTAAGTTTAGAAACCAGAGAAACCTCTCAGCTCCTGAAGCCAAATTTGACAGTACTTAGTGACAGACTTAAGAGATCCCACCATAAACCAGGTGAAACCAAGCGAATCCAGGAACTGAGCACTAAATATTCCAGCTGGGTTGGCACTAAAAAGCCACAGAACAGGCACAAGCAGTTTGATGAGTTTAAGTCTTCAAAGGAAGCGTTCCAATCACTGGTTTAAGGAAAAGGTGGCTCACTTTAATAACCACAGGCATTGGTCACTATTTAACAAGACATTCTAAAAAAGTAATCACGGTTTGTCCGATAGTAGTTTACAAGTGGATGGTATACATTAAGATACAGAGGTAGAAGTTCACTTTTACAATGCTCCACTAATACAGATTACCAAATTCAAGGCACAAAATTGTTCGCTTTAC
>VXBJ01003864.1:73649-87528 GCA_013400055.1 Nycticryphes semicollaris
TCTGTCGGAATAAGGAGGAGGAGGAAGAAACAAAACATCTAGTCCGTAGTGGTGGATTGGACTCTGACATATAGAGGGAGACAACAACATTTCAAAAACCAAGTGACTTGAAGAAAACGTCAGTTTGAAGGCACTGACTGCATTCCTAGAAAGCCAGATAACCCAGTACAAGTTTGCTCTGAGACTTTGCATCGGCAGAGATTTCCGAATTTCTTCTTATCTTTGTTTAAATAGAACCAAGACAGTTGCTCAAAAAAGAGAATGACACCCTAATTGAGCCATGTGTCCTGCAGAGAGAGCTTGGGCAAAGAGACGTGTTCAGAAACCCTCCTCCAATTTGCTAAAAGCTCCCGAGCGACAGCTTCCCGCTCCGGATTTCCCTCTCTCCCTCCCTCCTCTCCTCCCTCAATCCCAAATAACAAGCCATTTCTGAAACGTTGCACCTTCTTCCTTGGAGACAGCCCTGGTAAAGCCTTGGCGGGCTGAGGCAGAGCCCGCACCGCGCGTCCCCCCCCCGCAACAAGTAGCACGACTCATTCACTGTACACGGCGGCAGCGACACCCCGAAGTCACCCCGCTCTCCTGCCACGCTTCCCAAGCACTCGAGCTGGTTTTATTATTTACAGAATACAAAACCAAACCAAAACTCATTGATTTTTGGAGTTCCACACACGCAGGTTGAGGACCCGAGAGAATGCCACGGTTAAGGTGTTGACATTTGCATCCCTCAGATGCAAGTGCACTTCGCCATTCGGTCACGTAACGTTATCGTGTTCACCCAGAAACCTCAGTCCAGCCAAGACAGCGTTAAATTCCGTTCTTTGCTTCGTTGTTGTTTGTAGCCTGTTTCCTTTGAGCGATGAAAGGGTACATACACTTGTCCGCTCCCAAAAACCGGTACATGCAGACAACTGCTTCAAAGGGCAGAATGCTGCGAAGAAAGAGGTTGTAAGACTGTTAGAATCCAGCCAAAACCCCAGACCTCTGCTCTCACCGTGTTCTTGGGCTCCTTAAAAGCACCATAAGAACCCTCTCCAGTAGCTATTAAGAGACTTAAAGGATTTTGCAGGGATACTTACAGAGAGAACTGAAATTCTAGAGGCCCAGCAGAGAGGAGGGGAAAAAGCTACTTATTCACATGGCCCCAGCTTAAACCTCATTTTCTGCTGGTTCTTCACAAGCAGTGTGTGTGATAAAGTGTTTTAAAGAGCTGGCTGGGGGCAGGGAGGGACACAACACACGCAAGGGCATCGCAGAAAGCCTACTAAAAGCAAAGCATCTGCTCAAAATCACATCAGCAGAGGTCATCAGACATTTAAGATATTCTTTAATGTGGGATTAGTGTTAGTTAATGCCATTCTTTGATCACCAGATGGTCTAACGACCTTGGCTTATATTCTAAACTCAACCATCCATCCTCAAAAAGAGAGGTCCAAAGGAAAGAGAGCAATTTCCTTTCCCCTGCCCCCCATGCAGATAAAATTCCAAGAGGTGAGTACGTGACGGGCACCTGGTTACAGACCCTCCCCTCCCTGATCCACAAAAATACTGCTTCAAGGGCTCTAGTGAAAGACTAAGGTGGGGTCTCCTCAGCCCCTGGAAGCAGGGGATGGAATCGAGCTGTCAGAAGCAATGACCACCAAAGGCCTGAGAAGATGTCACTGGTACAGGTTGTCCCCACTGCTTGTGCAGTGAGGTCTTTGATCTGAGAGGTGCTGCCTGGGGCATGGATTATGCAGAAGCTTTGATCTCCCTGTTGGAAGCTGAAGTGTTGAACCAAGACAACCCAAAGGGCCTTTGATGTGACTGATGCTGCATGAGGCACTGAAGCGGCCTCTGAGCTTCTGGCTGAAGGAGCCAGTTCTTAAAGATGCTGAAAGCGGCCTCGATTTGTTGGCCAAAAAGACACAGTCACATTCTCCTCCAGGAAAGGGGCGAGCAGTGAAGGCTCCACCGGTCTTTGGTGAACTTGTCCACCATGAGAGACTTGAGGCAGAGGAGAACCACTGCCTGGAAAGTGGCAAAAAAGATATATATAATCACCAAGTTTCTCTAGTTTCAACCAGCCCTCACAGAAGGAAAATAAGACAATGCTTTATTTGAAAGGTTCCTCCCACACACTCCAGATCTTAAAAAAAAGACAACGACCAAAACACCCCAAGCACAGCTGTGAAGCTGTTCTCTACAAACCAGAATGCAAGTGATGGTGCGTCAGTGGAGCTGAGCCAACTCCTGTATTACCCCACATCATCGAAATGTCAGCCTGGTTACGGATTAAACACAGCTCCCATCCAAAAACTGCAGCGTGTTGGGCAGGAGGAAGGAGGCAATTCTTTCAAACAGCCTTTCCTCTAAAGTTAAAACTCTGAAAATGGGTTCTGAATGTGCAGATTTTATCTCTGCAAGTCCTAGAGAATCCACAGGCCCCTAGGGCCTCCTGCACACTGGTTCTACCGATAAAGAGAGAGAGGTTTCTTTGCCAGAAGCTTCCTCATGCCCCAGGTCTCAAGGAGGAACCCAAACAACGGGAATTAAAGCCTGCTGAAAAGCAAATCGGAACTCGAGGAGGATGGAAGACAGCAGGAGGGTAAAACAAGGATGCACAGCACACGGGATGTCAGCTTTAGGGAGCTTCCCAAGCACGCAAGGAAAGAAAGAGTCTCATGAATCCCCCCAAAAAAACCACCACCTGTGGCCCTTGTGGGTGGGAGGGTGTAAGTGGACACGCTCCTGTCTTTTACCAGCTTTCTGTAGAGCCGCCAACAAACTGGGATTTCAGCTCTCACCTTTTCATGAAGGTGACCATATACATGAGGCGAGGTGTGCAGATCATGGGCTGGTCCGTAAGGATGGCTCTCATCGCCTGCTTCACGCAGTATTCCGGCTTCAAGGGTGGAAGGAAAGGCTCGATTTCTTTCCTGAAATGTTCGATTAAGGCAGGTTAATAAGATACGTAAAGGACCACAGACCTCAGGGAAGGGTTCGTTAACTCACTTTCTTCGGAATGCTTCCACAGGGACAAAGACTTGATTTATTTATTATTTTTTTTAATATATTCAGTATTAAGTTACAAAGGTTATAGCTCAAAAAGGACAGATGGCACCCAGTGAATTCAGAAATTCAAGTATTAAAGTATTAAAACAGATATAATATTGATTTTAATATTTTTTATGATCGCAGTTTAGTTACTTTCAAGTACTTTTATGACACTACAAACACCGAGCAGAAGGAGAATTTTACTTACCTGATCCTGCACCCTCTGAACATTCCCGTATCTACAAGATAAGGGCAGACTAGAGTTGTTTTGATTCCGTCCTTTTCAGCAGCCTTCAGTTCATGGCTCAAAGACTCATGGAAACCTACAGCTCCAAATTTGCTGGCGCAATAATCCTGTGTTGGCAACAAACAAATACACACACACACACACACAGACAAAAAAAGGCAACTTAAAAAAAGGGCAGATATGAATCACGTTCAAAGCCAAAGCACGTCCCAGGTGGTTCCACACAGGCTTTTCAAAGCGACAGCCACAGAAGAGGGTGTCACATCAACTCCTTTATCACTTTTGCTTTTGAGGCAATTAGCACAGAATCCCGAAAGCTGAATGTAGGAGGATATTACCTTGGCTTCAAGCCTTTGAATCAGGCAGGCTCACACGGCCAATTACTCCCATTCCCAGTTTGCTCAGTATTAATACGTTACAACAAAGGACTGAGCTACCTAAACACTACCTGGGGTCAGACTGGAGAAAAGCTGGTGGGAGTTGGCAGGGCGTAGGTGGAAAACTCTTCCACGCTTTATCCCTTAGGGTTAGTTTCAACAGAAGATCTAAGGGAGATTTGAGTGTATTATTTAATTTTCAGAAGACAATACAGCTTGTGTATCTCATCAAAATACTAAGTTCAGCAACATCAAAACTGAGGTTGTGGTTGGAAGCGGCCACCTCTGCTGGGGATCACACCCACAGTCGAGGAAATTCCTTGCAGTTGTCTCAAGACAGTAAATACTCTAAAAAGCCTGAAGTTACACTGGATTCATTCATTTCTGTTACGAAACACTGCAGTTTAAGGTCCTGGATTGAGCCTTACCTACATGCAAAGGAGCCCGTGCTTATGGGGTAAATATGGCCGTTATTCCTTTAGACACAGGAATTTATGTTCACTAACTCACTGCTTTCTGCTCACACTTGTGTTCCTGCTAACAACCCCAAAAGCAAGATAACAGGCTCTAACCCCAACCTAGCTTTATGTACCCAACAAATGGCACAAACTGTTGTTGGCAAAGAGCTGCCAGCAACTGGACAACCTAACGCTGATAAACTGGGAGCCCAGTAAAGCAGGGGAGCCATATGTTCTGGAAGGAAGGAGCCATATATTCTGGCAGCTCTTTCCTCACAGAAACAGAAAACGTTACTTTTGAAAACCCTTGCCTTTGGCTTCAAGCTTAGCACCGAAGATCTGGACAGAAGCAGGTAGGTGGGCACCTTTCACGTTCCTAAATTTATCAAAGATCACTCAGCATCCCCAAATCCTTCGCCATCCTGGGCTTTTACACCTACAAAACAGGTGAATGTGGTGGCTACCAAGCCCTGAGGATCCCACTTACAAGGAGCCATGCATTGGTACGGTACTCAGCACCAGGGATTCCATATCTTTGAAGATTTGTCTGTATTTTCTCCAGCTGATACTATTAAAAAAGCTCATCCTAAGCAAGGAGTGGGATATGGATTGTTTAATTAGAGTCTAACCAACCTCCACTCCAGCAGTACTGAACAACCCCAAGGAACTCGCAACTGTCACGATGTGTCCGTGGTTCATTTCCAGCATCTTGGGAAGGAAGGCTTTAGTGGTCTACAGAGTAAAACAAACAAACAAAAAAGAATTAAAAAAAAAAAAATCAAAACAAACCCCAACACCCACCATGAACACAGGTATTAGTGAGAAAGTGTTGACAAGTGCATAGGGAAGAGCGTGGCCAGTNCCCCTTCTCTGGAGACCTTCAAGCCCCTCCTGGATGCAGCCCTGAGTGATGTGCTCTGGGCAACCCTGCTTTAGCAGGGGAGTGGGACTGGGTGAGCTCTGGAGGTCCCTTCCAGCTCTGACAATTCCCTGGTTCTGTGAAAACCTCTATCTCAGTTTATCACCAAGAATACAGAAGTACAATCACTGCACAGGTTTTGAACATCCGAGTTGGTCAAAACCGCCAACAGAAAATCTACAGCTTGTTTGTGAATTCAGGCAGCAAGGATTCTACCTCCAGAAATCCTAAGGTTAAAGGATCAGTTGAGCTCAGACGTGTTTATTTTTCTGCAAGAGACTAGTTATCAGAAAGAGATAATTTGACCCTAAAATGGAAGTCACATTTTTTTTTTTTCCAGACAGAAAAAGGAATGCCAAGTGTTTAATTACACCAGCCAGCACATCTGTGTTAAGGCCAGTGCTGATTATCAGCTCCAATTATTGACAGTGTGTTTTGTTAAGTTAGATCTGGCAAGTTTTATCCAATTAATTGATGATCTTGGGCATTTTACATGAAAAGAAATGCTAGAGGCAGTGCTTTTGCTGATGTTCCTTTTTGCATATAATACAGGAAATACCTGCCAGTCTAAATTACCTTCCATCTTTATTAATATCCACAAGCATTGCTCTAATTAAAAAGATGGACATTCCTAGTACCAATTCCGTATTTTAAGAATATTTTAAGAATTTCAAAACAAAACAAAAGCAAGTCTCAAGATCAAACATTGGTTATAGCCTCCAGGTTTTATGCTTTCATTATAACAAAGCATTTTTTTTGTTTAAAAACCCACATCAGAGTTAACAAGTAAATAAATAAGCAATAAATTAAAGGCATTTACTAGATCACCCCTACTTTTGCTAGATCTGCTTTCTGAAACTGGCTCAACGCTTTCTTTTGCAAAATGAATATTAAGGAGATCACTATATATGCTAAAAAAATTAAATAAAACAATGCAAGTAGTAAAACAGTTTGTGCAGTTATGATTCCCTTCGACCCCTGGGTTGTCAGTGCTGTAAATGAGATCACTTTTAAGATGCCAAAGAACTTCAGACAATGCTTTTTAATCACAAACATGCCCAGTTAATATAGAAATCTGCTAATGCCAAAGCCTTTATTCTATTCTAACTCGCTCAGCACCACAAATGCTTAATCCTTCCAGAAACCCCGTCTTCCCATGTCATTTGGATCCAAACCCAGAGCATGCAAATGCCCCTTAAGTACTTGCTACTTGCTTAATTGTCGGGCTGAGTCCTGTCTGCTGCGTTCTTAAAAAGAAGTGCAGCTGAATCCATCTAATTCCATTCTTATGCTGTCTGCATTTTCCAATCGCAGACGTCAGGACAGTTTTGCCCTAATGATTTTCACATGTTCTCCTACAACATTTTTTTTGCCTGCAGGTGTTAAATGACTAATCCAGACCTCCTAACACCACACAAAAGAGTGTTTTCACTGGACAGCTGGCAGATGATAGAAGATTAACAGACCTCCTGACTCCTTGCCTTTTCTACTGTTGATTCATACAACTCCTAGATTCTGTCATAACCGCATAACCCAGCTAATTATATAAAAAAAAAACCAATCTGAGAGCAAGCTGCCTCGCATGTGCTTCTTCCCTCATGGCAGGGATCTCTAAACCTCTTATATAGAGAGCCTTGGACAAGAATTTAGGGCGCTGTTAAACTAATCTGTGCCAGGCACACAGAGTTTCAGCCCCTCTCCTCGCGTCGTGGGGCAACAGAGCCCACCCATCCCTGGATGAAGTGAAGAGCTTTCCCGTTGATGGTGCTTCACGAAGGTTTTCCAGCAGGTTCTTTACCTGCAGCCTGCCTTACCCACCCCCCCAGTGCCCTCCCGGTGTGACGGCGAGCCCTCAGCCATCCTCCCCCTCCAGCCCCGTAAGAGATCCACGCTCCCGGCTCAGTCCTGCTAACAATTTCCTCCCCTCCACGGAGCATTACTCAGCTCCATCAGCAGTTTCCACTTACGTCTCCCTTATCTGTCCACATCGCATCGGAATGACTGATTGCCACCTCCCCTCGCCAGAACACTCGATAACACAGATTATTCAGTCCAGAGAAGAGAAGGCTCCAGGGAGACCTTAGAGCCCCTTCCAGTCCTTAAAGGGGCTCCAGGAGAGATGGGGAGGGACTCTTGATCAGGGAGGGGAGCCATAGGACGAGGGGGAATGGTTTTAAACTGAAAGAGGAGAAATTGAGATGAGATCTCAGGAAGAAATGTTTTACTCTGAAGGTGGTGAGACCCTGGAAGAGGTTGCCCAGAGAAGCTGTGGCTGCCCCATCCCTGGAGGGGTTCAAGGCCAGGCTGGATGGGGCTTGGAGCAACCTGGTCTGGTGGGAGGTGTCCCTGACCAGGGCAGAGGGTTGGACCTCAATGATCTTTAAGGTCCCTTCCAACCCAAACCATTCTATGATTCTATGAGATGGAAGCCCTGGCTGCAAACCACAGTAGCTACAGAAAGGAAGGGGCACTCGCCTTGGAGTTTGCCTTGGGGGAGAGAAAGAAGGAAAAGAAGTAGTAATAGATATTGTTTCCTATCGCTTTCAAGGCATGAATCAATGTTTTCTTCCAAGAGATAAACAACAGGCAAGTGCACCAAGCTTTGCTGGACTGGCTTTTCTATTATCTTTACTCTGGCACCGCCTTTTTTCTTCTTTTTTTAATAAAAAAAACACGTTGGGCTATCTAGGTGGCCAGAAGTACCTACAGCTGAGGATGACAATTTTTGCAGGTGTATACACAGTTATGGGAAATACCCAGAACAACCGCAGAGCGGTGACTTCAGACAACCCACACAACTGTGCTACACTCCTTCAAAGCATTAAGATTACACAGATCGAGCTTTTCAGAGCTTGTGGCTCAAGTAACCCAGCTGCAACCGAGAGGAAATTGGCACATGACAAATAAACCCCGTTGAGGACATTTTTGGGTGATGCCTTCAGCACTCCACGTGCAGCCTGAGCAACTCCCAGAAGCAAAACTAGAGTTGCTTGGTGTAAGTCATCTCTTAAAAGGCCGTTTATGGCCATGCAGGAAAAAGCCCAGCTCCTCTGCTCTGAGGACAATCAGCAATCCATGGAAATCTTTGTGTGAGACCTCAGTGTTCTGAAACAGCTCTGAGCAGGCCCCCTACTTCGTCATGGGATGTCACCCCCCAAAATCCATTTAAAACCTGAAGCTGAGGCTTGTCTGTGAAGATAACACAACTGTCCTACGTAGAAAACTCATCAGTCAGCTATCGACCTCACGGGGAAGCGGATGTCTGAGAAAGCCACCTTGGTTGCTGCCATCCTCCAGGCCATCTGCTACAGCTGGAGTCAGGGCTGGAAAACAAGCCCCATCAGAGGCAGGCACACCCTCCAGAGGGGGGGACGCCTTTCCAGGCTCGGAGTAAAGGCTTGCCCACTGCTCCTCCCAGCCTCCTCTTGCTGGGAAAAACAATCCCAAAGTGAAGTTATTCTCTTTCGCGGCATAAGCAATCCCCAAATAAATCAGTGCTCTCTACTGAGCTTCTGGCACAGCCCACTTCCTTGATCAAAGCAGCTTCCTCCACACTCTGGTCCCCAGTTTTTCTGTCTGTTACATAAACCAGATCAACCTAGTTCCTTGTTTCTAGTTTCTTTCAGCTCCAGCTACATCTGCCTTCCAGACCTGAAGCCTTCTGTGTGCTTGTTATGCTGCTGAGAAACTAGTTAAGAGCTTGACCGGTTCGGGGCAAGATGCCTCCTGGGTGGCCTTCCCATCTGGAGTTTGTCTGAACAGGTAGCACAGCCCACATCAGTCTTCTGAGGTTGATGCATGGACATGCTAATCCTCCCATCATAAAAAAAAAAAGAAGTAGTATTAGGAGATACCAAGCATGAAATGTGTTTTGTCCACGGCATCAGAGGTCACGAACCAGGCCCCCCAAAATAATTCAGATCAACTCAAGTGATTTAATCAAACTGTATTGCCTTCTGGTTTGATCCTTTAGGTTTCCGTTTTACCCCTCACAGCTGCAGAGGAAGATGTTTAACCAAAACATTTAAGTACTTAAAGTCAGAACTGGGTCTTTTATTAATTGCCAACATAACACACTTTTCAACACCGAGGAGAAACCAGTAAGTGGAATACTGTGGATGAAAGGAACTGTATTGTGATGCATCAGGGTGAGAAACTGGAGAAGTTAGGCAGTGTTCAACATCAGAAATTTAAATTAAGCATCCTCTTCACTCAGAATTATTTTTTTCATTCCTTTTTTTTTCCTTTTTTCTCTTTAGAAAAAAAAACAAACCCCAACCCTCAAAACATGGTGAGAACATGCATTTTCTAACCTGTGGTATAGTTTAAATACAGCAGCTAGGTAGGATAAAGAGGATATATGAAGCTATTCCGAACAGAGAGCAGAGCTAGTTTTTCCATCTAGTTTAACCTGAAGTTTTTTGGAGTTTAGAGATCAATTCCTAATCTTAGGAATCAGTTCCTAATTCCTCTGCGCTTCTGAATATACCAGGAAAAACAAACCATTCCCAGTAGCCGTAACCAAACATCTATTTCGTGTGCACACAGCTTTAATGACTTATTTCTCACAAGTGTGAAACTGGACAAGCATTTACATGTCACTTCATAGCTTTCGTAATCTGTTCTCAACATTTTGGTTTACGGCAAATTAACTTCCAACAGTCTAGCGCTTCTTCCCTCCCCTTCCCCAAATTCTTTAGTTCCACTCTTAATGAAACAAAACTCAAAAAGATTGTGCAACACAAAGAACAGCACAGCTGCAATGTCAAGACAAATTAGTCCAAATACAGCAAATGAGAAAATGAAGAAACACTCCGTTTGGGAAAGTGATTTTTTTAATTAAATTTGGGAATAATTATTCTTAAAGAAGAAAGCAAGCATCCACAGAAAACAATGTTCGCTGTATGCGGCTCGGGACAACGGATACCGAATGCAGAGAGCACGCCCCAGCAGAAGAGTATGTTTAGAGAATTGTCTGTATATCAAAGAAAGAAATAAAGCAGGTACCAACTCGTAAGGTCCTTTAAGTTTCTATTTTTTTTTTTGGGGGGTACTTTCTGCCTTCTGTCAATGTTCCACAGCCCTTTTAAACCATTTTGATGGCATAAACAAGCTGCTTCGATCCCTTTATGCCACAGGAACAGCTCGTTTTCCACCACAGCCCCTTCAGGCAAGAAGGATGGAGTAGGGTTATTTCTCCAGGGCTGGATCCAAAAGGGTGAGTTTTTACCTCACTAGAATCATTCCCACCAATGATGTACAGGTGAGACAGATAAAGACACTTCTTCCCAAGCTATGGCTCTTCCTGACTGCTGGGATGGCCACCTAACACTGCAAACCAGTGCAACATTTGGGTAAATGTTTTGGTTTGTCTTCATGTTAAACACTGTTTGGCCAGATCCAAGAAGCAAAATTGACCTGACTAGTCAAGGACTCACAGAATCTTCATGGTTGGAAGGGACCTCTGAGATCATTGAGTTCAACCATACACACACATATACAGCCCCCAACAAAACACACAACAAATGCCAAAAAAACCCAAACAAAACAAAAAAAAACCCCTCCACCACAAAACAGATCACCCAACCAAACAATCTCGGCCACTAGAGCATGCCCTGAAGTGCCACAGCTACACGTTTCTGAAGTCCCTCCAGGGATGTCGACTCCACCACCTCCCTGGGCAGGCTGTTCCAGTGNATGGTACCAACCTGCTGCCACACATTAGCTAATCCTATCACCACTATCATGAAGCAACGGAGCCACTGACAAGAAAACGTTCCAAGTTTTTATCTAAAATGCACATTATATCCTCTCTCCCCTCCAGCACGGACTTCAGAAGGTTCAGCCTTCTCTGCCACCTTTTCTTCCCATAGGTCTGTCCAAGCTGCACAGCACTAATGCACCTCTCTCTGTTAGAAAGGAAGGAAAAGTGGCCGAGAGGCAGAAAAACCCCACGGCAAGCTTATCAGTAAAGAGACTGAAGTTATTTTCAGCTACAGCCACACAGCCCAGCTAATTTCAGAAGAGAACCACTTTAAATGCATTTAATAAACACAGGGTAAAGCTTCACTTGCCGGAGTGCAGTGAAAGTCACTGCCAAATAGTTTTAGAAGAGGCCTTGAAAGTATACCCTACAACTGTGTAACTCTCAAAGGAGAATTTATTCCAGTTAGAGGCTGCAACATCCCAAACTCCTTCTCACGCACCAAAGCATGCAGTTACAAGCCGGGATTTAACCTTTTATTTTCCTTCTCGCTTTTTTATTTGGATCCAGGGAGAACTGAGAGCAATGACTTGTCATTTGTATGATCATCTCAATTGTTTTTGCCCTGTATTATCACCAGACCCTTCTCAAATTCCTTTATAGAAGCATCTCTGAAACATTAGGTGGAGGCAAGACAGGTAACCGTGCTGAGACTACGTGAAAATACCCAGTTGAAGACCAGAGAGACCACACAGGGCAAAGGATTGGGCTCTGCCAGGAATAGGCTGAATACAGAAGGTGGACAGAAGCCTATGGCTACTGTTGACCTCGCTAACGTAAGGGACCAAAGGAGCTCAGAGGAGTTTGCAAGGAGTGCTGGGCTCCTTCTGGGTAATTCTGGCCACCCTCTAAGTAAATATTTGAACCGCTGTGGAAATCAGTGCTGTTTTTGATCTTCAGTTTCTATTCTCAAGAAACGAGGATGAAAAGAGTCAAGAGTCGTCTAGACGTGGTGGTGGGGGATCTGGTGTAGGGGAGAACTTTGTGGAGTAGGGCTGAAGGTTGGACTCCACGATCCCAAAGGGTCTTTTCCAACCTGAATGATTCTATGATTGATTCTGTGAAAAACACACCAGAATTACCCAGTCTTCCTCGAGTCAGGAATTGAAAAGAGGAAGTCACAGATTTCTCTGGGTTGTTGATGGGTCTACCCAGATCCCTTTGGGCAGAAAGGAACGGGAGATAACACATGGCATCTCCAAGCCAGGCTTCCACAGATAGCTGTATGAAAAGCACGAAAGGAAACTATGCAAGGATTGCCCTCAAGCATGCCTTGAGCAGGCCCTGTGTTCAGAACAAAAAAACCCTAGACCTTTCAATATTTCATCTCGAAAGGAGTCCCTTAGTTATTTAGCTCCTGGCAGGCAACACAACCTGCAATTTCTCACTACAGCTTTATTTGTCCTTCACATAAAAAACCCACTGTTTTGGGGCCGTGGGGATTCCTTTAATATTGAACTGCAAACAGGAGTTAATGCTTAACATACATGCACAGTAATAACCTTCCAGTTGCCTTGCAACCAGGAGCTCCTGAAAGAACAAGATAGACTTAAAGAGTAAGTTTCTAACAATGAGGAGTAATGAGAAAGGAATAGTCACACACACGTTCCCCCCAGCACTTTGTGTATCCTACACTTGCAGACAGAGTGAAACTGCAGATAACATCTACCCAGGCTAAGTGGTGAAGGCAACAAAATAATGCCCTGAAGAATTAAGTCACAATGAAAACCAACATCAGTTAATTTAAAACTGTATTTGATCTACAGAGAAATAAGCATCTTTTTTTCCCCTCCCTCCAACTCTGCACGAAATACTGCTTTGAAGTACATGAGGTATTAGCTTAGTAGAACCAGAAGCTATTGCTTGGATCACTTTTTGTTTTTTAATTCACATCAGTAATTAACTTTCTTGTTTTCTCCACCCCCGTGATTGATCTATACACACAAAATCTCCTGCTTCCCAGCATATTTAATCAGCTGAGAAGCACCAAAGTTGTACAAAAACTAGGATAAAATCTCATTTACAGACGTTTGTAAGTGGGTTTGTTGGTAGTAACAAATGTCTGTCAGGTCATTTGCTGAAGAACCAGTATGCTACAGCCTGCACTTAGGTTACTACCTTGTTTTATTTCAGTATTTAGGGTCCAGTTACAAAATTTCTTCAGTTTTCAAAGCCAATGGCTACCACTGTTTCCTGTGAAGGGTTCAGTTATTGTAGTCGTCCCTCTCACACGGAGCCCACTCCTGTTGTGTCTATCAGAAGAAAGCTGAAACTGAATTAAGTAGTTTCCTTAATCAGAAGTTAGTGCCACAAAGCTGTTTACAATGGGTAGACAGTAAAGATAAGATAAGTAATGCTATTTAAAAAAAAAAAAGAAATCACAGGAAGCTAATACCACTAGTTATCTCTCAACCATTAATCATTGATTTCCACTCTTTACTACTAGAACTAATTATGCTATGCCTCGGGCAGCTGACCATTGCCTGGCTAAATTGCCTTTTGTATAGTTTGTGAACAAGGCTTAGTCGAAAAAGGCTTGTGTCCACAGAGAGTGGGATATGAAAAGTGCTCAGGGAAGGACATCGCAGCAGAAACTTTACTTACCGGTGCCTTATTGTGTCACTGATTGTCTCCCCCTCCCCTTTCTCTTAAGGGCTTCATTTCCTGTGATCTTACCCCAAATTAAATTGGGTAACTACGACTGGAGCAAGGAAACAGTGTTGCTCTCCCTTCCCTCTGAACCTCTTGAAGGTTAAGTATTCAAGAACGCTACCTAAATCATACAATTCTTGGTTCAGAAACTTTCTTCTGGAGAGCCAAGGAGGAAAAGGTACTATTCTGGGCAGAGATGAACCACAAGAACAAATGTAGGGTCTTACACCTGGGGAGGAAGAATTTTAGGCATGGATATAGGTTAGAGATGGACCTGCTGGAAAGCACTTCTGAGAAGAAGGATCTGGGGGGTCCTGGTAGACAGGAAATTATCCATGGGCCAGCAATGTGCCCTTGTGGCCAAGAGGGTCAATGGAATCCTGGACTGTGTAGGAAAGAATGTGGCCAGTACATCGAGGGAGGTCA
>VXBJ01003864.1:102755-113856 GCA_013400055.1 Nycticryphes semicollaris
CCCAGGCGGTCGGCTCTAAGCGACCCCCCGCCTCCTCGGAGGTGGGAGGACTACATGTCCCAGAGTGCACCGCGTCCCGCCCGCCGGGGCGCCATCTTGAGGCGGGTGCGCGTTTGAGCGTCGATCTGAATTACTCCCTTTTACAACGGTTTTCACGTAAAGTAATAACATTTTACATTAAAAATTCAACGTTGATACAGACGGAACTCGAAGCCAAACCGTTCACCTCGCAGCAGCGTTTACAGTATCCTGCGGGGCTGGACGGGTCTAGCGGCGGAGCGGTTCCCGCCCGGCCCTGGATACAGCCCGGCCCCGCTCCCGGCCCGGGATTCAGCCGCTCCCGGCGCCGCTCTTGCTCCCGGTCCCGCCGGGTGGAGGGCGATTCCCGCCGCTCTCCCATCAGGCGCTCGGCGGTCACCCCATCCTTCCCACCGCCGTCAGGCACCGCCGAGGACGCCCAACCCTCGGGGTCCTGCCTGCGCAGACGGAGGGTTTACGTCCGCCCTGCGCATGCGTGCGTCCTCTTCCGGTGCTGACCATGGCGGAGAAGGAGTAAGTGGCTGTCCCGGCCTGGGTTAATCCGCCGCCATCCGTGGCTGCGGTGGCGCCTGGTCCCTGCCCGCGCCGTTGGGACGCTGCCCGCCGCACCCCCGCCCGCCGGCGATGCGGGAGGAGGCGCGAATGTGGCGGGGTGGGAAGCGGCGGGAGAGTAGACAGGGCCCAGTGCGGCGGGGTGCAGCCGCCGCCGCACCCGGCCCTTCCGCGGGCGGCGGCTGGTGGTTCCCCAGCGGCCCTCGGTGAGGTGGGGAAGGGAGAGCTGGTCCCCGAGCGCCGTCTCCTTGGGGCGCCAGAGTGTGGCCTGGCTTGGCGGGAGGCTGGGGGAGGGAGTCGTGGCTGCTTAGGGTAGGAGCTGGCCCGCGTAATGATGGCTCTAGAAACACTGGTCTTGCGAGTTTTGTCACATCTAAGAGGTTAAACTCTGAGTGTGTTTGAAGTCCTGCAGAGTAAACTTTGGAATTGTGCTAAGCTAGTTTTTCTCTAAAGCACCTGTTATAAAGTTTATTAGTTACTGAAGTTCCATCTCAAAATGAGGGGGATCTTACTTGTGAGGGTGGCAGAGCCCTGGAAGAAGATGCCCAGAGAAGTGTTAGAATCTCCTCTGGAGACATTCAAACCCCACCTGGACACGTTCCTGTGGGACCTGATCTAGGAAGACCTGCTGTGGCAGGGGGTTGGACTGGGTGATCTCCAGAGGTCCCTTCCCACCCTGCCATGCTGCAGCTCCGTAATCTGAATGAGATGAGCTGGAAACAGACTCTTTTGTTTAATTATGAACCAGATTGCAGCAAAATAGAGTAAAAACATCTCGTAGAGCTGCGTATGTGGGTGGTATCGCAGCTCTGTCTGTCCATTGCCTTCTCTGCTGTCAGAAGTGATCAGAGAACAAGGAGGATGCCTCAATGGACTGGTTGGAGGCGGTGAGGCCTGAAAACGCTTTGTGTTAAGAGTTTGCACTGATATTTCTCATACATAACTTGAAAACCTGGTATTTTCCTATCAACTAAAATAGTGTTTCATGGTTTTTTTTTTTATTTCTCTTTTCATTCAGAGCAAAGAAGGTGCCGTCGGTACCGGAAAGCCTGCTGAAAAAACGGCAGGCTTATGCAGCTATGAAAGCCAAACGTCAGAAGAAGATACTGGCCATAAAAAAGGTGAGTATTCCACGATTCCTTGACTTGAATCGCTGGTCTGTTGCAGTATGAGCTGTTATTGCCCGCGTAACAGAATATTACAGTTTTTAGGTCTGCTACACTGATCAATTTTTGTTTAAAGTTTGGGACTAATGTGTGTGGGAGGGGACACCCAATAGCCAGTTCTGGGCAGAGTAAGGGAAAAGGGAACAATTTTCTGTTAGATTTAAGTTGGTCTTCTACAGGGCCAGGCTGGATGGGGCTTGGAGCAACCTGGTCTGGTGGGAGGTGTCCCTGCTCAGGGCTGGGGGGTTGGAACTGGGTGGTCTTTAAGGTCCCTTCCAACTACAACCACTCTGTGAAGGCAAGAAGCTGTTTTGGGGTAAGCTTGATGCATGATAATATTGTTCAGAGAGAAGCAGTGCTGCTGTAGAACAGTCTTCCAGGTTCTCTGGAATCTCACTGAGGGCAATTCTAAACTCCCCACGTTCTGGGCCCCTTATCACAAAAGACATTTGAGGAGCTGGAGCGTGTCCAGAGAAGGGCAATGGAGCTGGTGAGGGGTCTGGAGCACAAGTCTTGTGAGGAGCAGCTGAGGGAGCTGGGGGTGTTCAGCCTGGAGAAAAGGAGGCTGAGGGGAGACCTTCTCGCTCTCTCCAACTCCCTGAAAGGAGGGTGTAGCCAGGGGGGGTCGGTCTCTTCTCCCAAGGAACAGGCCATGGGACAAGAGGAACCGGCCTCAAGTTGCCCCAGGGGAGGTTCAGGTTGGAGATTAGGGACAATTTTTCCATGGAAAGGGTTATTGCCCATTGGACTGGGCTGCCCAGGGCAGTGGTGGAGTCACCATCCCTGGAGGGATTGAAAAGGTGGGTTGACATAGTGCTGAGGGACATGGGTTAGTGATGGGTTTTTATCAGAACTGGGTTGATGGTTGGACTCAATGATCTGAAAGGGCCCTTCCAACCCAGGTAATTCTATGATTCTCTATTGGCAGATTTTCTGTTGTCTGTTGTATTTGTGGGAAGCTCTAGAACGCGCTGTGATATTTTTAGATGATCCTTCTGCATTAAAAGGCGTCGTTTATTCTTAAAATCTTAATTGTGACTTGGTTTCAGCACCGTAAGGCGCAGCGAAAGCTTATCTATGCCAGAGCCCAAGCCTACCACAAGGAGTACAGGCACATGTACCGGCAGGAGATCCGCATGGCCAGGATGGCCCGAAAAGCTGGCAATTACTACGTTCCAGCAGAACCCAAGTTGGCGTTTGTGATCAGGATAAGAGGGTAAGGTTGAGTACAGGTGTCAACAATTTTAGGTTCAAAAGCACTGAAATGGCCTTTCCTGTTACTTCCCTGTGGCTTAAACATGGAAATGAGATCAAGCCTTCCACTGGTGGCTTGGGAAGTTGTTGACAGTGATCTTTGTGCGTGATTTAATGTAGCTCATTGATGTAGCCTTATTGTATGTGTTACTGTGTGTTTTAATGGAGCTTATTTAAGGTAGCACAAAATCATTTTGCAGGCTGTGCCTACTGTCTTTAGGAATCCCTAATTTTTAAGAAGGCAGCAAGGTTAGGAATACGTACAGACAGTTGTATTTCACCTTGAACTCGATAAAATGACACACTGGTGTTCCCAGACATTCAACTAAGCTTTGTTTAAAGCCTTCATTTACCTCTCCTTCAGTAAAATGCAATAAGCAAACTACCAGAAGGTGTGATTGGAAGAATTACATTCAGGAGAGCAGGAGGATAGTTCTAAATTGTTCCAGGATAATACTTAATTCAGGTTTTTTCATGGAAATGAATCTGCTTTAACTTGATACCGCACTATATAGAAAAAATGTATTAATTTAACTTCATGTAATTGGTAAAATAAAGTTAGTGATGCTTTTTGTACAATATTATTGTGGTTTTTTTCTTTTACTTGATACTTAGACTTCCTGGGATGTGTGAATAATTAAATCTCTTTTTTCCTGGGTTCTCTAGCACCAACGGTGTCAGCCCCAAGGTCCGCAAGGTGCTGCAGCTTCTTCGCCTGCGTCAGATCTTCAACGGCACCTTTGTAAAACTCAACAAAGCTTCTATCAACATGCTGCGGATTGTCGAACCCTACATCGCGTGGGGGTGAGTGGAACGGCCAGATTTATCAAACCTGGGGGGGGGGGAAACATGATCAAGGGCATTTTTTGCATTTTGCTACACTGGACATAGAGGTTTCCCACGTGTTTCAAATGTTTGTCCTTCGTTCTTTCCCTGCTTTGAATTGAAAACATGATAAGGCAGTGCTTTAAAAGGTGGTACTTGTTGGATTCGATTACATTCTCGTGCTGGTGGTGTTGGGAACTTGGTGTGAGTAAGATCTGCGTCTCTGCTGCTCCTCTGTTTGCAACTCCCCATCCCTGGAGGGGTTCAAGGCCAGGCTGGATGGGGCTTGGAGCAACCTGGTCTGGTGGGAGGTGTCCCTGCCCAGGGCAGGGGGTTGGAACTCCATGATCTTGAAGGTCCCTTCCAACCCAAACAATTCTGTGATTGTGTGGTTGGGACAAGGTGAAACAATCTTAAATTGTTTGTTACAGAAGTTTCATTTGGGGACGTTAACTTGGAATGTGACTTGCAAAGACTAATAATTTTTATTTCATTCAATTGTATCTCATTTTATCTTATTTTACTTGACTGTTCCAGTTACCCCAACCTGAAGTCTGTGCACGAGCTGATCTACAAGCGTGGTTATGGCAAGATCAACAAGCAGCGCATTGCTCTCACTGATAATTCCCTGATTCGGAAACGCCTCGGTAAATACTGCTTGATGTGACTGCAAGAACCCAAGTTGCTGCATTTGGATGATTGATGCTAAGCTGGACAATTAATATTTTTGCCTCAGGAGAGTAGTAATGATTGCTTAATAATTTCTACTTCTGCCTTGATAAACTAATACAAAGGAGGCTGGAAGTAACTTTCATTATAAACCGTTGAAAACCAGTGTAAAGAGTCAAATGGGAGCATTTGAAATTTGTCATTTTAAATGTAAACTCCTTGAGCTTTCATAGGTCAGCAGATCCTTCAGTAACAACAAAGTGCTTCAGCAGCAAAGAAGCTCATCATACGAAGTTTTAAACTTTCTAATTAGTAAAAAGTGTTGGTGTGTGTTTGGTAAAACCAAAGCGTGGTGGTCGGCCGTTGGGAACTGGCCCAGGAGGCTTCTCCTTTTCCAGTCAGAACAGCAGAAATACAGTGGATTTCCCTGAGCTACACAAAACTTGGTTTTAAGCGTATTTAGCTTTGCTTTTCTTCAAAGGCCAGGCTGTTTCTTACAATTCACTAAGTGGGGTTTGTGTTTTGGTGTTCCTTATTGCTGGCTACAAATAACTCAGCTGTCGAAACCGATGCCTCTTGCCAAATGTCACAACTAAATACTGCTGAGTTCACCCCAGCTGGTGACAGAGACAGTCATTGGCTGTTGTGACAGAGCGGGTGCTTTCTGGCTTCTTGGAGTTTATCGAAACTAGTGGGTGTGACAGTAAGAACTTGATAATTTTTAGCTTCTTGCTGACCCGTGGCTCTGTAGCCCTTCTCAAGATGACATTTCTGCCTTTTAGGAAAGCTTGGCATCATCTGCATGGAAGATGTGATCCATGAGATCTACACCGTGGGCAAGAATTTCAAAGTTGTCAACAACTTCCTCTGGCCCTTCAAGTTGTCCTCTCCTCGGGGTGGGATGAAGAAGAAGACAATCCACTTCGTGGAAGGTGGGGACGCTGGAAACAGAGAAGATCAGATCAACAGGCTCATCAGGAGGATGAACTGATGGTGAGATATTCCTGGTGGTTAATCTTTTGTGCTGCTCTTGTCTCTGCTGCTGCGGGGGCTGCTGCAGTTACTGCTTGAAACTGGTGTTTAATACAGATTTACTCGTGCTTGGGTGGTACCTACAATACAATGTCACTCAGACAATACAGTGTTCTGCTCTTATTTTTTAAACTTTTAGTAAAAACGTTTGTGAAGAATTCTTAAATCATAGCTAATATGTTTAGGAAGTATACACGTTACCCATAACTCATTTTTCATTTAGCAATAAATTGCTTTAAAACATTATTTGGGTTTTATGATGGGAAGACTTGAGATCTTGGCTAAAATTTTCAGCCCTCCTAAATGAATTCTCAATATAATCAAAATTCCTGTGATTGCATGTACAGTGTGTTTACAGATTATCTGATTTCTGCTCTAAAAGCCTATTTAGGAATGAGAGAAACGAACCCAGAGCAGGTCCCACAGGAACGTGTCCAGGTGGGGTTTGAATGTCTCCAGAGAAGGAGACTCCACCACCTCTCTGGGCAGCCTCTGCCAGGGCTCTGCCACCCTCAAAGTGAACAAGTTCCTCCTCATGTTGAGATGGAACTTCTTATGTTCCAGTTTGTGCCCATTCCCTCTTGTCCTGTCCCTGGGCACCACTGAAAAAAGCCTGGCCCCATCCTCCTGACACCCACCCTTGAAGTATTTCTAGGTGTTGATCAGATCCCCCATCAGCCTTCTCTTCTCCAGACTAAACACACCCAAGTCCCTCAGCCTTTCCTCATCAGGGAGATGCTCTAGACCCCTTATTCCCCAAACAGATTCACAGAATCATAGAATATCAGGGATTGGAAGGGACCTTGAAAGTCCATCTGGCCCAAAGATTCCTCCAAAGACAAGAAGGTTTTTTTTTTGTTTGGTTTTGATTTTTTTTTGTTGGCTTTTTTGATTGATTTTTGTTGTGGTTTAGTTGGGATGGTTTGTTTTTTGTTTTTGGGTTTTTTATTTTGTGGGTTCTTCTTTTTCAAGAGATTGGATGTGCAGTTTACCTTTTAGAAGGTTGGTTCATTAAAAAAACTAGCGCTTAGTGACGTGACTTTTACAGCTTAAAGCTGGTGCATTTGCTGTTGGGGTGAGTTCTCAGAAACGAAGCTTTCTGAAGGGAGGGAAATCTTTTCCTTAAGCCTTGTAAAAATGTGTTTGTAGCCAACAAGGCCCATTGGGGTCTGCTGCCTGTCTGAGGAGTTAAAGGAAACCTGTGAAATACCTTTGTTTGACTGACAGCTTTTTTGTTGCTTTCTTTTTCTTGAAGCTTTGTTGTAGCCTTTTCTTTCTCAGTTTCCATTCCCCCAAACTTCTTGCATGTTGCTTTGCTGTCTGCATCTGTGAAGCAGCAGAGTCTTAAAGTCCTGTTTATGTGACAGCTGGGATCACAGAGTATCAGGGACTGGAAGGGACCTTGAAAGCTCATCCAGTCCAACCCCCTGCCAGAGCAGGAACACCCAGAGCAGGTCCCACAGGAACGTGTCCAGGTGGGGTTTGAATGTCTCCAGAGAAGGAGACTCCACAACCTCTCTGGGCAGCCCCTTCCAGTGTTCCCTCACCCTCACTGGGAAGAAGTTTTTCCTCATATNAACGTGTGCTTTGGGGAAACAGTTGCTTATTGGGGACAGTCTCTTAAAGCTTTTTAGCTCGTGTAGGGGAAAAAGGGGTTAACTTCCAGGAGGTACATTGGCAGAGAAATGACAAGTATCCAGCTGGTGGCTCATGTTTTTCATGGGACTTCTAGCTCAAGCATCCCCCGTTACGTAGCAGCCACCAGGGCTTTCCTCTGGTATAAAGCTAAAATAAGTGATTGTTCTCATCTCCTGCACTTTCTGTTCCTGTTCTTTCCCTGCTGCTCTGAAGAGAGTGCATGGTTAAAGCACACGTTGTCTCGGTGGAGAAAATGGAAGAATATTGTTGTTTCTGTGAGGTTATGAGCAACTAGAGAAGGTACTGACAGTACCCTGAGTGCTGCCCTTCTGAAGGACCATGCACCTGAAGATGAGTACATCTGTACAGTTCTCTATATCTAGATGGTTTCCTGCCGTTTGCCTTCATTTCTTACTACTTCACTGGTAGTCTCAAGTAAATTTGGAAGAAATAAAGGCTTCCAGTAGCGATCCCTTTGTATAGACTGGGGGAAAAGAGCATAGTACTTGATGCTGGCTTTTGAGGTTTCAGAGTTGGCAAGATACTGAACGGCATTAGCTCTAAACCAAACTTCAAATTTCACAGGAACTGGCCTCCAGTCCTTTTGCTTTCATTTTTGTAAGCAGGCCCTGAAATGTGCTGAAAACAGAGTTACTGCAGCACAAGTTGGAGTAGGCACAATAGCTTGGTGTGTATCGACATGTTGGGTTTCACCTGATAGGCTTTTAGACAAGTAGGAAAGTAGGTACCAGTCCTTCATGGTAGAAACGTTTATCCTCATGGTTCTGGCACTTGAAATCTGTGTTTTTGAGGGAAGAGATGTGAATATAGAAGTTCATTATTACAGAATCACAGAACTGTCACACTTGGAAAAGAGCTCTGAGGCCACCGAGTCCAACCATACACGAAACCACAACCCACTCCCTACAACCTTGGCCACAAGAACATGCCCTGAAGTGCCACAGCTACACGTTCCTTAAATCCCTCCAGGGATGGTGACTCCACCACCTCCCTGGGCAGGCCGTTCCAGGGCCTGACCACCCTCTCAGTAAAGTCATTCTTCCCAATATCCAGTCTAAACCTCCCCTGCCCCAACTTCAGACCATTTCCTCTGCTCCTGTCATTATTCCCTTGGGAGAAGAGGCCAACAGCCACCTCTCTGCACCCTCCTGTCAGGGAGTTGTAGAGGGCAAGGAGGTCTCCCCTCAGCCTCCTCTTCTCCAAACTAAACATGCCCAGTTCCCTCAGCCTCTCCTCACAGGACTTGTTCTCCAGACCCCTCACCAGCTTGGTAGCTCTCCTCTGGACACGCTCCAGCACCTCAGTGTCCTTCTTGGAGTGAGGGGCCCAGACCTGAACACAGCACTCGAGGTGAGGCCTCACCAGTGCCCAGCACAGAGGCACCACCACTGCCTGTTGTGTGCAAGGTTATTGAAGTCTTACATCCAGTGAAATAAAACGTTCCTATTTGCAGCCCAGATGACAAACTGTAGAAATGTATTTATGCTTTGGGGTGGCCAAAGTAGTTCCAGATCTACTCGTGTCTAATTATATCTGTTGATTTGGGGTTGTTTTTTTTTTTCCTTGCCTTTCAGATTCAAGAGGCCCAGCTGCAGTTTTTCAAACTCCGGTCGGGTAATAAAACCATCTTGCACAAACCAGTGTGTCCTCCCCATCGGTCTCTTTTTTTGCTGGGTGATCTCTGGCGGCGGCGGTTCTCGAGTGAACTGTGGAGTAACCTGTCCCAAAGAGCCCTGTACGGTTTGCAGGACGTAGATCAGGCCCTTTCACCTTGGGGTTTGGTGAGCAAGAAAGTTGGGGGGGGGATCTCGCCGCAGGGAGGAAATTAGGGTCGTGGCTCAACGGAAAATAGTTGTGTGTTTTTGGTGTTTGTTGGTGGGTAAAGGCTTTGGCAAAAGGAGCTCAGCCTCAGGTGGGTCAGTGTTTCCAGATACTCAACACAACTGGGCTCTGAAACCTAAAGTGACAAGTCCCCTGTGGTGAGGGGAGCTCCAAAATCTAGTAATTCACTATTTTCATAAAGTTGGTGGATGAAAGGGGCAAATATTCCTGCGGTGAAGGTGCCAGGAAGCCTTTTGCACTCTTCATGGGAAACCTCATTTATTTTCTTCATTTTCTAAGAGTACCACGTGGCTCCTTTCAGCTCAAAACTACCAAGGGGCAGTGGAATTCCGGTGTGGGAAGGACATAACCTGAGGAAAGATCTGTTGGTACTTCAGGACTGTTGTTTCTCTCCGTTGGTAGAGTTCTTGCAGTGCTTGGCCAGGAGTTCTTCAGTTCTGTCCTTGTTCCACCACATTCTTAGCAGAAAAAGCATATTGCGTGTGTCACAAAGCCATACAAATGGGTAGCAAACAGGTCTAGAGAATAAAAGATAAACTCCTGAAGTTAATCAGCTCTTAGGACCTCGTTTGTCTGATAAAAGAGCACAAATTGTGTTGAACCCATGTGCTGAGGCGTTAATGAGGAGGAAATTAATTTGGTTTTCATGGTGCTCCAGCAGTTCCTTCATCCTACCTGCCTCTGGGGTGCACTCTCAGGTCACAGCTGCAGAATGTTAATGCCTGGTGTGGGAGCTCATAGTGAAGTGTTTTTAGCCAGTAATCCCATGTAATTCCTGCTGGAGGGAAGGGATGCCATCCAGAGGGACCTGGACAGGCTGGAGAGGTGGGCTCCTGAGAACCTCCTGAAGTTCAGCCAAGCCAAGGGCAGGGTCCTGCACCTGGGACGTGGCAATCCCAGGCACAAATACAGGTTGGGTGGAGAATGGCTGGAGAGCAGCCCTGAGGAGAAGGACTTGGGAGTGATGGTGGACAAGAAGCTCAACATGAGCCATCAGTGCGCACTGGCAGCCCAGAAAGCCATCCCCATCCTGGGCTGCAGCAAAAGCAGCGTGGCCAGCAGGTCATGGGAGGTGATTCTGCCCCTCTGCTCTGCTCTGGGGAGACCCCACCTGGAGCACTGTGTCCAGCTCTGGAGTCCTCAACATGGAAAGCACATGGACCTGTTGGAATGGGTCCAGCAGAGGAGGCCACGAAGATGCTCAGAGGGATGGAGCACCTCTGCTGTGAGGACAGGCTGAGAGAGCTGGGGTTGTTCAGCCTGGAGAAGAGAAGGGTCTGGGGAGAACTTAGAGCCCCTTCCAGTCCCTGAAGGGGCTACAGGAGAGATGGGGAGGGACTCTCGATCAGGGAGGGGAGCCATAGGATGAGGGGTAAAGTTTTTAAACTGAAGGGGAGATTGAGATGAGATCTCAGGAAGAACTTCTTTGCTGTGAGGGTGGTGAGACCCTGGAAGAGGTTGCCCAGAGAAGCTGTGGCTGCCCCATCCCTGGAGGGGTTCAAGGCCAGGCTGGATGGGGCTTGGAGCAACCTGGTCTGGTGGGAGGTGTCCCTGCCCAGGGCAGGGGGTTGGAACTGGATGATCTTGAAGGTCCCTTCCAACCCATTCTATGATGATGGTCACCTTCTCTACCAGCATCACTTCCAGGATTTATGGTCTTGCTCTTCAGGCGTGTCCCGTCGTAGGCGATTGCAGAAGGAGCTCGTGATCCAATAGCCGGGGTCAGAACTTGCACTGGAAACGAGGCACGATCCACTTACTCCATACACAAATGAGTACATTCTGAAGCATTTATGAAGTAATTCGAGTTAAAAATGGAGCTGATGAAGACAGTCAGTCCCTGAACAATAAATAATGCAGATCCTTTGTCAACATTCGGTGATAAAGTTCGGGTTGTTGCAAACGTGCTGTTATTTTCTCGCTTGTCTGTAACTGCCAGCTGCTGACACGTGCTGGAATAAAATCTCTCTAAACTCTTATCCTTTTGCAGAATGACCAATATCTTCCCCCTTTTCCCCCCCCCCCCCCCCCCCCCCAGCTCAGAACCGAAGCCGTCAGCTTTA
>VXBJ01003864.1:117859-170797 GCA_013400055.1 Nycticryphes semicollaris
TTCCCTTCCCTTCCCTTCCCTTCCCTTCCCCTGTTCCTTCCCTTCCCCTATTCCTTCCCCACTGTTTCCCTTAATTAGTACATTGTAATACTGGCGCTTTTTTGTGCCAATCCTAATGTTATAATTTTAGTGACTTTTTTCTAACCCCATTTTTTTTTGATTCTTTGCTATTCCCTCCTCCTACTGAAATATATTTTGGGGAAAGGAGAAAGAAAAACGGGGTGAGGCTCTTCTTTATACAAATAGTCTAATACAGGCACACACATCCCCTTTAGGGGGGAAGCTGTCAGGGTTGAAGGCAGCATAAACAACGGGTGACAGTTCAGTTGCTTTTAGTTAGGCATAGGAAATGTTAATTATGCGTTAGGAAGCAATTATGCTAATTATGTAGTATTGCCTAGCTCTAGAATGCTCTTTAGTCTGGGAGACTAAAGGAGCCAGGATTGTAGATGTTGCCTTCATTTGTGACCCCAGGTGTTGAAGGCGAGGGGGGTTCTGCCCTGACTTAACTGGGAGATGATGTTACCTGTATGGTTGTTCTGGTTCAGTGTCAACGGCTGCCTTGTCTTTTTAGAGCCTGGTGGTTCTTTTAAAGCTTCTGTGTGATCTTTGATGTTTCGCTTCTCGTGACTATCTCTGGAACTATTGCTCTCGGGGAAGTGTTTTTGAGGACACGGAGCTTGGGAGACAAAAGTCTTAGAAAAGAAAAGAAAAGAAAACCAACCCATAACACTCCTTTAATCCATTATTTGCTTTTACTTTCTGTATAAAACTAAAATTTAGCCGTCTCAATGTAGAAAGAAGTGAGTGACTGCAGGGAATATGTATTTTGAGCAGTACTTCCAGGGTGGCTTGTTTCCGGTACCTTATGAAGAAGGACTGAGTTGAGTGCCTTCCAGCCTCTGTCCTGACCCCTGGCTTCCTGCAGTCACAGAATCCCAGAGTGCTGTGGGGTTGGAAGGGACCTCTGGAGATCACCCAGTCCAACACTCTGCCAGAGCAGGAACACACAGAGCAGGTCCCACAGGAACGTGTCCATGTGGGGTTTGAATGTCTCCAGAGATGGAGACTCCACCACCTCTCTGGGCAGCCTCTGCCAGGGCTCTGCCACCCTCAAAGTGAACAAGTTCCTCCTCATGTTGAGATGGAACTTCTTCTGTTCAAGTTTGTGCCCGTTCCCTCTTGTCATCACCGTGTTTGTTGCTGCTCTCTGGGATTCCATTTCCTGGGTTTATAAAATAAAAGCTGAACATTTCTAACAGCTTCCGTTTCTAAAGCCTTTTGTGTGACAGCATTCTCCTTAGCAGACTTGGAAGCGTTTTCACCACCAACATCAGTGCCACGCTTTTCTTGCTGCTGGGATAGTGGACCTACCCAGACAGCACAAGTCACGGAATCAGGGAATTGTCAGAGTTGGAAGGGTCCTGAAAGACCATCCAGTTCCAACCCCCTGCCCTGGGCAGGGACACCTCCCACCAGCCCAGGTTGCTCCAAGCCCCATCCAGCCTGGCCTTGAACCCCTCCAGGGATGGGGCAGCCACAGCTTCTCTGGGNCAAGTTTGTGCCCGTTCCCTCTTGTCATCACCGTGTTTGTTGCTGCTCTCTGGGATTCCATTTCCTGGGTTTATAAAATAAAAGCTGAACATTTCTAACAGCTTCCGTTTCTAAAGCCTTTGTGTGACAGCATTCTCCTTAGCAGACTTGGAAGCGTTTTCACCACCAACATCAGTGCCACGCTTTTCTTGCTGCTGGGATAGTGGACCTACCCAGACAGCACAAGTCACGGAATCAGGGAATTGTCAGAGTTGGAAGGGTCCTGAAAGACCATCCAGTTCCAACCCCCTGCCCTGGGCAGGGACACCTCCCACCAGCCCAGGTTGCTCCAAGCCCCATCCAGCCTGGCCTTGAACCCCTCCAGGGATGGGGCAGCCACAGCTTCTCTGGGCAACCTCTTCCAGGGTCTCACCACCCTCACAGCAAAGAATTTCTTCCTGAGATCTCATCTCAATCTCCCCTCTTTCAGTTTAAAACCTTTACCCCTCATTCTGTGGCTCCCCCCCGATGAATAGTCCCTCCCCATCTCTCCTGTAGACTCCCTTCAGATACTGCAAGGCCGCTATAACTTTCCTGTGAATAAGTTGTCTGTGTGTACTCAATAATCTTCTGTAGATCAGATGGGTTCAAATTCACATTTGCAGCAAAAATGGCCTACTCTTTTTAGAAACTGTTTTTCAGAGTAATGGCTTTGTTATCTTTTGAACTCAGTGGTACATATGGTCTGAGTTACCCTATTGGCTCGACTATCTTTTGGTCTATAGATATCCATTGTGGATGCAAAATAAATTTAGACTTGTTATAAACAGAGAGATTCTTTGCCCTGCCAAAATGTTCATTACTCTGGACAAGCACAGTAGGAGGATTTTAGGAGACAATTTTGACTCCTGTAGCCCTGCAGGTCTGAGCTTGAAGGTACACTTTAAATCCCCGTGCAGGTACCTCTCTGCAAAGGGACCTGGGTCTGGAGCCAGATGGAGTGAGGGGTGGCTGGGTCAGCAGAGGGACAATATGCTTGGACAACTCCCTCTGAGGTCTGCTCTTCTTCATATATTCACTGAATCATAGAATTGTTGAGATAGGAAGGGTCCTTTCAGATCATTGAGTCCAACCATCAACCCAACACTGACCAAACCCATCACTAACCCATGTCCCTCAGCACTATGTCTGCCTGGATTTTAAATCCCTCCAGGGATGGTGACTCCACCACTGCCCTGGGCAGCCCAGTCCAATGGGCAATAACCCTTTCAGTGAAGAAATTTTTCATAAACCTAAATTTTTCCACCCTAAACCTCCCTAGTTGCAACTCGAGGCCATTTCCTTTTGTCCTGCCTGTTCCTTGGGAGAAGAGACCGACCCGACCTCTCACTCAAATGAGCAAAGCCCTCTTTCGAAAGTCATGAAAAACAACTTGTGTTTTTCTATTTGAATTGGCTTCTTTTACAGCTTTTTTTTTTTTTTTTTTATTTGTGTCTTTTTCAGTTTTTTTTTTTTTTTTTTTTTTTTTTTACCCCTGTGTTCTGTGAAAACCAAAGTTGTGAAAAACCAGGGAACGAGAAGGCAGTAACACTGTAATTTCTATCCCTTCTTTTCACCAAACCTGTTGATTCTCGGCTGCGCAATCTGGGTTAGTCATCCCTTGTGGTGGAGCAGCGAGCCAAGACCTGGGATAACTCCTTGGACTTTCTGTCCTGGATGCTGCACTAGCACTTTCTGGAAGACTGTTGTTGTACTGAGGGAAACATGAACTGTGATGAATGGAGCTTGTAAATCAAGCGATGGCACATCCGGGTAATCTTTAAACTACAATCTCAGTGAGACACGTTACACTAAAAACACCGAAGCGTAGTTAGATTTAAGTGTCCTTTTTTTGTTAAATGCCTGCTTTATTACTGGTTTCGTTTTGTTCCCTTGTCTCTTTCTTTTCTTAGAAATCAGATCCCACAAAACATGTGTGCTTGAGCAGAAGGGGCTATTCCTGCCTGAGTTACCCATTTCAGAATGCAAATTTTGACTCTAATATTTAAGCTTTTACTATGTTTTTGATCCGAGTGTTCCTGAACTAAGATTTTGAATTGGGAATAAACTTCTCTAAACTTTGGCTCAGAAGCTGAGTTTTTGAAGTGAATATAGACTTCTTTTCAATGATAAGCTGTCACTTCTGAAAAAGCAGTAAAGATATTTAGTTTTTATTCCTTTTTTTTTTTATATGACACGTTTTAACAGTATAGATAAATGTGTGTGGGTCATAGTTTTTCTGTGTGGGAAAGTGAAGGAAATCTGTAGGAAAAGGCTGTGTATCCCTGAAGATAAGCAGGACTTTCCTCCAGCTGGGAACTGGGAGGATGAAATTCTCCCTCCACAGATTATTTTTCCCAAGGACTCCTGTTACTGAACCATCTGCAATGTCTCCACTCAAAGTGCTGTACTTAAACCTGCGTGTTCATCGCACAAAAATACTATGAGAAGCTCCTGGGTCTTTAAGACCTTCAGGATCCCGTCAAGGCGCCAAAATCCATGGTGCTGACAGCATCATCAGACAGAAAGGCTCCTTCTACAGTAACACGCTGTGGAGATGTTCCTCCTGGTAACACCCCTGTTCAAAGCTCCGCATCGCTGAAGGCTACAAAGAGACAATTGCTCTGGTGCATTGAAACTGTTCTATTTCAAGCCATTTTGCTTAGACTAAGATCCAACACTAGCACTGTTAGTTGCATGACATTTCATTGGAATGGCATCCATGGCAGACTTCGGATGGGAAGAGAAAAAGGCTCCCAGTCCAAAAGCTGCCCATTACCCTGGGGGTTGGTCACGCTCTTCCCGATGCACCCCAGGAGTACCTGCTGATTTGGGTTGTCTAATCTGAACATTCTGGATCTGATTTCCTCAAAGGACTTGCAATAACTGGCCCTGCCTGTGCAAAACTGCAGACCCTGCTGCTCTTACTGTGAGTCCTCGAGGCTTTTGCAAGCAATCACCTGAGATCTACAGCCAGGCACATATTAAAATAGGAAACATCGACTTGCCATCCTTTAAATGCAGTGGAATTTAGCTCCTCAAAGCAGCATGAACCGAGACCTCCTTTCTCTCCCACCATCCCCATGTCTTCTCACTGTCATTACACTTCTTCATCAGTAAAAGACTCAGTGATTTTGAAAGCAAAAATCGAGTGCTGTCTCCAGTTTTGGGCCCCTCACCACAAAACAGACACTGAGGGGCTGGAGTGTGTCCAGAGAAGGGCAATGGAGCTGGTGAGGGGTCTGGAGCACAAGTCTTGTGAGGAGCAGCTGAGGGAGCTGGGGGTGTTCAGCCTGGAGAAAAGGAGGCTGAGGGGAGACCTTCTTGCTCTCTCCAACTCCCTGAAAGGAGGGTGTAGCCAGGGGGGGTCGGTCTCTTCTCTCAAGGAACAGGAGATGGGACAAGAGGAAACGGTCTCAAGTTGCCCCAGGGGAGGTTCAGATTGGATCTGAGGGACAATTTTTCCACGGAAAGGGTTATTGCCCATTGGACTGGGCTGCCCAGGGCAGTGGTGGAGTCACGATCCCTGGAGGGATTGAAAAGCCGGGCAGACATAGTGCTGAGGGACATGGGTTAGTGATGGGTTTTGTCAGTGTTGGGTTGATGGTTGGACTTAATCATCTGAGAGGTCCCTTCCAACCCCAGCGATTCTATGGTTCTATGATTCAGCTGGAGCCTTCACAAGGTTTCAATGTTTTTTTGGGTGCTGCTGAACATCTATGAAGTGGGATGTATTAGAGAACATGTCAAGCTTTAACCTCTGCAGAAAGTTTTGGTCATTTTTTGAAAGTTCACTTCGTCGAACGGAGTCCCTTTTAAGCACGCGCATTTCTTGGGATCCACATTCTAGGAACAGCTGGGAGAACATTTTGAACCAGTAGTAATCTAATCATGAAAAATAATTGTAGGTACTCAACCTCCCCCTGCCTTTCGGTCTCTTACCCGAAGCCTGTAGGGAGATGGCAGATGATTACCACAGTCATTTTGTAAATTAATCTCTAGATGGAGCCAAAACAGATCTAATGTTTTGCCGACGAAGAGATGACCTTAAGATTTTCTGCGGAAGCTATAAAAAACCGTCTAATTCCTTAACAGGTCTTTATATCCACCTGGAAATCTCTGAGGTTCCTTACAGATTTTGGTTTTTTTTAGGGTGTAATGCCTAAAGAATTGCAATGCTTGTAGTCTGTAGTCTAAACAACTGCCTGTCGGGGCATTTAATTTTACATTAATGGCTAATGGAATGTTAGAATCCCTTATCTCAGCGTAAATCTGCACCTGTGCATCCATTACCTGCACAAAATCAGCCTAACAACCTCATGGCGCGTCCTCCAATATCTAAGTGAACATTAATGATTCCCTGAATTGTCAGCATTGGCAAGTGCTGGTCACACAGGCGTCCTTTCGGTGCTGGATCTATGGTGTGAGGTTTGATTCTCCAGTCATTTACTTGCCCGCTGTTTTAGAGAAACACTTGCCAGCTCTGCTATACCCACAGGCTTAGGAATCCCAGCACCGTGGTTGCCTGAAGCTCTTATTGATCGTTTGGGATAGACTAATGCTTGAAACCCTTCTTTTCCTGGAGAGAAGAAATCGCGGAGTGCAAGTATAACACTGAGTAAAAACAGCCCTCGATTAGCTCAATATGTTATTCTTAATAATTTCCCTCATGTAGACTGTATTGTAATGAAGAGCATGTTTGAAGTTGCTTTTGCTTTCATTTTCCCTTCATACAACCTTATAGAAACGTGTGGATTCACAGACTCACAATTCTGCTGTATCTGGAAGGGTAAGGAAGCATCTATGTTAGTACTCATCCAATTTAAACCAACTTTATGAGCTCTCAAGATCCTTTTTGGCACAGAATCTCCTCTGTCCTACTGTCTCAGCGGAGCTAAAGGTTGCTGCACCGTGGAACACCACCTTTCCAGCCCATCCTGGTAGTGGGATTGTGAGTTTGTGTCGTATCGTGTTGAGAATGAGGGAAAAGCACAGCTCTGAAAAACAGAGCTCTCTGCACTGTCCCTGAAAGAAGGGCTTGGACTCTTAAAGAGACTACAAGTAACTCTTGGTTGCTCAGTCAAAAGTCCCACACCACTTTATTTCTGACTTCATTGCATGAGATAACTCTGCTTTTTGTTTGTTTGTTTTGTTTTGGGTTGGGTTTTTTTCAGACACCAATTCTCACATGCTGAGTGGCCCAGAAAGTTTTTTGCCCCAAATAGTAGATGATACTAAATCATAAAATCACAGGATGGTTTGGATTGGAAGGGACCTTAAAGACCACCCAGTTCCAACCCCCTGCCCTGGGCAGGGACACCTCCCACCAGACCAGGTTGCTCCAAGCCCCATCCAGCCTGGCCTTGAACCCCTCCAGGGATGGGGCAGCCACAGCTTCTCTGGGCAACCTCTTCCAGGGTCTCACCACCCTCACAGCAAAGAATTTCTTCCTGAGATCTCATCTAAATCTCCCCTCTTTCAGTTTTAAAACCATTCCCCCTTGTCCTATGGCTCCCCTCCCTGATCAAGAGTCCCTCCCCAGCTCTCCTGTAGCTCCCTTCAGATACTGGAATGCGGCTCTAAGGTCTCCCCACATCCTTCNCAGCCATTCTCCACCCAACCTGTATTTGTGCCTGGGATTGCCACGTCCCAGGTGCAGGACCCTGCCCTTGGCTTGGTTGAACTTCAGGAGGTTCACAGGAGCCCAGCTCTCCAGCCTGTCCAGGTCCCTCTGGATGGCATCCCTTCCCTCCAACGTGTCAACCACATCACTGAGCTTGGTGTCAAACTTGCTGAGGGGATGTAAGGTGTGACAGATGGAAGAAGTGCAAGTGTGTCCATCTCTCTGCGGGCTCAGTTGCAGGGCAGGAGCTGTCTTGCTCAGTCTGTTGCTGACGAAAGGACACAAAACCCACCTGGACACGTTCCTGTGGGACCTGCTCTGGCAGGGGGATAGACTGGATGACCTCCAGATTTCCCTTCCAACCCCGTATCAGTTGGTAATTCTGTGAGCTTCCCCTCATCTACAGCAACAGTAAAACAACTTGCTTTGTGAGACACACGCGTGCACTGCAGTGAGGAAAACTCCTCAGAGAATTCATAGCTGTGTCTTCAGAACAATCTGTAATAAATCAGTTTGAGGGCCACACACTGAGTAAGAAAAGAAAAACAGCACTGAATTGCTGTTTGTGAAGCGGGCATTGGCCATCTGATGCAGCAAAGGAGGCAGGGGTGCTGCTGAAGAGAAAGCCTGTGACTAGATAACGAGGCTACAGCTTGTTCTAAGGGTCAGCAAAGAAAGATGATGACTTCCATGATACAAACTCCAGTTGCAGTACATTATGGCAAGCTTAAGCTAAACGTAAACTTCCCACCACAGTTCTCATCGGGACAGATTTTTGCCGTCGTGCTGAATGAAGAGCAACCTCGGAACGTCTCACCCCACTCCCTCAAGACAGAGCACAGCAATGCCCTGCGCTGTCGCTGGTTTAGCTGTCATTTCAGAGTTACAGCACTAATTGTTTAACAGCCTTCCCCGCTCACCACCATTTCCCCAGTCGCTTTTCCATTCCCTCATGCTTTAATGGCCTTAATTCATCTGAAGAAGACAATGACAGTGATGAAAGTGTGACTATTCAAAAGGAGGCAGTAAGATCATCAGTTTGCCAGCTGGAGGAGGCCCTGGCTTTCCAGAGGGTAGTGTTCGTGGCTTTGTGTCTGTCAAACTTGGTCACTTTTGTGAGGGTGAAAGCCTGACCTTAAGCTCTTCTGCATTCTTGCTGCCTGTTTCTGAGCGGACACGTTTTCATCATTGTCATCATCTTTAACTTGTGTGAATTTGAGTTATCTATCAAGGAGGAAGGATGGAAACAGGAGGCGATGATGACAGTTAGCAATCTGTGACAGACCATACTGAAACATTTCATCACTGCATCCTGTAGTGACAGGACAATGGGTAACAGCTTTAAATTGGAAGAGGGGAGATTTTGATTGAATACTAGAAAGAACTTCTTTGCTGTGAGGGTGGTGAGAGCCTGGAAGAGGTTGCCCAGAGAAGCTGTGGCTGCCCCATCCCTGGAGGGGTTCAAGGCCAGGCTGGATGGGGCTTGGAGCAACCTGGTCTGGTGGGAGGTGTCCCTGCCCAGGGCAGGGGGGTTGGAACTGGGTGATCTTTAAGGTCCTTTCCAAGTCTAACCATTCTATGATTCGATGATCTCAGCTGCCAAAAAGCCAGCACCTCCTCCAGCTGATGATTCTGTTTTTGACTCTTCACCTTCCACACCATCCACACTGTCTTTATGTATTTAAATTGTCCGTAAGTCCCTGCACGTGACTCCCTTCTGTTGCATTCATTCATTGTTATGGGAAAAATTGCTTTGCTCTCTGTTGACTTGTTAATCACTGTACTTCTTGTGCACGGCCTTTACGGATGCAGGGATAAGGTTGTACCCAGAAGGATAACTGCTATGTGACTTTGGGGTAGATGAAAATAGTGCTACGCTAGTATTTGTCACTAACCTCCTAAATTTGCTGATACAAGGAAATAATTGAACCTTTATCCCTTTAGGCAAAGTGGACCAGTTCTGTTTAATCCACCAGTGAAGGTGGTTTCAGCTACCCTGCTTGACTTTGCCAAGGGAGCAGGGAGCACTCTTACACATACTTCTATAGGAACCTGGAGTGATAGTAACCTCTGGATGGTGGGCAGTGAAAACAAATTAAGGGCAGTACCACTTGAGCTGAAAGTCAATAACTTCTCAAGGATTTATAGCAGTGATCTTTGAAGTCAGCCTTTTCTACCAGTAGGAAACAGAATCTACTATAAAGGGAACAGAAACCCAGTTTAGATTATGATTTTTTTTCTTAATCATTGAATCATAGAATGGTTTGGGTTGGAAAGGACCCTAAAGATCATTGAGTTCCATCCCACACCTCCTACTACACCAGGTTGCTCCAAGCCCCATCCAGCCTGGCCTTGAACCCCTCCAGGGATGGGGCAGCCACAGCTTCTCTGGGCAACCTGGGCCAGGGTCTCACCACCCTCACAGCAAAGAAGTTCTTCCTCAGATCTCATCTCAATCTCCCCTCTTTCATTTTAAAACCACCACCCCTCATCCTATGGCTCCACTGATAAAGGATGGATTCATAGCAGTCCAAAGAGAGGAAATGAACGTATTTCCTTGCTAATGTCAGTTATCCAGCTACTATAATGAATGTTACAAAGACTCACGAACCCAGGTTTCCTTTAGCACATGAGACCACAGTGCTGTGGTGTCTCTGCTGGCTCCCTGTCCTATGGGATTAAGGAATAATATACATAGTAAATGTCTCTTTCCAAAACAGAGGAGGGCTTGATTTTGGAACACACAAGAACAAGTAGGAGAAGCCACTTCCCATCATCTTCACACCACATGTTCCTTGACATCTCAGTATTTGTAAACATTTTTTCCTCCCATCCATATTTACACAGGAGGAATGTAATTAGAGGTTAGGATAAAGAAGGCTCTAAGCAAGCAAAACAACCCAGCAAAGTATTAGAGCTGGCTTTAGTAATTCTTGCTGTATGTTTTGTTCCAAGAAATAAGCAACTGATTCGTTACTGGTGTTACACCACAGGAAGGGAGCAAGAGCAACAAGAGATCTTGGGCTGATGTTTTCCATGACAATGGTTTGCTTGAGGTATTCTTTCAAGCAGTCAGGTCTTAATGCAAGATTTTGTCTATTAGTGGTGAGAAAGAAAAGAGAACACCCACAGACGCTCTCTTCTGGGAAGTGGGCAAAGTGATGGTCTGGTTTTCTTCCAGCAAATAAACTAACAGCAGCTAAATTTCAGTCTGCTGTAGGGATTTCTCACAGGCAGATTCTCCCTCAGTGGAATCAGGTTAACTCATTCTGCTTATTCAGTGTTTTCTTTTATAAACGGCATTACTTCACACAGGAAATATTCGGCATTTAAAAATACTCCTAAAATGGCAAACTTGATATTTTTGTATTGAGACATACAATTACCTCTGAGTATCTAGAGTAATAAGGGCTCCATTACTTCAAATTATGAAGAGAAAAACTTTGAAAACATGGTATCCAAGAGAGTGGTTATGGATAGCACGGCATGATGCCTCTGAGTAGCTCTGCATGGAGGTTGCTCAAGCTGAGTGGATCTTTTTAGTGTCATCTCTGGCTTAACATTGACACTTGAAATTAGATGTGACAGAAGCCATGCTGGCTCTTCCTCCTGCTCCCCAGCACTCTAGGGGAAGCAGGGAACCTAAAGACAAGGGGAGATGAGCACAGAGGTCTCTTGCAGAATGGCTCTCACCTGAAAGTCCAGCAGGGTTGATGCTGAGACTGACCTGCTAGAATACAATGCAACCAAATGTGCAGAACCTTTCTGCACTGATAAAGCCCACCTCTGCGGTTTCCTTCTCCAGCTGTTACAGAATCATAGAATCATAGAATTGTCTAGGTTGGAAGGGATCTCTAAGACCATCTAGTCCAACCATCAACCTAACTCTGATAAAAGCCATCGCTAGACCATGTCACTAAGCACTATGTCAACCCATTTTTTACATACCTCCACCACTTCCCTGGGAAGCCTGTTCCAATGGTTAATAACCCTTCCAGTGTAAATATGTTTCCTAATCTCCAATCTGAACCTCCCCTGGGGCAACTTGAAGCTGTTTCCTCTTGTCCTATTGCCTGTGAGAAGAGAGAGAGAGAGAAGAGAGAGAGGAGACCTTGGGAGAAGAGACCAACCCTCATCTCTCTACAACCTCCTTTCAGGTAGAAGGTCTCTCCTTGACCTTGTTTTCTCCAGGCTGAACAACCCCAGCTCCCTCAGCCTCTCCTCATGACTTATTCTCCAACCCCCCTCCAGACACCACCTCAAGGGACAGCTAGACTGAACCTGTAACTACGGTGGTACTGAAAGCTGAACTGTATTAGTTCATGTGAGTGCTACACCAGTAAGCACAGCCAGAAACAGGTTGGCTCTTGATGACACCAGCTCTGCATCTGGGACATGATCAAAATCTGTACCACAAATAAACTTGGTAACTGAACCATAAAACCATAGAATTGCTTAGGTTGGAAGGCAGCTTGACTTCAAGACTTGCAAGTTCTAGGAGGGACCAATGTGTGTCATCTGCAAAAGCAAGACACAGTGAGGTCAGATATGGCAAGAAAGAACCAATGTGTATGTCCAGTCACCTCTTAATTATCTCTGAGTAATCTCTCTGGGTTGTAGATTAACTATACCATAGACAAGTGTCAGACAGATTGAAACTACCCAAATTTATTAAATAAGGACTGTACTAGCATGGTTATGCTGCTGCTGGGGTGGGTTTTCTACAGGTTAAATCTTGGAGCTTCAGAGTCTGAGTCTGAAGTCCTAGAAATACTCCAAGGGTGGGTGTCAGGAGGATGGGGCCAGTCTCTTTTCAGCGGTGCCCGGGGACAGGACAAGAGGGAACGGGCACAAACTGGAACATAAGAAGTTCCATCTAAACATGAGGAGGAACTTCTTCACCTCGAGTTGGGCAGAGCCCTGGCAGAGGCTGCCCAGAGAGGTGGTGGAGTCTCCATCTCTGGAGATGTTCAAAACCCACTTGAACACGTTCCTGTGGGAGCTGCTCTGAGTGGACCTGCTTTGGCAGGGGGTTGGACTGGATGATCTCCCGTGGTCCTTTCCAATTTTTGCCCTTCTGTGATTCTTTGTGATTATGTGAGCCCCACAGACAATATCCATACTGTTGTTTGCAAGAAGTTTCTTTTTATGAGAGCTTATAAAACAGATTTTTAACTAGACTATTGTATATGAACAATAGTTATAGGTAGATATTAGAGAAAAAAATGACCCTGACAGAAAACAGTTATGATGGAAGACAATGAATGACAGGCAACAAAAGGATAATCAGGTATGTAGAGGTGGGTTTTTTTCTTATTTAAAAAAAAAAAAAAGGTAGGAGGAAAGAAACTTTGAAGCAATGAGAAAGAAACTTCATACTTTTAGATCCTTTCCCACTATAGGATTAAAAAATATTTGAAGTAATATTTGATTCAAATGGAAGGATAACAGTTCTTTAAAGAAATAAAAAAAAATAGGCCTTTTTTTCCCAGTGAAACAGTTTTCATTGAAATCAAAGTGAACTGCTCTAATCTTTAACAGAAAACCCTGATTAGGGACACACAAGCTGATGCCTTTCCCCACACCCATAAAGACCAAACCAAAGCAGTTCAGGACGGCTTGTTGTGAGACCGTCATCTAAATACATTTTCCCCAAAGATCCTGCATCTTGGGTATTTCCTCCCTCACATTCTAAGCTTGGGAGTGAAAATTTGTTTCAATTTTCTCTTTTTGGCATCTTTTCCTACCTTTCCTCCTTTCACACATGCTGCTCCCTGTTTCATGAGATAAAACAGGAGTCTTAAACAGAGCTTTGAGGAGCGATGTATTGGTGTCCTTCTAAAGCACTTTCACTCTCTTACTTATCCAACTACATCTAAATGCTGTTGCCAGTTATTTATTTGGGAATAACTCAAAATAGAACCATTCTGTTCATGCAGCTGGCAGAGATTCAGGAAAACTGATAGTCTGAACTTGATCAGATTTTTATCAGTTAAAATGCATTAAGCTTTTTGAAACATAAAAACCCTAAAAAAGCGCCTAATGTAGATCAAAGCAAAAGCCTTTGTAATGACAAAGAAAAGTTATTTTGGGATATTAATGTATTGTCTATCAATTCTAGATTGTCCTTGTTTAGCAAAAAACAAAAGAGACATGCCACAGCACTTATGCCTGACGCCAGAGCTAGTGCTCCTTGAACAAAAGAATCAGCATGAGAGCTCTGAGCATATTCTAAAACTAAAATTATTAAAAATGCTGCCGGAGTCTTAAATATTTACTTTAAGACTGAATCTAATTCTAGCTTTCAGAGACTCAAGACTGTTCACCAAATAAGGTATTGGATTGCTTAATTTCTGTGAGATAAGCCATTTATTTCAATATTATTAACAGTAATTCAATCAACCAAAACTTGACATATTCAGAACCAGCTGCTCAGAAACACACTCTCCAATTTTCCAGATTACAGCAAGAAATGTAGGAACAAAATTACCTTTTTTTTTTCCTTGTTTTTGTGTTGTCTGTGGTGATTACAGAATAGTAACTATTAAAATTAAAAAGGCCAACAGATTTTAATGATGCCAAACCACCCAACTGGCAGCATTAAAAATACCATTTTATGAATTGAATTCAATCTATAAATCAAATCTAAATTCTACAAAGACTAATCCAAATAATTACGGAAAGGGATTTCCTGCTGAATTGACCAAGAAAAAAGTTCTAGGTGTTCAGACCCTGGTAAAGGCTTTTTGGAGCTTTTAGCAATGGGCCCAACAAGAAGAGTTTTCCAGCTTACCTCAGCTAACAAGCTAACTAGATAAATATGTTCCTGGGTATTCAGGATTTTAAAGATAGTTTAAGGATAGTTATACAATAATACCTGGATATTTGTTTCCTAGAGATCCTAGGAAATCCTGTCTGACTGTCTTAACTCAGATTTAGATTTATGCACTGAGGATTGGTAGTAGCATTAAGGATGAATGATTTCTGACCTCTGTTTGGTAAATATGTCCATATCAAGTGCCACGGAAGGGTGTCAGGAAGGAGACTTTCCTCACTAGCTTTGATTGGGCGAGGATGACTAGCTAAATGCCTGAAATTCAGAAAAGCCAGAGCAAAATAGTAAATAATTCAACCACAGGAAAGAACAGTTCTACCTCTCTGAATTAATTATATCAGAAGGAGCATCCTTTTATTGCTGCAAATGATACCATGAGGCATATATTCAAAGATCGGTGACATATTCAAGAGTTTTCTGAACCTGCAAAGCTTCATTCTGTGAAGATCTGTGAAGTCATACATTCAATTCCCAAAGAAACATTAGTGGAAAACATTAAACAATATATTCCACTTGCACTGGAGTACAGCCTAATGTAACTATCTGTATTTCAATTGGCGTTTTGGCTTGTAGCTGACAGAGAGAATTAGCGAAACTCACTTAAATGCAAATTCACTACGAAAACAATAAAGAGAGAAGAACATGTCTTTCAGTTTTAAGACCCTTTGAGCACCAGTTCAGCAACTCTATTCCAGTCCTCGGATTCAGACAGACACGTTCTTCAACTACGATGGTACAAGCTAACAAAATTTTTGATAAGGCCTCTGAAAACAGAGTTCTGACCAGATGAAGTTGTGCCGAACTGTCACAAAACAAGCTCTTCTCTCATTTTAACAGAACTGGACAGAACACTTAGTTATTGGGTAGCTATTGTGGGAAACGGAACAGAGTTCATCGTGTACACAACACACTGGCAAGACATCAAAAAGAAAATGTCGTGAAAACTTCTAGCAGTCCAGGCAAGTAGAAAATAACAAAAGAAGAAGGAAAAAAATCTTGTCAAAGATGGATATAAGTAAAATTCAACATGTTAGAAAATGAGCATATCCACTTGGAAGATTCACCCTCTTTGAAACAAAACCAGCTGAATGTACATAAAAACCTTGAGATACGTGAAGCAATTGATAAAAAAAAATTAAAACAATACGATGCAGGTTTTTTAAATTATAAAACCCAGCCCTGGTTACCCAGTCAATTCCCTTTATTGGCAAAACTTTCCTAAAGGCTAATTTTGAACATCATCCATAAGTATTCCATTTAAGCTACATTGCAAGAGGCAAGAAAAATGCATAAAAAGATAAAAAATACTCCGAAACCCACCACTTGAACAGCTGAGTCACGGCGATGCTCTCTCAGAGAAGGGTAGGAGGTTCATAGCCTGATTTCTTAAATATGTTTCATTGTAATAACGAGATACAAAGAACAGATTGTGTGGACATTTATATAACACTTGGCAAGGTATCACAGCATTGTTTATGTATGATCAGCTTCACTTACATAGTTCTATCTGTTCTGGCCACTTCCATGGCCTTACAGATGATGACTGGCAATGGCATAAACATGTACTTTCTGCCTTTGCTAAGGAACAATGATTCAGCAACCAAAGTGTAACTTCCACGCTGGGCAAGACCTAATGATTTATTCACCAGAATTCCTTCCTTTGATAGTAGTTGACATCTAGTACTTTAGGGAGTTGCAAAGATTTATCTCCTCAATTTACCAAGCCACAGGGCTTTTTGGTCAGCATATTATCCAGTCACTCTAAAACTTCAGCCTGTGCCTAAATTTGGGATGTCCTTCCACAGATAAAGCATTTCGTTTTGTGCTAGTGTGGTAAAAGTGGCATTAATTTTCCAGTATTATTCCAGTATAACACATTATACATTCAGTATTCCAATACCTAGAGGGGCCTACAGGAGAGCTGGGAAGGGACTCTTGATGAGGGAGGGGAGCCATGGGACAAGGGGGAATTGTTTTAAAACTGAAAGAGGGGAGATTGAGATGAGATCTCAGGAAGAAATTCTTTGCTGTGAAGGTGGTGAGACCCTGGCTCAGGTTGCCCAGAGAAGCTGTGGCTGCCCCATCCCTGGAGGGGTTCAAGGCCAGGCTGGATGGGGCTTGGAGCCACCTGGTCTGGTGGGAAGTGTCCCTGCCCAGGGCAGGGGCTTGGAACTGGATAATTCCAAGGAAGGGACCAAGGAAGTTCCTTTCCAACCTGAACCATTCTATAATTCTAAATAATCTAAGTATTTTGTGGAGTGGTACCTTCTTCTAACCTTTTATCACTGTAATAGTCATGAATGAAAATTAGACTAACGTGCTATGCTTTTCATATGCTTAATGTGTCATATTGATGGTCCTTCCTTGGTTCTCTAATATAAACATTATTTACCGTCCTCAGAAATACCACCCTATTTCTAAACCATTACTTCAATTAAAATGCTTAACAAACACGTTTGTCATCCCATGATTTGTTACATAGACTTGTCTAGATTTTAAAAATGCCAAGCACCTGCAGCTCCTACAGACTTCTTCAGAAATCAGAGACAAGCTTCAGTGTCTTTCCCAAATTCTGACATGGACACCGTGAAAGTCAGCATATTTGTTTCCTCACAATTTGACACGGCGTGTTACAGGAGATGAAAGTGTTATCTTCCTAAATCAGCTAGATTTAGGGTGAAGTCTTTGACAGTTGTTGAAAGGTCTGAATGGCTCTCAAAGGCAGCTATCACCTTCTGTTGAGTTTCAGAGTTGGTTCGTGTTTTGTGGCATTTTCTGCTTAATTGTAGGAGAGAAGTTATTCACTAAATAGAATATTTCTTAAGAAGTTTTCAGCTCAAAGATACAACCTAATTATTTGGGAATAAAATGTCTCTTTGACATCATCCATGTGCAACACTTCAGGACTAATTTCGTTTGCAAGCAGCTGTTCACAGACAGTGAACGTTTAGGAAAGGTATTTGTTCATTATTTTTCTACCCATCTCATCTGAATCATAGAATCATAAATACATCAGGTTGGAAAGGACCTACAAGATCATCTAGTCCAATGGTCCTCCTATCACCAATACTACCCACCAAGCTACTAAATCATGTCTCGTAGCACCTTGTCCAGATGCTTCTTGAACACCACCAGGGACGGTGACTCCACCACCTCCCTGGGCAGGCCATGCCAGTGCCTGACCACTTGTTGGGAGAAAAGGTTTTTCCTGACATCTCATCTAAATCTCCCCTGGCACAAGTTGTGGACATTCCCTCGAGTCCTGCCATTAGTTATCTGGGGGAAGAAACCAACCCCCTCCTCTTTACAACCTCCCTTCAGGAAGTTCTAGACTGGGATGAGGTCTCCCCTGAGCCTCCTCCTCTTCTCCAGACTAAACAATCCCAGCTCCCTCAGCCATTCCTCATGGCAAGTGTGACATCCCCAGGCCTGGAAGCAAACCAGGAAATAACAGATTCCTGGTTGTGCACAGTGTCAAGCATCACTTCTCCAGCTTCCACTGATGAATTTAGAGGTATTTTGACGCTCAAGCAACTTTTAGACAATTGGTGGCTTTTGAAGAGGGCTAGGACAGAACGTGTCCCATGACAGACAGCATGACACACTGGCAGATGCTAAGAGGGGACTTAAAAATTTCAGTTGCCTCTCACCAGCATTTTTCTGCCTGAGTAGGAACTTCATGTGAAAAACATCACCTTGTTTCTTTGTACCAAGTTAGGCATAAAGTTAGGATCCATTCCTAATTCTGAGATTACGAGTATTCACAAAAGCTAGATTTAGCTACAGACGGTTGCTTGCTCTAAACCGATCAAAAGACAGATACATTTGCAGAATAGTTTAAAGTTCTATGGACAATTCAAGGCAGAAGACCCTTGCTACCCCCTTAGCTCAATTGAAATTTTTTTGCTGGTGAATATTCTTTTTTTTTTGATGATGATTAAAGCCTTTACTTCCCATTTGAGAGTCTAAAAAGTCTTTACTTCCCATTTGAGAGTCTAAGAATTCTTCCAGCGTGGCTGCAAGGTATTTTTATTGTATTCTGCAACCAGCTGTGATCTGTGATTCCATTAGAAAGAAAGTTAAATATCTATTGTCTGGTCCTTGTACAGTACGATCTTTACATTTTTTCCCCCCAAGATTTCTTTGTTTCCATTTTCACTAATACTGTCATCTCCAGAAGAAGCTTCATAAATGCAATCTGTCTCACATAGATAAAGTTACCTGGAGTTGTGCTGTTTTCCCCAGATGTCTGTGAGAAAACAAAATAAACCTACCTAGAAATTCTTCTCAGCACAGTCCTGAAAAACTCAAGGCACAGACCACCTGCAGGCTGCCATAATTAGAAGGAACATACTCCAGAGGGAGCATTCTCTTACCATCTATGCCATCAGTGTGATACCTGTAGTTGTGCCAGAGGTAAGGAAGCTCAAAGCCCCAAGTTTACTGCAGAATCCCACATGCTGGATTTTATACGGGAGAAACGATGCCACCCAGTGGAACTTTAAAACTAAAGGAGAAAGATATACTGGGGAGAAGAGAGGGAAAAATTTCCCCAATATTTACGTCCAATTCAGAAATGCAACTTATGAAAAAACTATTTAGCTAAACAATTTACAAGCAAAAGATAATATATTATATATATATATATATATATATTTCACATCAACAGAAATAATGATATAAAAATGCACAGCCGACATAAATATAAAAATATTTAATACCAAATTGTTGTATTAATAAATTATTTACGTTGGGAGAGTATCATACTGCACAGGAAGGCAATTTTTGGATTTCAATGGCAAGAAACTCTTAGTACCTGAAGTGACATTCTATCACCTTTCCCACATTTCTCTCTTTTTTTTTTCTTTTGGTAATAGTTTTGTTTCTTTCCTCAGATGCAGTTCCACATTCTAACGAAGCCATTTCATAAAGCCTTTGTGGGTATTCAGGTGGGTTTTCGTTTAAAGTATCTGTGTAATAGCAATTATCTAAAAGGGAAAGCCCCAAACCAGGAGCTATTTCTTACTTCAATCAAAATCAAGCACTTTGCAAAGTAGTTATTTCTCATTAGTATGACCTGGGACTTCTTTTTGTTCCTTTGGTGGGTAAGTAATTTAATAATGAGGTTTGATATTATGATTTCAAATTAAATATTAGTATTGGAAAATGAAGTTACAGGAAAGCTGACAGAGGTAACTGTATTTCATGAAGGAGGCAGCCTGCCTAAGTTTTCAACATTTTTGGACAATTCCTTCATTGATGCATGTCCGTGCTTCAGCTTGCTTCAACTTTCTTCGTTGGGGTAAGTGTAATTTCCTTATCTTTTTTTAAAGATGAAGGATTTTGGATGAAGGTCAGTGTGGCTCCTTACCTATATAAATTTGCAACCAATTTCCTAGTCAAATTTCAGGCTGAGAAACTGCACTTCAGCAAACTGCAGTGATTTCTGTCTTGCTAAACAGAGTGTTGAAGCCAAACCAAAGACGACAGGATTTTCTACGGTATGTTTTTTATTAGCAAACAATGCACCACCACGGCAACCACGAAAACTAATTTTGTAGGAACTCATCTTTCCTCACAACTTTTCTATTGTGTTTTATACAGATTCTTTTCTCACCTTACCCTTTCCAAAGTTTTTCCAGCTCTTTAGGCTGCAGATATAGAGCACAGCAAAAGGGGGGGTGGACTGGCTCTGAGAGTGAGCCTGTCTAGAGCATTAAACTCTAATTAATTGCTATTTCTCTCTGGCAGCTGGTCCTCGCTTTCCTTCAGTGGCCTGATATCTAATATTCCCTTCCTACATAAGAAAATGTTTGCTACCCTGTATGCTGTAGTACGAATTACTTACCCCCAGTTTTCCATCTCTCCCCTCCACCAAGTGTACCTGCAACCCTCCCAGTGCCCAACTTCAAGGATTCTTCCATCCCCACCTGCAGATCTATCACAGATGCAACTCTCCCACAGAGAGAAAAAGTGATATGAGAGGACCAGATTTTTATTTTAATTGCTGTTGTGAAGAAAATATGTGGTCTTTCTCTTTTTCACCATTATTGCCTTTCCACCAAACCCAGAATGGATGGCTTGTACGGGCACACACTTGTCAGCTGTTCCACAGTTTATATTTATTACATAGACCAGCTTTGAAGGGCAATCTGTTCTAATGTCTCAGTGGGTGGAAACTGAGGCACTGAAGATGAAGTCAACATTTGATTATCTAATGCGTAAAACAAGCACATAAAAAGAAGGGGGTTTATAAAGACCGTAAGAAAGCCCAACATATGCATCAGACCTGGAACATGCACAGGGGGAGGAATGTCTAAGGGGATAGCAAACCCATGTGTCCCATTTCAAAGGAACGGGTAATAATGAACTCAAGACTTGAAAGAAATCTAATGAACAGACAACCAAACAGTTGTTTGTCTGTAAATTATCTAAACCCTGAACACTCCTGGTAGAAGCAGTACCAAGGGTGAGAAAGGCTGAGCCCACCTGTTTGGATTTTGTTGGGTAAATGTTAAGAGCACAACTGTGGCTTCTTGTTGTTGTGAGCATGTGAAGGGAAGAACTGAATCTCTTCGGATAGTGCCGTTGGCGTAGATGGTACTGAAGAAGTTACTTCGCAGCTGCTTGGAACATAGAGGTCACAAAAATATATCTGATCTGTTCTTAAAAAGCTAGGAATAATTCTGCCAAGTGACAGGAAGGACAACAAATTAAAACCCAAAACCCCTCTTTATAGTAGGATCCAAACTAGTCTAAAGGACATTCTAAGGATTGGCAAAAATAAGGGGAGCTCTAGTCTGCTAATTGGAGCACTAGTTTCCAAGCCAGAATACAGTTTTGGATGCTTGTTAAAACTCTGGAAAAGTTTTGTACAAGAAAGCAAGTGACTTATATACTTCACATAAACCTGATTGACATTTTAATGAACACAGTGATGCTTGCATAAATAATTTAATGTAAAGTACAGTAAGGTTAAAATAAGAAAGGTGCAAAGCTGGCAAAAAAGGCTTCTGCTCCCCAGCCCTCACCCCTGCTGTTTGCCCCCTCTCCTCCATGCTCATCTAAGAGAAGCGAGTGCAGTAAATTGGGTGAGAGAACTGCCCTGGAAGAAAAATGAAAAAACACCCTAAAAGGCAGAAATGCATCAGAAAAGATAACTGTCCTATGAATGGGTAGATCTACACGTCCACAGACAGAGACGTTCTGTTCTGGTCAAAGTAGAAACTCATTTTTTGTACATAAATCACTCATTCAGCATAATGCAAAACCACTACTACCCGTTATAGTTCTGTAAGGACCCTTGTTCCTTAAGGTTCTGAAGGAAGAATGAAAGAACTGCTGAGTCTGCTCCTTCACTTAGTCCAAGGCCAAGTCTATCTTTTATGGTTTTTTGTCAGGATGTTTCAACAAGGATATGCTCTGTGGGCTATGCTATTCCAGCAAAACACTTTCTTACATGAGCTGCCTGCAATACTGAAGAGAGAAAATCCTATTTTACTAGCAAATCTACACACAGAGAGAGCAGTGAGGTTCTGGCACCGTATCTGCAGCTCTAGCAGCAGCTTCTATTGATGTAGCAGTGCTGTTTGGAGAGATGAAAAGACAATATCAGGAAAAGACTAGACTATATGACACTGGATATTAATTTACACTATAAATTTAGTGCATAGAACCAAATTTACTGTGGGATTTGTTCTGTTTTGGAAGGGAAAGGCAATCTTTTTTGATCTCTTCACTAACTCAACAAAAACACTGTAAATGTTATTCTCCTGTAATCATCACTCAAGAGTAATACTGTAACATAACCTATACATTTAGTTACTGTCCTCTGGACATAAAAATAACTGAGAACACAGGATTAAACACCTATAAAGCCACGACAAATAGAAAGTAGTATCATTTATGCTGCATTTTCTCTCTAAAAAGCTGATGTTTGTGTATACATTGTACCATGTTGGAAATGGTGGCAGAGCACCAGATCTTCTGATGTGAAGCACAAGAGATGGAATGCCTTGATGAGTCTGGATTCTCTGGGTAAAATTAGGTACTGCAACACTCTCCTCATGGTGTTTCATGTGAAAGGCTGAAGTGTATTTGGCTTAGACCCATATAGGTAATTAGTATCTGATCATAACTAAGACATTTGATATATAAGAAAGCATTAACCAACTAATGCCTATTAAATTTCTTGCATAAATGTAATATCAGAGGACTGTTCTTTGGAGAAAAAAAACATTTTTATAATGGCCTTACAATGTTAATGTAGGTATGTAAAACTTTTAAAACCAGCAGGAGATACAAGATTTATTAATAATTAAAAATAATACTCCTATGAATTCAGCTGCTGAAGTCCTAAAATGTGCAGGAGACTATTGTATTATTTTCCATTAATTTCATGCCATGCACTCTGCCCCTCTGACCAGATTTGCTGTGAGCTCACTTCAAACCTTATTTTCATCAAAGAATGAACCAAGTTAATATGAAGAGGTAGGTTTCTGTAAACTGGCTTGTTCTGGTCACTCAGGGAGTAACAGAGGAGCAACCAAACGAGCAGTTAGGTGGCAGAGTGTGGCAACCTTCAGCAGAGGAGAAAGCAACACTGCAATTCGAGGTAGGTAATTAGCCAGCCCACACAGAACCTGATCATTTTTTAAGGAGAAATGCACTCAGAAAAACACGATACTTAGCTCTCATCACTAAAATCTTAAGAGGAATCATAGAATCATCACTGAATCACAGAATTGTTACGGTTGGAAAGGACCTCTGAGATCACCAAGTCCAACCATACACAAAACCACAACCCACTCCCTACAGTCTTGGCCACTAGAACATGCCATGAAGTGCCACAGCTACACGTGTCTTAAATCCCTCCAGGGATGGTGACTCCACCACCTCCCTGGGCAGACCATTCCAGTGCCTGACCACCCTCTCAGTAAAGTCATTCTTCCCAATATCCAGTCTAAACCTCACCTGATGCATCTGGTCCTGTTATTATTCCCTTGGGAGAAGAGGTCAACATCCACCTCTCTACAAACCTTCTTTCAGGGAGTTGTAGAGGACAAGGAGGTCTCCCTTCAGCCTCCTCTTTTCCAAACTAAACATGCCCAGTTCCCTCAGCCTCTCCTCACAGGACTTGCTCTCCAGATCCCTCATATCATAGAATATCTCAAGTTGGAAGGACCCATAAGGGTAATTTAGTACTCTCCTTGCAAGGCTTCATAAAACTAAATGATATGACTAAGAGAGTGGTCCAGACACTCCTTGAACTCTGACAGTCTCAACCGTGACCACTTCCCTGGGGAGCCTGTTCCCGTGACAGACCAACTGACCACCCTCTCAGAGAAAAACCTTTTTCTAACATTTGATTGGAACTTCCCTTGGCACGGTTTAATTCCATTTTCACCTGTGCTGACCATCAGAGAGAGGTGATCAGGACCTGCGTCTCCACTGAGCCCCTTGAGGAAGTTATAGCCTGCCATAAGGTTAAGTTTCTTTAAAAGTGAACCACGCGCCAGTTGGTGAAAGGACAAGTTTAGCCATTCACCTTGTTTCATCCTTTGTGTCTTTAACAAAGCAATCCTCCAGTCACTCTCAAAGGAAAAGCACACAAATGATCTTTCTGATGCAGTCTTTTCAGCCACAGGAATAGGACTCGATGGTGCTTTTTGTATTTCAGATGCCCAAGGTAAAAATGATCTGTTTCAAATAAAGAAGGTAGATATGCAGAAATACTTAAATTTATTGCCTTTTTTTTTTCCAAAGGGACAAGCCATATTGCCCATATGTGCAGACATGTTAGGCTAGGGCTTCTCCAAATCCAGTTTTTCTCAGATTACTTTTAACTCTGTTGATTTTATTTCCCAAAGCAATGTAGGTCAGTAAGAAGGAAAAGGTGTGGGAAGTATGCAAAGAATCAATTGTTCTTCCCCAAACTCAACCCCAGAAAATCCATGTTTACTTGCTTCCTAACCTCTTGAAATAAAAGCATTGATAAGGTATCTACTCCAAACATGATACATGATAGTACTAATAAATGCAGTAGACAGACAGAAACTATTTCTCAACACACCGTAACCAAGTCAATCAGTAACAGGCACCCAGAGATATTCTTCAAACCCCCAAGTTTATTTGTTTTGGTAGCCATCCAGCTTTTTTTTTTTTTTTTTTTTTTTTTTTTTTTTTTTTTTTCCAATGGCTAGTATTAAAATTTTTCTCAAGAAGTCAATGATTTGTGGATCACAATTGCTCAAGATTGACATTTGTCAGTGACTTGTTTTTATAAATTTAAGCTTAAAAATTGATTTGATGATGTGTATTGACTGCTCAAGTGGGATGGGAATTTGACATGTTTTAAATGAAAAATAAATTGATCAATAATCAAAAATTTATCATTGAAGTTTTCCTCTTACAACTCAGTGCTTTTCTTTACACCTCTGTACTCTCTGGATAAGTCATTTATATGCCACAAATCCAAATGAAGCATGATTGATTATATGTTTGATATGAATATGACACAAGTATGAATGATTGCATTGATTCAGAATCGCAACAATCCTTCCCATGAAAACTTCCTGTAATGATGAGTTCTTTTCTCAGTAGAGACTGTCTCTAAAAACATTGAAGAAAAGATTGAGAATGGCGGGACACTGGGGCCATAATCAAGAACGAAATGTGAGTTTGCTAAGAATGGCTTTTGTGGTTTCAGCAAAGAACAATAAAAAACTTTCAGAACTAGCTAAAATTATATATAAAATCAGTTTTTCTTAAAAAAAAAAAAAAAAGAAGAGCTTCTTATACTGTAGCTCATCCTGAAATCTTCTGGGTATCAGTTTTATATTCTTTATGAGTAAGAACTTGTCTGAGGCTGACTGTACGTTATGTTGTTTTTACTCTAATGCCAGTGTACTGTTCCAGCAAGAAGACAGGATGCTTAAAGACAGGATTACTCCAGTTATGTATCGAGGAAAGAATAGACTAGCACAAAAATGGTGATATAGCAGCCATTAAGGTGATTTTACATCACCTTCAGACATTAAACAAATAGTTAAAACACTGGCATGTTAATGGAAAATTGTTTAAGTTAATAAAAAGAAAAGCTATTAAAAAACTCATAATGTCAAGAAATTCTTTAAGCTCCTAGTGATGGGAAACAGAATCACCCTGTGGAATGCAAACAAATGATTCTGTCAGCTATAAAGAGATCTGGTCTCCATTACCAGGGCTGTCATGGCATCTTGTATTTGTAAGGTGGACTTTGGAAAAAGTCAGGTGTCTTTGTCAACGTCTTGCATCTGCCTGAACCGCAGGTACCACCTGGATTAGCTCTGTCCCTCTGCATTGTCCATGGTGCTTTTGAGAGAAATAAGTCTTGCATTTTTAATCATGCTCCCTACTTGTTTAATTTTCAAAAATGCCTCAATAGAAAAATGCCATTTGTGATTTACCTTAACATGAGAATGTCCCTGGAAATGTTACCTGCACACATACAGACCTGGAAAAAATAAAGGTTCTGCCTCCTCATCAACTAAACTTTATAATTGTATTTTTTAAAAAAAGAAAAAAGTAAATAAGAAAAAAATAACAGCAGCAAAACCTCTCAGCCTGAACCTTCTATGTTTTAGATCTAGCAAAAGCACAGCCATGGATTAAATGATCCAAGAGAAACCCTTTCTTGGGAGAGAAGAAACTGAATTATTTTCCAGTGTCTTGGGCCACATAAACAGTCTAATCCTGAAACCACACAGTCACTAGACTGGATGAAAATGGAAAAGGGGGAACTTGCCAGAGCAAGGATCTGCAGATGGAGGGCAAATAGTGGTCCTGCTCATTTTGGCAACAGCTCACTCTCACATTGTTTTGCTGTAACATGAAACCACAACTTCGGCAATAAAAGCCTCTTTACATCTCTGGAATTATATCACCACGTTTTGGTTTGGATTTTTTTTTTTNGATTGCAGGGAGAGAACCTGGAAAGAGTGAGAAAGCAAATAACCCACTTCTGTATTCCCTTGAAGTGGAGACCAGAGACAGCGTGAGACTTGGGCAATCCTCCTGTCCACACGTTAGGTGAGAGACTGCAATAACGCTAAATCACAACACAAAAACCCGATAGTGCTGATCCATCCCTCCCCTGGTTAGCAATCTGGAGCTGCAGTGGTGTGGAGCCCAGCAAGGAGCCCGATAAACTCAGAACACTGCAGTATCTGCCTGTAGCACATCATAGCCTTATCCTTGGGTTAATTTAAACCAGCTCTACTGCAAATACAGGCAGTCGGACACCAAGTGGAAACTAATTAAAAAGAAGATGCTTTTTGGCTTTTTAAAAAATCCTCTTATTTTGTGGGGAAGTACCATCCTGCTTACACTACACACCTCAATAAAAGACTTACCTTTCAGAAAGAAATGTAAGTGGGCTTTCCTACACTCAACCAACAGATTTTAGGGTTTGTTTTCCTGGAGGTCCTTCTCTGGGTGACTACATTTTGATTCCTTTCTTAAATCCCCTGGGTTCCCCCTGGCACAGATGATACTCCCCTGCTTGACATGGCCTTCCAGGTCATTGTGTGGTGTGCGGTAGGCCATGGCCATGTCTCACACGCCTGCCACAGGCTGAATTTCTAGTCACTCTTATTACACACTCACATTAAGATGTTCTGGACTTTTATGTACAGCTGTATCTTGATGAGGCTTTCTGTGCCAGTCACTTTTTTTCTCCACTCTCTGCCATATCCAAACGTCAAGTGGCTGAGCAGGCCGCCACATGCTGAGGCAGGGTGGGTGGCCTCAGCCATCCATTCCTCCTCCTCCTCATTGTCACCATCATCATCCTCCTCTTAGTCCTCCTCAGCAGCCTCTTCACCCTGAGGCCACTGCTGTCCTGCCATGGTCTGCCACCCATGCTCTGTCACCCTCACCTCCCGCTGGGCCTCATGGCTGCTGACAGGGCCAGGGCCTGCAGAGCGGTTCAGGTCAGGTGCAAGGGATGGGTTGAGGTTGTTGTGGCAGCAACATCAATGTTGATGTCAGCATGATGATAAACTCCAACAACCAACAATCTACGTTCTGAAAGCCCCCTGTGCAAGGTGGGCACATTTGGACTTGACTGCTTTTAGGCTGTGTGGAGTAGCATTTTACCTTGTCAGTCCCTTATTTTCACAGGTCTGACTTCTACAGAACTCCCTGTTCTAGGCTGTAGGGTAACTTTCCTCACATTTTTTTGTTTTGTTATGAGAACGATGAGACACTGGAACAAGTTGCCAAGGGAAGCTGGAGGGGTTCAAGACCAGGCTGGATGGGGCTTTGCTCTTCACTGATCTTGAAGGTCCCTTCCAACCCAAACCATTCTATGATTCTGTGAACTCCAGTACCTCTCACATTAAGAAAGACCATCACTGACTTTTCTAAACCTTTTTTTTTTTGTTGCTTTTGTTTGTTTGCTCGTTTGTTTTGCACTATCTGCCTAGCCTTGAAGCTTAACCCAACCTTTCTGTATTTAGGATACTCCACCATGCCACCCCAAAACTTGGTCTTCTTGGGCTTTGGGCTTGTCTTGGAGACAATCCATGAGGAGTTTGGTCCTGGTGGGTCTTTCTTACTCTACAGATATCGCAAGCCAAGACCAAGAGCTGTTGTGGCATGCTGAAATGAAAATGGACCTGGAGTAACGGTGTCTAAGTGAAGGCTGAATGTTGTCAGAGGTACCATTGGGCTGATAAGCGCTGTTAAGTATCATTAGAAGTCAGTTTATGTAATTTTAACAGGCCCATTATTATGGGTTTTTTTTCATTCTTTTGCCCCTTTTCAGTTATCCAAGAGATTGTAGCATCTTACATATAGACAAAATAATGTGCCCACCGACACAAAATATCCCAGAGTGAGATCTGAAATTCCAACTGCCATCTCTTGATTCATAACCTAGTGAAACACACTGGGGCTTGTGTATGGTTACCTGTTTTTAACTCACTGTGTATGTATAACAGCAGCATTGCTTGCACTGGAGACATGGAGAAAACTTTGAGGGAAGTAATAGAAAGCAGGTTCTCATTATAACATGTAATTACGTCATTTCCTCAGATTATATTTCAACAAAATACTGTAAATTCCTTGTTTTCACATGAAGAAATCTTTGTATGATATCAGTGTTATGTCTCTGACCCATAAAAAATTATTTTTACATTGAAAAGGATATTAGTTTCCCCTGGCATCAGCAATTCCTAGGGCCCTTTGGAAGAGGTACCAAATTCTACTTGTCCTCTTCTTGGATTCTGGCCCTGAAAGTTTTCTGCTGCAAGGTCTTGTACATGTGAAAAAACCTCTTGCATGACTCCATTGGAAGCCAAGATTACAAGAAAACAACAAACACAAACCTATATAGTGTACTACTGTATTTACTTACTTCTAGCAAAGCCGTGCAAAAAGTAATTTGTTAAAAATTACTTCTAAGAGTATTGCAAGCTCATCTTGTTTCTTTAAAATAGAGTCAGTTTAAAAGACCCTGGACTCTCTGATGTGCTTTTGTGTTACTTCAGGCAGAGACACTTCATTGATTTAAGGTGGACGCTTGAGAAAATTTCTGCCACAAAATTTTGCTTTGGCCTGAGAAGCTGTTAATTCTGTTGACAGCACACTCATCAAGGATGAGTTATTCATGCGCTTAGTGGCTGCTCTGGCAACCTCCTTAAAGAGCAAAAAGCATTTACAAACATATGAGTGTGGGAACGGTGTGCGAACAGGTGGAAGTTATATGACTACCTTGGGTGCTACTTAAAACACTGAACTTTAAACATCTAATTGAGTTGTCTGACTCCTGGAAGCCACTGAGCCTGCAGGGGAAGCCTAAATTTGGTGACTACAGTTAAACAAGGTGACACTTTTCCTTCATGTAAACATAACATTAGTATAATGTGACCATGATAAGGTTCCACAGGTTTTATTGCTATTTTTTATTTTCACTGGAGAGCTCAGGAAGTGTGCTGCAGGAAGCAATAGTGCCAGAAAGATACAGGGAGAGGAGAAAGGCCCCATTGTGGTAAGACTTACTCTTGATACAGCTTTTCTCTACACCCCCAGTACACATTCTTGCACACCAAACTAGGTGAGACTGTTGATCTCTTTGAGAGTAGGAAGGCTCTATAGAGGGACCTGGGTGGGTTGGATTGATGGGCTGAGGCCAATTATATCAGGTTTAATAAGGCCAAATGCCAGTTCCTGTACTTTGTTCACACCAACCCCATGCAGTGCTACAGGTTTGGGGAAGAGTGACTGGAAACCTGCTCAGCAGAAAGGACCTGGGGGTGCTGGTGGACAGTCATCTTAACATGAGCCAGCAGTGAGTCCAGGTGGCCATGAAGGCCAAGAGCATCCTGGATTGTATCAGGAACAGTGTGGCCAGCAAGAGGAGGGCAGTGATGGTGCCTCTGTACTGGGCACTGGTGAGGCTTCACCTCGAGTGCTGTGTTCAGTTCTGGGCCCCTCACTCCAAGAAGGACATTGAGGTGCTGGAGTGTGTCCAGAGGAGAGCTACCAAGCTGGTGAGGGATCTGGAGAACAAGTCCTGTGAGGAGAGGCTGAGGGATCTGGGCATGTTTAGTTTGGAGAAGAGGAGGCTGAGGGGAGACCTCCTTGCCCTCTAGAACTCCCTGAAAGAAGGTTTGTAGAGAGGTGGATGTTGACCTCTTCTCCCAAGGGAATAATGACAGGACCAGATGCATCAGGTGAGGTTTAGACTGGATATTGGGAAGATATTGGAGGGATTTCAGAAACGTGTAGCTGTGGCACTTCATGGCACGCACTAGTGGCCAAGATTGTAGGGAGTGTTTTTGTGTATGGTTGGACTTGGTGATCTCAGAGGTCCTTTCCAACCATGATGATTCTGTGATCCTGTGACATTTTCAGGCCCAAAGGGGTCCAACGGTGTGTGAGTGCGTTCTGGGGGCAGCACGAAAAAAGTGGATGTAGCTTGCTGCGAGGTCAGGCAGAATAAAACATGATCATGGTGGAACAGATAACACAGGGGAGTTTCTGAGGGTACTGGGAAAGATGGGAAATAAGACTAAGAAGCAGGAAAATAGAAGGCAAAGATTATATGTATAAGGAGAAGTGATAAAAGCATTAAATAAGTAAGTTCTAAGCTTTCCTCTCTTCCCCCACTTAGTTATCAGATGAAGTTGCAAAACAAAATTAATCATTAAGGTCACATAATCAGGAAGTCCCACTGAAGTTGTACCATTCCTTACCACATTTTTACAGGAAACATAATCCTGTAATTCTCTGCTTTATTCATTTGATACCACAGACCGATGCTGCACCTCCTGAAACCCCAAACTGGTAAACACTATAAATTTTGCTGGAAATTTCTGTAACAGTGACTCTTGGAAAAGCATCTAAACTTCACATGGAGCTGGGCAAGTAAACGTCTTGAAATGTTTATAAATAGGGTTCTGGAGAACTGAACAACTGCAGGCCTGAAATGATGGCCTGTAAATCACCATCCCTATGTGCTACCTCATCGTGGCAAGCTTGTAATGCTTTATTTGGAAATTATTAGGAAGGCATGCCTTCCCAGCAAATGATCGTTACAAGTTCCTTTTGAACAAGAATACATTTAGTGTTAAGAATTTAGACTCTGGAGTTATTGAACTTTATGAGGTTGGCTTGGTATCACTGTGGAACTCTCAGCTTAGAGCATTTCAGAGTTCTGGCTTTGTAAACACATATGTGAACAAACTTGCCAAAAATAGAAGTGAGATGCCCCTCCATTTTTTTTTTTTTAATTATTTTCTATCATTAAGCGTTTCAAGAATCTTTCTGCCATAGCAACAAAAGAAAAAAGCCTTGCTTATTAGATTTTATATGTCACAGAGGGGAAATAAAACCAAACAAATGCTACGCTGCACATCGAACCATGCACATACCCAGCACATTAAACAGGGAAAAAAAATCTAATAAATCTGGATTCTCTCTCATGAAGCAGAGAGGGAAAATTGTTGGAGATACTGCCCAGAGATTCAGCCATCCAGGGCTATCCCTGGGAGGCCGATGCATTCAAACAGGACAGCTATCCAGAACAGTGGTGTATGAGATAAACACGGAGAGTATGACAGAAGTAGGGGATGTATGAAGGTCTGAAATAAAGTCGTTTTCATTCCCATCATGGAAAGTCTTGCAAGAGTTTTGTTCCGTAAATAAGAAGTGTGTTTGGCAGCCTTTGTGCCATTCTTCCCAGCAATTGCAGCCTCGCTGTACAAACAGTGCTATATGAACAGTATCGCTTACGTTACACAGTTAAACAAATTGTGATGGACCCCCACAGTTTCATCAGTCAGGCTTTTCAAGAGGGTTGGAAAAAGCAGTAGGCACAAAAATTGCAAGGAAATAATTTTGTTCCAAAGATACTCTAAAGATCACTTGTGGAAACGCATTTGAAGGCAAGGAAATAACAGGTTTAGAGGATTTTAATGCCAGTTTACAGATTGCAATGTACCTTAAACCTGCAAGCTTCTTAGATTTAGTTCTCCCACTGCAATTGTTGAGATTAATTTTCATAATTACTAGCTTCTCTAGCCAGTTACAGTAGCCTTCCTACCAACATCACTGTAATCTTCTCCCTACTGCTTCTTCATCTACCAACTAATTTCAGTTAGAAAGAACTCGTTCCAGTTTTAAGAAGAACCTTATATAGTCATTAGTAGGAAGAATGAGATTTCATGGAAAGATTTATAAGAGGAAGGAGGAACCTTTTCCCATTTGCCTGCAGGTCACAAGTTTTCTTTTATTAAAACTGGGGATAATAATACCTATCATCTACCTTTCAGGTGAATAGCTAATAACTAGTAGCTAACTGCTGAAATAAAGAATGTCTTCAAAAGCTGTATGTTATTAGTATTCAGCTGAACGAAAAACAAAACAAAGCAAAAAAAAAGAGTCTTCAGCATGAGACATTAAAGGGTATAGAAACCTCATGGAAAGAAAACACAGGTCTGTGTTACTGAGAGAATGAAGTAGGGGACTAATGAGTGAGGACCTGATGTACTGGGAACTCAGGGTTCCCCGTGAAGTCAGCATGAGCCTCGCTTGCTCAATATATTTTAAAATCAAATCCAATAGTTTGTATTTATAAGAAACAGCAGCAATAGCGGTGTGGGAGGTGATGAACAACATCTCCGTCAGTAGAGAAAGATCTCTTTGTTACCAAAACTGTGAGAAACCAGAGTTAAACCTCAATTCATCTGAAATATAACACACTGACAACTTGCTATCTCTCAATTACTTAAGGGAGGAGGTAGTATGCTTTTTTTCAACTTTTAGAAATGTGTTGAACAGCTTTCCACAGGAGACAAATGTTCAGTACTTGGCAGAATAAGGCACATTGCTAGATGCTTGAGAAGTTTGAAATTTCTAGCGAATGTTGAAGCCTTCCGTGCCACCAGGGTTCTGACACTAGTGTCACACTAAGAATGTGATTCTGGTACTGTGCCCTGTAATTGTCCATCGACCATTTAAACGCTTGCACAGCACCTGTGCCTGAGTTCAGCACTTGTTCATGCTAATCTATCAACACAGAGCAGCTAAAATTAAGGTTTCAGTATCTCCTTATTATTGAGATCAGTAGAGAGAAATGGGGCAAACATGATACAAACAGGGACTGTTACAGGAACGAGAAAGTTAAACACCTAAGTTCTAGAAATCACAATAACTGTTCAGGTTGAAGAGTGCTGACAAGGTAACCACGTGGCTACTTCGGTGTTTCTGTTTCAATGTGTATTTTATCCTCAGTTTTTTCCAGAGGCATCTATCACCTCCAAGGCTCAACTGAGTCCCAGCCAATGCCAGAGCTTTCTCACCGTGCCGTGGTTCCTAGAACAGCACTGAGAGCTGGTTGGGTTGTGGGGAATCAGTTATGGGTGAAAGCCATATGGACACACCTATGGACTACACAAAGTACTGCCAAAGCCAAAGTATTTGATATCATGTAAGAAATATGTAAGGAAATTTCTTCTTGTTGCGAGTCTAGTAAGAGGGTGAGCAATCACTGTGTCCCTCTTGCTGCTGCTTGCAAGAGGAGATGCTCACACGTTCTTTTAGCTTTCAGCAGTTCAGTTAATGCAAATTATCAGGTGAAGGGCCAGACACATGAAGTGAAGCAAGCTGACTGTGGAAAATTCAACCTCTGGTGCTGACTAAGGACGGAGCCAGCAGTATTCGGTGTCAGCATATGCATGTTGTAACACATTAGGTCAGATTTCTGGCACAATATTTGTGCACGGGTGGTTTGAGACATCAAAGGGAGGTGCAGTAGATTTAATTCCATGGAAAACAGGGCAGTTTACCCTGCCAGTTCCACGCTGGCCCGACTTATTGACATGTGCTACCCAATTGTTAGCCACATATGCTGTAGGTATGCTCGACCTGCTCCAAACCTGAAGAAGAAAGTTGCAGATTATTCCTAAAAACTTGCAAGGATGCCAAAAAAAAAAAAAAAAAAAAAAAAAGGACAAATTTTCAAAGTAGAAGCCATAAAATGGATATAGTTTGTCCTGAATAAGTGATGGTGAGATCTGACTTAAGACTCAGCAGTGTACACAAAGTATTGAAGACTTGCAGACTCATTTTTGTGTTTGTCAGCAGTTACACACCTTTCATTGACTGCACTGAACGCCCTTTGATAAGTAGCAGCCTGCCAGTGGGAGTAAAGGGTTTGCAATCTTATGTATATTAATCATTAATTACAAATTGAGACTTAACTAGCTCTTTTCTGTTAACTCCTCTATGGTTGTCTGTCGTGATCATGGAATCATAGAATGGTTAGAGTTGGAAGGGACCTTAAGGATCATCGAGTCCCATCCCTGCAATGGATATATCCTCAGGCTTAATTTGTTTAGATCAACATAGATTTTGATAAACAGTAGGTAGGTGCTGTTATGTGGAAAAGGTAAGATGCCCGTGAGTGCCAAGCACTTAATAAACTTCAGGTGTTTTACAAACATCGTCGACAAAACACAGTTCAGGAATCAGAAGGAGCATAATTTTTGATGCATTTGAACTTCTCCTTGGAAGACTGCAGTGGAATTATCCACATGAACATTTAACTGAAAACCAAATGAGTGTAGCAGTCATGCTCCGGGGAGCATAAAGCACCACTAATAACCCCACCAGTTTCGACATGCCACTCTGAGAGTCCAATGGGAGTTTTTAAACTCTAATAGATCTTTCAAGGGAAGGACAAACCTCAAAGGAAGCTAAAGTGTGTCACTTTGGAATGATATAGAGAAAAACTTGGTCTGAATTTTTGTTTTTGTTTACTAAGTTAAAAAAAACCCAACATTTTTCAAGTTACTTAGTGATTTCTGATGAACATGGAAAAAAATGTTACAGATCTCAGTCCAAGCCCTACTTGCCTTTATGATTTCTGTAACCACACTGAACACAAAAAAAAAAAAAAAAAAGAGAGTTTTGTGGCTTAGTATTTACATTTGGTTCAGATCAACCATCCAGAATTCTTAGGAAAATTTATCAGTCTGATAATGTGCCCATCTTTCAACATGCTGGCAGAAAACAACGAGGGGAAAAAAAAAAAAAAGTGATTATTCTGCTCCTTTCTTGGGGGAAAAAAGCAAGTCAGGAAAAAAAGCTACTCATTCCATCCTAACCAACATTTTTCCTAGGGCCAAGTGAGTACATAGAACCAAACAAGGATGACAAATTTCCAAGGGGTGAGCAGTTTAAGTGTGTGAAAAGTAAGTGCACAGGTTGGTCACTGGCTTACCCATGGCTGTCTATGAAATGCTGAACTCAACACCCCTCTGCTACTGCCATTAAGTGGCAGTGAGGGTAGGTCTTGCACAAGCCTGAAATGTCTTTAGGTATTCCATTTGTTGCAGTTCCTGCAGGAATTCTCTCTGAATTTCACTTAAACTGGGAGACTCTCTCACACTGGACGGACACAGTCTCCACATTCGTGCTGTGAGGTCCGTTTAACTCTCAGCTTATCCATTCAACAGATGATGTGATACTCTTGCAGCTCCCTCACATTTTTGGCACTTGGCTGGACCGATGCAGCGAATTCGGCTGCATTATAAGGGTGAAGTCGCACTTCATCAATACCCATTTTTACGTTTGCTCATTTTATATACCATATGTAAAGCCAGTGTGGTCTGACTGCCAGCACACAAGTCAGAACTGGGTAACTGGATGCTTCACAGAATTACAGAATGAATCCCAGAATGCTCTGGGGTTGGAAAGGACCTCTGGAGATCATCCAGTCTAACCCCCTGCCACAGCAGGGTCACCCACAGCAGGTCCCACAGGAACGTGTCCAGGTGGGGTTTGAATGTCTCCAGAGAAGGAGACTCCATCACCTCTCTGGGCAGCCTCTGCCAGGGCTCTGACACCCTCACAGGAAAGAAGTTCCTCCTCATGTTGAGATGGAACTTCTTATGGACAGGTTTGTATCCATTTCCTTTTGTCCTGTCCCTGGGCACCACTGAGAAAAGACTGGCCCCTGCCACCCATCTCTCTCAGACATCCCCCTGACACCCACTCTTGTAAGGTGATAGGTGTTGATGAGATCTCCCCTCAGCCTTCTATTCTCCAGACTAAAAAGACTCAATTCGCTCAGCCTTTCCTCATCAGAGAGATGTTCTAGTCCCCTCATCATCTTTGTAGCCCTTTGCTGTACCCTCTCCAGCAGTTCCCTGTCCTTCTTGAAATGGGGAGCCAAGAACTGGACCCAGTGCTCCAGATGGGGCCTCATCAGGGCAGAGCAGAGGGGCAGGATGACCTCCCTCAACCTGCTGGTCACTCTCTCCTTCATGCACCCCAGGATGCCATTGAACTTCTTGGCCACAAGAGTACATTCCTCACTCATGGTCATCCTGTTGTCCACCAGGGCTCCCAGGTATTTGCCTCAGACCTCCCCTCTAGTCCGTTGCCTCTTCTGCAGAGCAAGCAGAGAAGAGCTTTGTGGTTGTTTCTCTCAAGGGTCAGGGACATGTAATCCCCTAAGACTTGACGTATCTCAGCTGATGCTTGCTGGTCTAATGGCAGCTCTCTGGAAGCGTTCAGCAAATTCGAGTCTCCATTTCAACCAATGGATCGATCAGTTATTTTCTATCAACTGTACCATTAACAGTTATGTATTGTACTGGTCTCACAGCAGAGGTGGCCTAATCTTTTACTGATCAAGTCACAAGTTCTGCCTAATCTCTAAATAGGCAGATTTTTACCCCTCAGTTTATGAAAAAGAAACCTTTTATTCAGTCCCATATTCTAAGCTTTTCTGGGTTTAGTTTTTATTTTTATTTTTTAATGTCATTTTACACTAGGCCTGTTTCACAGATTTGGAAGTTGGTAGGTTTTTAGTTTCCCAATTTTAACAGATTCTTTGTGGGTTTATTTGCTTGTATTTCCTAAAAAAAAACATATAGGATTTTGTGAATGTGGTTTTATTATTAAAGACAGGCAAGCTTCATATCTTTTCCCCTGTGGGGGAATTTGCTCTTTAGTCTCTTTAAGTAATTGCCATTTCTTTCTCCCTTGATAATATCCTTCCTAGTGGTCCTTCCTGCTATATTTTCCTGATTAAATGTTGTCTTTCGAAGCCCAGGCTCCATAGCAGATGTCAGTATTTGTGGCCATTTTCAGCAATTCACCTTCCACCTTTAATTATTCTTCTTAATTCAGATCTGATCACCATCTAACACCTTTTACTTTCCCAGTGGGGCTGTTCTTGATGTCAATCTGCCAGTGACCTCCTCCGTTGTCTTCTGCGGAACTGTGGAGGTAAATGTACTTCCTTTCCTGAGTAGTAGATTCAGAGCAGATCCAGAACTTATTCTGAGATCCCACAACTTCTGCTCCACAAGCTGACCTCCACTCCTGCCCTCTCTGTCCGTTCTAAGACAGGTCTCTCCCCTCCTTACTTACAACCCTGTATTCTCGCTACCATTTTATCCCTTTCATCTTCACCAAAGACAGTCAGGGAAATCTGTCTCTTCCTTCACATAAGAAAAGTTCAGAAAGTCAGTTTGTATACATACATATACTTATATATACATACGTATACTTATATATACATACATACATATGGGGGGGGCTTACCATAAAAAAGACTTTGAGGGACAACGGAGCTGGTGAGGGGTCTGGAGCACAAGTCTTGTGAGAAGAGGCTGAGGGAACTGGGGGTGTTCAGCCTGGAGAAAAGGAGGCTGAGGGGAAANCTGTCCATACAATAAGTAACTCACTACTTTTTTTAACCTTTTTCTTCCCTATCCTGTTATATCCTTTCATACCAGCTTTCTAGCCCTGTGTCTGGTGCTGGTCTTTGTCAGAGACAGCAGGTCAGACTAAATTAATCACAGTTGATCCCTAGTAGAGGCAATTCCGTGTTTCTTTTGAAGGCTGATTTTTAAATTTCATTTATGGGAGCCTACATTTTTTCCAGTGGAGGTGTTCCTGCAATAGTCAATTTGGACTTACAATTATAATTTTGCTATTCACAGCTACAGGTAGCTTAGAAGCAGCTCCAGAGTCAAAGAACTTTGCAGAAAAGCTGAAAACTGAAGTCATAAAAAATATATTTATGTCTGTGCCCTCTCCTAGAAAAAGCTCCCATTAAGCTCACCTGCACAAAGAATGGAAGATTATCCTCAATCAAGTTTTATGGGCAGTCCAACCCCACCCAGAAACAGAAAGTGTTTCCAGTCTTTGTTTCCTATAATTATTTCTATCTGTCCTCTAGAACATGTGTGTTTCTTATGACTACAGTCTATTCAGGCTTAGTTTAAACAGTGATAAGTATATTTATAGATCTGTGTAAAACAAAATATTACTAGCATGTCAGCATTTGGTTGATCTTCACATTCTTGGCTTCAGAATGATTTAAAATAAAACATACACACAAAGCCGGGTTGTTTTTTTGGCTCTGCTTTCCTCATTTTTGCCCACAACAGACCTGGCAGATGTGGGATAGCTGGAATGTGCATATCTAACAATTCTCTTCTGTGCCATCATTTGAAGCTGTAGGAGTGCAGCTATTTGGCTGTAGCACGGAACAGAGTGATGAATGTGATGAAATACAGATTTCGTTTATGACCAGGGGATAAATGCTGTTCAGGTCACGAAAACAGATTAGTGCATGGGGACAAGAGGTTTGTGAAGAATTCCTGTTTGGAGGTGGAGGGAAGGGTCCTAAAGAGCTGTGGCGATTAAACTGAAATGACTAGGTAGTTACTGAGGGTATATAAAAATAAATCCAAAACAGGAACCACGAAAGGATGCAGGTTTCTTAATTGCTCTGGCCTTGGGATGGCCTTGCTGGGGAGTCACGATCTGATTAATCATGGTAACAGAGAAACTGGATTTCTTCACAGAAGGTTTTTGCATTCATAGCTTTGTGGAGAAGCTTAAAATTGTTTCAGGGGCTTCATGCCCAAGATAAACCCAAAAGAAATTAAAAGAAAGCAGATATAGCTGTAAAAATGAGTTATGAACCAAGACTTTCTCAGATGACTATTAAGCATTGATCAGCTTATAACAGATCAAAGGAAGTTCTTCCCAGCGTAGGCAGGGCTGTTATAGCAGAAATTGAGCTCTTATCAGAGCCAAACCCTTACCCCGAATTCAGATGCAGATGCAAGCTTGATAAATGAATCTGTTTTTAAAGCTGACTGCTCACAAATCTAAATGTGAGCAGAGGTGTTTTGAAGATGGATTCATGGCATATAACACCCTGCATATGTGTACTGCATCAACTTAAAAGTAAGGCTAAAAAAATACAGGTCTGTATAAGGTTAAAAAAAAAACCCAAAACCAAAACAACAAACCAAACCCAGAAAAGCTCCCTGTTATTTTAGGAATAGTAGGATGTTCTGTGCTCTTCACAGAAGCGACTTCATGGGAGTTTTCCTTTGGTAAGAATATCAGTACTGAATAGAGAGATAGCTGACAGATCAGATACAAACACCCATTACCAGGAAGGTCTTTATTTAAAAACAAACCTGCTTTCCCGTCTGTGTTTTGGGGTTTTTTTTGTTTGGTTGGTTTTTTGGTGGCTTTTGTTTGCTTGTTTTGAACAGCTCCCTTATTTCTTCCAGCAGGCTCTATCCATACAGCATTTTCCATAGAACAGGGCTGGCAAGTCACCGAAAGCTACAACCATCCAAGTCAGAAGCAGGGAAAGAGGAAATACTTTCCGAAAAGCTTTTTGACTGTATCCCACGTAGTTCAAAAAGGGTGTGTCTGACCGGAAAATCTTTCAGAGGAGAGAGCAACCTGATGGTGTGAGGTCCTTCTCACAGATGTCCAGGTGGGGAATAGGCTTGGCAGTTAATACCGGAATGATATGACCCAGCAAAACTGGGAGATGGAGATTTTCCTTCCACACTGGAAAGTTTAAGTATTGTTTTACCTCTAGTCGAAGATGTAGTTGGTCTGGGAGGGAAGGAGAGCAAGCCTTCACTCACTGTGGGTGCGGGTGTGGAGAAGAGAGCAGGGGACAAGGAGAAGTGGAGGACTTTCAGCCTGTTCTGAACGTTCTTGCAGCTTTGGGCTGTCTGGGAGAGTATTGTTTATTCCCATCGTATTCATAGAATCATAGAATCATCTAGGTTGGAAGGGACCTTTAAGATCAGCGAGTCCAACCAGCAACCTAACTCTGACAAAAAAACCATCATTAAACCATGTTCTTGAGCACCATGTCAACCTGTCTTTTGAATACCTCCAGGGGTGGTACCTCCACCACTGCCTGGGGCAGCCCATTCTAATGCTTGTTAACCCTTTCCCGTGTAAAAATTGTCCCTAATCTCCAATCTGAACCTCCCCTGGTGCAACTTGAGACCATTTCCTCTTGTCTTGTCCTATCACCTGTGACTTGGGAGAAGAGACCAATCCCCCCCTTTTCTACACCCTTCTTTCAGGTAATTGTAGAGAGCAATAAGCAATCTAACAGCTTTTCTAGGTCTCCCTTGACCCCTCCCCTGAGGCAGCTCTTGTATCAGGGACACTGGCCAAAAGCCACCATTCTGACCACTCTGCCCTTTGCATGGGGGATATTCCCCAAGAAAAGATGCCACTAGTATCACAGCCCATTTCCACACCTCCAGAGACCATCAGAGTGTGCAGAAATTGCTGGAGTCATAAAAGGAAAGTTTTCCAAACCATCGAGAGATGGTGTCTTGCTATTTCAATATTACATAAAGTACAAGAAGGACACAACTCTGGGCTGAAGGAGCTCTGTTAGCTCCTAATTTCTCCACTGGCTTTGGTGGAGTTATTCCAGGTTTACACTGAGCAGCGTTCAGCATCTGGCAGGGTTTGCAGAACTTGTCTAATCAGATCCACTCAGATTTGCTGCTTTCAACAGCTGAGACATGAAACCATTTCACCACAGTCACAAGCAGGGAGTGAAGACATCACTACTTCTATAATGTCACGCACTCCCGTGGGGAAATATATATCTTTCTGGGATTTTTTTTTTTTAAACTCAATTTCTTAAGCTATCCTAATGACCTGTGCTCTCTAGTCGAAGAGTTCGACACACATTTGTTGCACCACTTCTGAGCCTAAGATTTTTTAATCATCTAATGGTGATGGCTGTCCTCCTCCAAAACCACTTAAATACAATCTGATCCAATTGGTCGGCTTCCTTGGAGTGCTGAGCCAGCACGTTGCTTGACTGCCAAGAGTCAATGAAGCCAAAAATCAGGGTCAAAAGTTGCTATTAGTTGGCACATACCTCTGGCAGGCTTTATAGAATATCCTGATTAAAGCACTTGTTAAGCTTCGACTGAATTCTTTTTCCTCTTATAAATACAGTTTTGTCAGATTTCATTTTTCACTCTCCACATGCTTGTGTGAAGAGGCCTGCGATCAGGAGGATGGAGCAGCAACCTGAAGCAAAAAAGGGAAAAAAAAAGAAAAAAGAAGCAGGATTTCTGCCATACCAGAGGGATTTGTGTCATTCTAGATTATTAACCACTCCGGTGACGGGTGCTATCTTCTGCGTTATCCCAAGACCATCGGCAAGGTAGGCTGGGAGCCCCTGCGACCACCGCTTGGACAACCCAGAGAGGCGATTTGGGGGGGGTTGCTCTTGCACTTAGTCTAAAGAACCGCCAGATGGTGCAAAGAAATAAAGCACCATGGGATGGAAACTCCGCAGCCGATCCTCTTCCAGCCTGGTCGAGGGCTCGGCCACCGCCGCCACAAGCTTCACCTCCGTTTCAGTGGGGACAGAAGGAAAGAGAAGAAAAAAAAACCACAGATGAAGAAAAAACACCCAGATGTGATTTTTGTGGGCTCTTTCACAACAACCAAGCCAGGCAGACTCGTTAATAAGCTTAGTTCTGTTTTTCAGGGGTTTAGATACAAAATTCAGAGACAGGCAAAAAAAAAAGAAGAGCCACTGGCTCAAATTTTCACAGGTTGAAAGGGAGTTCCTTGCACGTTGAAATGTGGAAGGCAGGGAAACAAATGCATAATCCAGCCCTCTTTGGTTACCTTTCAAAGTTCAAATCCATGCTGGGTCCAGGATTAATTGATGGGTGAATTTTCTGCATCCAAATGGTGAAAATCCTCCTGGTTACTCAGGTTTTGTGTAGTTTCTACTTCCTTGGGCTGGATCTGGAGAAAATCTGGCAAATTAACTTTTTCCAGTTTGTGCTTGGCCCAGACTCAGAAATTTGGGCTGAAATTTCGATCCTTAGGTGTGAATCTAACCTCTCATCTAGGCATTTGGCTTTTAGGTGCTGTTTGGAGCCCAGCTCATCCAAATATGATAGAGTACAGCTGAGCAAGTGCCGCTCTGTCACAAGAGGAGGTAATCCCATGGTATGTGCCTTCAGAACCTTCCCAGTGAACCAGAACACTGTTAAAAGTACAATTGATAAGGCCCATCTCTTCAGAATGAGTATTAAATACCTTATTATTTGCCTCGTGTGTTTTACATTTGGATTCTTCACCCGTGTGATGAGCTAGGACTGTACTTCATTATACACCCTGGGCTGAGGAATGTTTCCCTTGCACACAGGGACTCTGAAGTACAGCGTTGTGGGCGCTTATCATCCCAGGAGAGGGAAGTCACTGGAATTCACTCATTGCCTACAGTCAAACTTTATAAATGTTATTTAAACTTTATAAACTTGTTAAACAGCATTTTAATTCTCACACTTTTTGGAATTTGTAAGGTCTCGTCAGAGTGCTTTTTTTTTATGTACAAAGAAGACAAATCCCTATATAGATGATGGTCACTCGATGAATATTGGACCTGTTCTGGATGATCTTTTAGTGTGGATTTTGGTGTCGTTATAGTTAATGCAATGGCAGCAGCATTAGTAATAACAATATCATGTTTCTGTATCACAGGATGCAGAAACTAGAAGCGTAGCCTCACAAACCTACCCAGGATCACGTCTGTCCACCCCACCAAAACAGGTATCTCTGCAATGGAACAGAGACACAAAGTGTAGTGAGGATTAAACTAGCTATGGAAAACTTGTGTTACCAAAATATGGGCTTTTATGGATCAAGGAATTTCCAATTCAGGAAAAAACTATCAATCACTCTCAAATGAATGAAGAATCAAGGAAGCATATCCCTACCAACCTTTAGGCAGCTGATTTCTTGACCCAATGGAGAAAGACAGGACCTGCAGGGATTCAGACTGCTTAAGAGAGACCCTTGAACAGGACGGGTCCCCACAGAGTCTGTACATCTTCCTGACTCTGCTGAAACTCAAAGATTCGTCTCTTCTTTTAGGCCTCCTGGCAAGGTTCCCTGTCTGGGTAGCATGAATACCTAGATATCAAAAAATGATGCACATTTCCTTCAACTGTTTGAACTTTTCCATATTCAGTGTGAGCTAGTAAAAGGGAATACAAGATACTGCCTTTTGGGAACAGTCTGCCTTAATAGATGCTTTAGAGAGAAGAAATGTTGAATTACGTTTAATTAGGATTTGTTTTCCCTGAGGAATTTGGAGGACAAACATTTGTGCAGTAACCAAGTAACAACATATGGCTCCCTTTCTTAGGAGAGTTCACCCTGGATAAGATTAACTTTTGTTTTCCATCTTTCCTTTGATGGTTTGTTCAGATACAATTTTTTCTTCTTCCTTTGGAAGGCTGCAGGGCAATCAGAAGCCGTCACAGCACGGCCTGGCCTTTTCCTGTACCCGTAGCATTTTAGTGATTGATGCTCTTACAAGAATTAAACCCAATTTCCACAAACACCGACTGCATTAGGCTTCAAAACTCACAAGTTAGAAGTCTGAGCAGTACTTGAGTATTTATCTGACTAGTGATATCCAAAGGACACAATTCATCATTTCTATAGCAAATTAGAGATATAAAAGTGTCCATGTAATTAAAAAGAGAAGAAAACAAACCAGCTGCTTGTGCAGACTCCACATTTAAAAAGAAGAGATGAAATCTGTTGAATAAATTATTCCACTCAAAATAATCTCTTTATCCCTAATCTTTAGAAGATAGACTCTCCAACAATCCTGGATGTAAAACCTCTCTTTGCATTACTTTCTGGAAAGAATTACTTCAGAACTGCATTCTGAAAGCCAAGAAGAAATCAGAAAATATCTACTAATCAACATTTCAGTTCTCTCTAAATACATTTATTAAATCGGTTTTATTGTAGCAGAGAAAAGAATAAGTAAGCACTTTGAATCAAGAATATCTTTGAATGTTATGGAACCTGATTCTGAAAGCTGGAAGAATACTGATGCTTACAAATAAGAACAGGAAACACGTCTGATGATAGATGTCACTTCTGGCATAACTGCATGGTATAAAACACAAATAGGGAATGTTCTCTGAAATGTGATGTGACTGAATGTTGGGAGAGGGACTGTAGATAATCACATTGCATTGGAACAACCACGGAGCAGTTGGCCCCACAAATAGTGAGACAGTGTTCCTGTCCCAGGTATGAGGACAGTTCATTCCTCAGCAGAAGATAATTAGGGGTTGAGACTGAGTTCAAAGTAGCACTTAGGCTTCAGTTTGCGAGTTGCTTCTGCATGCAAGCAGCATCAGGCAACAAAATGTTTCAGGAGTTTATTACTTGTTAAAGGAAAACAAAGAAAGGAAAATATGTGACGGGGTCACTCAAGTTTTGTTACTACATTACAGAAAGGTTTTCCCTGGTGGTCTTTACCCTACCATGGAGCAAAGACTTGAAGGCCTAGTGTCTGGCTTACGTCCTTCCTGACAAAGATCTCAGAAAGAAAGACTTAGTATTTGCACCAGAACTATATTCAAGAGAGTGAGATGAAAGGCACTTGAAAAATTACTTTTAACTCCATTATTTACTGGAGACTCTAAGGAGAATCAGAAAGACACAGTCATTCTAGGCTGTGATCCAAAAGTCCTTACTAAATTAACAACAAACAGGTGTTTTATCATGAACATCCTTGTTTTCTTCCTTCTCTGGAAGTCAAGTTTCCAGGGAGTGTCTTGGACCAAGATCAGTTCCATAAAGAAATGAAGTCCTTGGCAGTAAGATAGGTACACTGGATTTTAGAATTGGCTCAAGCTAAGCACATTCTCAAACTTTAAGCTGTTTGGTGGGGGCAGGATTTTATCTTTCCTGTCCCTGAATCTGTAAGAAGGCAGAAGATCTTAGTCACACAAGGAGTTCCTTTGTTCTGCTATCCAGTGAGCACCTGCTTCAATTTCTCAGTCCTACTTGCCAGGTGACTCCAAAGAGTGATGGGTGAATATATCCAGCTGGTGCTTGCCACAAAACTCTAGCCATCAGAAGCACCATGGTTTTTTTTCCTAAACACAGTATGTTTGAACAGATGGGACACTGGGATGGACTGGAATGGGGATCAGGCTCTTGAGTGGTATCTTAAATGGATACTTGGGTTCACCGTATGAAATGCTGAGTCCAAACAAAGGATTAACCACTCTAAAATGCCAATGCCATTATTTATTTTTCACCATCAAATTGCAAATGATCCCCCTGTAAAAGAAAGGCTGAAGAAGCTCCTTTATCAGAAGGTAATCACTCTCAGGGACCAGAGCCTTTGGGCTGAAAATCATGCCTCCCAGTGCTGTGGTGATCTTATGTGATCTGCGCATTTACTGCTCTTCTGCGTTGTTTAGTATGTAAATATATTTATATACCACAGGAACAGCACTTAAGGACTGTGAGACAGGTTCTCAGCCCATATATTACTTTACAGACTTGTGCAGTAGCACTTTGATTCGTATTTCCTTCGGGTACAGCTTGCTTATTGCAAGTAGTTTGCAGAAAAAAAGGCTTATCTCCCTAGGCTTTTAACTTTAAAGTACTCAACCAGAGGAACCCTTTGACTGGACTGGATTATTTTATAAAAAGGTGTGCTCTTCTGAAAAATTCTAGGTAATCTTACTAAAAGACATCCTCTGTAGCTCCATCCGGCTGGGATATACATTCTCAGAGGAACCAGAGAACCACTGACAGTATTTATAAGAGCCACAAATGATGTAACCAAAGAAAAAGAACAGGTGAAAATGTGTGAAGAATTGACTTCAAATCGATGGCCTGTAGAGAAATACCCAAAACCACCCACAACACAGAAAAACTCCTACACAGGAATCAGGATCGTGATCTTATATTTTCAGCTTTTAAAGAAGCTTTTCCCTCTCCCCGGGGTATAACATACATCCAGATGCTTCCTATGGTATAGCATGATTTAATGAAGTTGTGACTACCGGTGGTTATAAAGGAAAAATTCTGAAATTTCTCTAGGTTGAAAAACTGTATGCTTGCAAAGGATCTCCCCTGACTACTCCATCATTAGTTCTTGCCAAAGGGCTACTCTGTGGCTCCCTGCAAATTGTTTGGCTCGTTAGAACCATCGTGAGTGTAATAAGAATGTCTGTGCGCTCTGCTTGCGGAGTAGAGTGCAGGGGGAATGTTTGTGCGAGGTATTAAAGAGTTTAGCAATCTGTGGGATTTGGCTGGAGAACAAGGGTCTTGTGAAGTTCCAGCTGATCCAACCCTCCGCATAAGATAAGGGGAAGAGCTGCAGGAGACACTTGGTCTCACACAGGACTGATGTTGTTAATAGGATTAAGAAAAAGTGATGCCATTGATAAGAACAAGGATGAGCAGTGCCACTGAAGTGAAAGATGAGTCAAGATCAGTAATTCTTCAAAAGATCAGAGACTGAAATGTGAAAGATAAAGGACACTTGTGGGTGCTCGTCACATGAACATGGAAGGACCATCCAAGTGCTCTGGACAGCCATCTGGCTCTATTTCCCAGTGACTTGGTCAGCCACCAGACGGCACGGTGGGCAGCTGAGACTGGTGAATTGTAGAGACTGAGTCAGGGTATATTTGTTCCTGCAAACAGTTTTATCTAAAACGAGGCTCTTCCTCTTGTAATAATCTTTCTCATTTAGGATACAATGACTGCTCATGTTAAGAAATGTTGGCAACTGCTATTGTATTCAAAGGTAATGTCTAACTTGGCATTGTACATGCATCTCTCTTCTTCTTGGACAAACGCCCTTCATTCCAGTTACTTTCAGACCTTTTGCCCATGAAACTGTGAAACAGTGATTGATTTTTGCTAAATGATAACCATGATCATTTCACCAAAAGATAATGTACTACGTTTGACCCATTTACATTTTGTCATCTGACCTAATCTATTAAATGTATGTTAGGTTATATTCATGGAATCACAGAATGGTTAGAGTTGGGAGGAACCTTCAAGATCATCCCGTTCCAACTCCCCTGCCCTGGGCAGGGACACCTCCCACCAGACCAGGTTGCTCCAAGCCCCATCCAGCCTGGCCTTGAACCCCTCCAGGGATGGGGCAGACACAGCTTCTCTGGGCAACCTGGGCCACTGCCTCAGAGCATCTAATTTAAATCTCCCCTCTTTAAATTTAAAACTATTACCTCTTGTCCTGTCACTCCACTCCCTGACAAAGAATCTCTCCCCAGCTCTCCTGTAGCTCCCTTCAGATACTGGAAGGCTGCTCTAAGGTCTCCCTGGAGCCTTCTCTTCTCCAGGCTGAACAACACCATCTCCCTCAGCCTGTCTTCATAGGAGAGGTGCTCCATCTGACCATCTTCATGGCTGTCATGCCTGTCCTGAAATGATTGTGCAGACATGCTTTCTGTTGTGTTTCTGTAAGACTGAGAAATGAGCTGAATGATGACCGTCAGTTACCACACAAACAAATTTGGAGATCTTATGGGCTAATCTCCTCCCTCCTGGTACCTCCAGTTCTGAACCAAATCCTTTCTAAGGCAACATCTGTCTACAGAGCATGCTGTTCTCGTTGCTTGTTCAGCTTATGTGCCTTTGTCAGATCACACGTTTCCTCTCCATCCTTTATCTGCATTCTTCATGTAATGCAAACCAAATGTCTCTATGTTTGGACAGCAAGGAACTGCTGTTGCATGTGAGATACAATGGAATGAAGGTGCCCCAGTTCAGCACCATTTAACCTGCATGAGGAACAGCATGGGGAGTAGGACTTCGGAGGTGATTGTCCCCCTGTACTGGGCACTGGTGAGGCCCCACCTTGAGGGCTGTCTCCAGTTTTGGGCCCCTCACCACAAAAAAAAGAGGGACTGGAGTGTGACCAGAGAAGGGCAATGGAGCTGGTGAGGGGTCTGGAGCACAAGTCTTGTGAGGAACGGCTGAGGGGGTGCTGTTCAATGGATGCTTGCACCCCAGAGTAGAAATACAGCTATGCTAAAAATGCCTTTCCTTGGTAGGTGAAATGCTTTTGTCTTTCTATAAACCTCTAATTGAAGGCTTCTCTCTCCCTGTCTCAACCCTTGAAGCCTCTATCCTTTTCTCCCCCCAAATATATGTAAAATCTCCCCTCCTTTGTTAAAACAATGAAAAAAAAATAAAAATATGAGGGGCAGACAGTCAAAATGTGCAAATCTTGCTTCCTTGCAGAGCCTGGATACCCACTCTTTCAGGAGACTGCCTGAATATTTCTCCTAAGTTCTCATTAATTTCTCACACCACATGTTTAAACTGTCTTACAGTTGTCAGACAGGTTCTCCTTGGTTATTTGTGTTACTGCATAATGCTGGACAAACACATTTTAACATTTCACATCTCTGCCTGATTCATTGGGAAGGCTTCTGCCCGCTTCGTATTTCCAAGTCAAGACTGGCACATATTCCTACTGTTCAATGCCATGAAAATTAAATGCAAGAGTCAATGCAAGATGCTCAAGAATTTATGACAAAAAAATTCTTTGTTAATGTTTTTTGGCCATAGTCTTGTAATTATGTCAGCTTCAGCCTGGCCAAAGTCCTGCGGGATCACCGCATAAAAGTCCTGTAGGACTGCCCCATGAAAGGTAGTCCAGAACTGCAGTTGGAAATCCCTTGGTGATTCCTTGTACTAAAATAAGATGTTTATTGCCAGTTTTCTAGTAAACTTTCCAAATTGATTTCCTGGATATTAGAGGGAGTCTTCTGCTGCTGGCAGAGCGACACAGGAATGGACATATTTTGAGGAGAAAGATGACATGGGCCCCCTGTGCTGCTCTGGGAAGAAGCAGGGCTATAGAAAACATGCCAGGAACCTACTGAGAAGAAATCTGTGTATTGCTAAGTCCACTCTTGCTGGACGGAGGACTGCTTTCCAGAGGTCTGGAAATCAAATCTGTACCCCCTGGAATCAAACCCAGTGGGAATGTTTTGCCCATTTCTAATCCTTGCAGGAGCTATTCACTGCTGCTGGAAGGTATTTGCCCATGGGCTAAGAGCATCCATGCATATCAGCTGGGTCTGGGACACTTTGGCACAAAAACTATGCCCGAATAAGGTTGAAGAAAAGATGTTAATTGCTATCCAGCAGAGGAAAAGCGACATTATTGGCACCAGAAAGCAGATTTCAAGAGGTGGTCTGGCATTTCATGTTCAGCCCATTTGAATGCCATTTCTTTCTTTGTGAGCAGGGATCATGTTGGATTTTTTCTTCATATGGGACATATGTTAAATACAACATGAACTCTCAGTTCCAAATTCCTTTATGCTAATGGAAGTCTAGAGTTAACTCCACAGCCTTCTGAATCTGGTTTATAGGGCTTAATCAAAAGAGCTGTGTAGCTCTTTGCATGTATTTAAGAGGATTGCAATATAAATAAAGTGAAGGAAAAAGTGGGTCACAACTTTGGCAACCATTTTTCCTTCCCTCTATTTTTGGTCTCACAGTTAAAGCCTCCGACATTTCCTTGTACGGACAAAACAATTAATAAAAAAACAAACCTTACAGTGGAGGCAACCATACAACTAAAATGGCTTTACCTTACCAGTGAGGAAAATGCATAAAAATGGGCAAGAGCCTGTAAAAACCCCAATATCACACCACATATGGTGTGAACTGATAAAATTAGCGCAGGTGATCTGCAGATAAAGTCTGGGAAATGTTAACAGTAAAGCTGTATGTGCTGAAGGCCTCCAAAGTTTAAGTAAATATTCCAAGTAAATGTTATGAAAACCTCTACTCCTTTCATGACAACCTGTTCCAAGAAGGCTGAATGAGATATAGTTTATTTACATGAATCCTATTTTGATCTTCAGTAAAAATATAGTACAGGCTGTGTTGGACAGGCATGATGGTGTTGCACACCCAGTAAGACAGGGCACAGATCCCATTCATCTCAGATACATGCCCAGCCTATTGAAACAGGAGAGATTATCCCCTAGAAAAGCAAGAAAAAAAAAATGTTTTATGGGTGCTCCAGTTCTGCAGCCTCCGGAGTGCTTGAAATTGCAGGTTTAGTGGATCCTCCTGTAGGAGGGAATCCAATTCAGTCTATTCCTTTTAGGAAAGCTATAAAAAAGACAGGAGGGTAACTTGTTCTGAAATACCATCAGAGAATCATAGAATGGTTAGAGTTGGAAGGGACCTTCAAGATCATCCAGTTCTGACCAGACCAGGTTGCTCCAAGCCCCATCCAGCCTGGCCTTGAACCCCTCCAGGGATGGGGCAGCCACAGCTTCTCTGGGCAACCTGGGCCAGGGTCTCACTCCCCTTCACAAGAAAGAATTTCTTCCCAATCTCCCCTCTTTCAGTTTAAAACCTTTATCCCTCATCCTACAGCTTCCCCCCCCTGATAACAGGTCCCTCCCCATCTCTCCTGGAGCCCCTTTAGGGACTGGAAGGGGCTCTAGGGTCTCCCTGGAGCCTTCTCTTTTCCAGGCTGAACACCCCCAACTCTCTCAGCTGGTCCTCATAGCAGAGAGGCTCCAGTCCTCTGAGCATCTTCATGGCCTCCACTGGATCCGCTCCAACAGGTCCATGTCCATCTTATCTTGGGGACACCAGAGCTGGACGCCCTCTCCATGCACAAGACCAGAAAATGGCCCCTGGTCAGTGGGGAAAGAGTTCCCCTGATCCTGGCTCAGCAGGGCACCATCCTTTGCTTTGCAGAGATATCCCAACAGAATCACATTTGCCAAGTTTTAATTTAAATGAACTCTTCATAAAGTAATTTGCTCTTGGGCTGATGATATGTGAATAAGGTTCATATTTAGGACTGAGTTACAGACTCTGAATTAAATAAATAACGCAGGACCTTTGAAAGCACTCTACTTTTGCAACAATTTCTGCTTTGTAGAAATAAATGCTTGGCTGCACAACGGTGTCATTAACTTTTCCTTGTGCTCACTTAGTATAAATTAAGTGGCAGAGAAAATGTATGTCTCATAACAGCCACGTAAAACGCTCCAACAACAGAGTTTCTCCATTTACTTGATAAACAAATGGCTTCTCAGATTTTTGTGCAGGTGATAAATAAACTTTTATGCTTTGCTAGGCTGTGTGTCTATCTATAAACAGGTCTAAGTGATGGCAGAAATAACTCTAGAGGATATTCAAAATAGCAGTTTTTCACTTCTGGCTCGTGCTCACACCTGCTTTGTGCACAATCTAGTCTTTAAAACCAGAATCCTGAAGAGAATGTGAACCGGACGTTGTCTCTGCTGACATAATATGACAACATAATTTCTGAGATTTCCCCTCCTCCCCCAATACTAACATTTCAATGGCCATATATTTCACAGGTAGGGTAGGGTCTTCTTCTATTTCTCTACATCGTTACATTTTATATTCCCGGATGGTTCACCGAGTATGGAAATTTTTGCTATATCAGACGGGGTATCTTTGACAGAACAAACAGCAACATTTAATTTTGGGAAAGGTGGTACTTTCAAAAAACTCCTTTGTAGTACTTACAGATAGCCAACCTCGATGACCTGGGGTTAAAATAATATCAAGCTGAAATGAACTAAAAATAACAACAACTTGGGTATTGCTTAAACATTGTGCTTCCCTTGACACAAAAGCGATTTCATTCATCTGCACTGTTTCCTTTCATTTTTATTAGCTGTCCAGATCTTGGAGGCAGCTATGCAAATCCCAGTCCTATTTTTTGGGTTTTGTACTTTTTTTTCCCCCACTTTGATAGTTCACACTGAAAACTGATAAAAGATGCTGATGGTTTTTTTCCCTGCTACATCTGCAGCACTGCCAACTGCAAACTTAGAGAAAACAATAACATAATCCCCAAAGTCTTCAAACAGCTTAAAAGTGATGAAGAAGAAAAAGAAAGGTGGGGCAATCACATCCAACTTGCAAATTTTAAGCTCTGAAACTGTAATTGCCCTCATTCTTCATACTTTGCCTGCAACTAAAAAGGACAGAAGCTTTACTTTTAATGCGAGGGACGATTCTTAGAGAAGCTTTAGCTTGTTCTCAGCCAGAATCTTGAGGATTTAAGTAAAAACATAAATAGTGAGACTTGTGATGAAATGCTGAGAGCTGGCAACACCTCAGTCAAGCTTGTTCTTTGTTCCCATTGAAGTTGAAAGGGAAAACCACAGTTCTGATGCAAAAAAAAAGTGGTAAACCAGCAGGAAACACTCTCAGCCAGTAAGCTTTTCCCCTGAAATGAAGGACAAGCATCTTGTAAAAGAACCTTCTCAGAGTTCCAGTGAAGTCAATCAGCTCTCACTGACTTCAGTGTTAAAATAGGGTGCTCACTCAAGGGGTTGTTCGAGGCAGGAGAAGGCAATTAGACATCAAACTGAAACTGGGATGTTCTTGGACCTGATAAGCTCTTTAAAAGCAGGAAAACATAGAAAAATATTTTTCTTATTGCCTCCTTACCAAGATGAACTTCTGCTACTGGCTTTCTTGGGAAATATTCAAAAGGGATACTGAATACCCTAAGGTTTAAGAGAAGCTGAATTTATCAAGCTAAATTAAGTGTTCAATAGGAGTTGAAGTTAGCAAGATAAATTAAATTTTTGCAATTAATTCAAGAAAGTGAGTTTATTGGGTAAGGGCTACAGAACGAATAGGATGAGATAAGTTAAAATAGTGTAGGTTTAAGAGTAAATGTGGTACCACGGTGAATAATATATAGAATCATGGAATTGTCTAAGTTGGAAGGGACCTTTAAGATGATCTAGTCCAACTGTCTAACCAGCACTGATAAAAACCCTCACTAAGCCATGTCTCCGAGCACAGTGCTTGACAGGTCAACCTGTCTTTTCAATCCCTCCAGGGATGGTGCCTCAACCACTTCCCTGGGCAGCCCATTCCAATGTGCAATAACCCTTTCCCTGGAAAAATTGTTCCTAAGATCCAACCTGAACCTCTCCTGGTGCAGCTTGAGGGCTTTTCCTCTTGTCCCATCACCTGTGACTTGGGAGAAGGGACCGACTGACTTACAAGGGCAAATGTAGGGTCCTGCACCTGGGGAACCCCAGGCACCAATATAGGTTAGGGGTGGATCTCCTGGAAAACATTTCTGAGGAGAATGACCTGGGACTCCTGCTTGACAGCAAATTTTCCATGAGCCAGCAATGTGCCCTTGTGGCCAAGAGGGCCAATGGAATCCTGAGTTGTGTAGGGA